>LPNX010924481.1:866764-918430 GCA_001517045.1 Pseudotsuga menziesii
CCAAATGCATGGAAGAATCCCAAGCATTAAAAATTTCATGGAATAATGGAAGGCAGAATTCGAAAATATATAGTAATTATTTGGTTCAAGTTACTAATGGATCCCTCATTTTAGTGTCCAACGATGAAGTATTATTTTGTATTGTAATTCGAAAATAAATTTTCTAATAGGTTAAAATAAAATAATTTAATATGGGGGAGATGTTGTAATCTTCCTACCTAACAAAACAATAAAAAATATAAAAATTTCATTAGTAGTAAAAAAAATATGTGGGTTAAGAATAAAACACAAAATTGAAATATCCGCAAAAAAATGTTGGCTTTGCACATGATTTTAAAACCATGTGCAAGGCATTTTGAACAACCCATGGTTTTATTGTACATGGTTTATGAAGCATTGCACATAAACCATGTGCAAGGCCTCCTAAACAACCCATGATTGTAGGAGGGCCTTGCATATGGTTATAAAACCATGTGTGGAGAAATGATGCAATTTTTNTTAACATCACCATACTAAATAATTTTTCCTTAGTAACTTAATAGAGTCTACCCCCCTTGGCTTCGTTAGGAGTTGAGCCTAAACAAAGGAGTCAACAACAAGGTGACAGCCTTGACTCGAGACTTGTCCCCAAGGACACACCGAGTGGCTTGAAGATTTCTGCCACGTGACCCAGGTGTGTGAAAGGCGGCGACACTTTTTGGCACCGTTGCCGGAGATAAACCTTTTTATTCCCGAGTACGACTTTTGTTTTTTTCTTTTTTGTTTTTGCTTTGTTTGATGAATGCTTAGAGTAGATCTTTAATTTTCATCTGGCGACTCCACTGACTTTTTTCCAGTTTTTATTTTTACAAAAAAAAGCAAAAAATAATTTTTGTGAAAAGATTTATAAATGCTTATTTTTCTTTTTCACATGGCGACTCCATTGAAGGGATAAAACCTTGTTACCTCATAAACTTGTGAAGTTTTGTTGTGTGTAGATGAGCCCATGCGACATGTTAAAACCTTTAAAGCTCATCACTTGACAACGCCACCTTTTCAGTACAAGGTTTAATGGGTATATAAACCAGAGATTCTGGTGTTCTCGTATCCTCTCCTTGCCTTAAAGACCAGATCGAGCACACGTCCCACAGTTGGAGCCAGAATGTTACCACCTAAGTTGTACTTAGTGGTTTTTTATCAAGTGAGCATGGAGAACCGGACAAGGATAACTTGTTTGGACTTCAAAGAACCTTCAGTCTTGCTTCTGGGGAGCTTTGTTGTACTATGCCACATGTTCATACCCCATGGGGGATTTGTAATAAATCTTCTAGCATGATAGTGTTTGTAAAAGACTCGGTCTCTTAGACTTTATTTGTCAATCTGATCTGCCCAGGGTGTTTTTTCCCTTAGAAATTACCAGTTGTTTATTCAACAACCAATAATAACCAAGGGAAAAAACACCTTGGGCTGATCGGGTTGACAAATAAAATCTAAGAGACCGAGTCTTTTACAGACACTGTCATGCTAGAACATTTATTACAAATCCCCCATGGGGTATGAACATGTGGCATAGTACAACAAAGCTCCTCAGAAGCAAGACTGAAGGTTCTTTGAAGTCCGAACAAGTTATCCTTGTCCGGTTCACCAGGCTCACTTGATAAATAACCACTAAGTACAACTTAGGTGGTAACATGAAGCCTCTATAATCTTCTTGAAAGTCCATACATGACTAGCTCCACATGTGTGAGTAATGGATTTTGATGTGGCATGCACTCGGTATCATGGTGGTCAACAAGGGATATAACTTCCTCATTCAAATTCCAATTTTCACATCATTGGAAAGCTCTTAATGTGTAGAACAACATTGAGATTTTATGAATTTCATTTGCAAAGCTTTGACCCCAAAAATGATTGTTTAAGACATCAAACTCACTCCAGAAGTTTCTAGACCCCAAATCACCAAAGCAAAACTTAATCCTAAAATGGGCCTTACAAGCCAATAGATCCAACTTTTCCATTGAGAAAATGCCAAAATAGATGACAAATTAAATAATCATCTATTTTGGATCAGTACAAAAGATAGATATAGCAGTATAAAAATGTTTTGCTCTCTTGTTGAGTCGATCAAATTTCTATACCTCTGTCCATTGTGTCAGACATCCACTTGCCATCCAATGCTTGCATTGGTATGGTGGTAACTAGGTGAGGGGTCTTGTTGAGTCGATCAAATCTCTATCCCTCTATCCATTGTGTCCGACATCCACTTGCCATCCAATGCTTGCATTGGTATGGTGGTAACTAGGTGAGGGGTCCAGAGCATAGCCAATAGTTAGTAACACAACTAATTTTATATATTGTTCATGTCCAATGTTAACCATTCTCTTACTTGTACCCATACATTGATTAATGTACTACAAATTCTTATCTCAATTGCAAGGGATATGTAGATGGTTAAAAATATTAAGGCCATGGGTTTAAATCATGATGCAGATAGGGTATGTACACCTTCATAGAATATCAGCAATCAAATTCTTATGTAAAGGGAGTCCCTTGTCCCACAAACAAGGGGATTTTATACAACAATTTGGTATCTAGCTAAGATGTGACCTTAAAATTAGATTATTATTATTATTTAGAAAGAAAATTTGATTCTTATTTAATTTTTTTTTGAATAATATAAATCATTCAAAAAAATAAATAAATGAGAGAATAATATTACACTTCTGCTAATAGCAAAATTGAAAAAGTTGTTCTGACTAGTCATTCACTTGGAGCACATATAAGCCAACTGCCTACTTGCAGCACATGCAACTTTTAACAGCATGGAAAGAGGACGCTCAAAGAGATAAAGAATACCAAGTGGATTAAGTTAATTGTTATTCTCATGAACCTACAATAAGAACAAAATGCATACAATATCATTTTCAAAGCAGAACAATCTTAATTTTTGTACTTTGTGAACAGAACGCATACAATAACAATTTTCAAGGCATGATAACTGAAAGAAAATCTGTTTTTTGAATTTTCATTCTCAAGAACGTTTTTGTATTTTCAGTAGTTTTTATATATGTTGTACGAATGTTACTGATGTTTTAAACTAGGTCGGGTTGAAAGAGAAGAATAGATAGATCTGAAGATCATATTTAATCCTTAGTGATGTTTTAAACTAGGTCAGGTTGAAAGAGAAGAATAGATAGATCTGAAGATCATATTTAATCCTTAGTCATGGTAAGAAAGATATTTTAGAACTTCAATTTCGATCTATCAAATTAAATGTCAATACTGAAAACATGTAACCTTCCAGGTTACCAAAATAGGACAATAGATAACGAATACGCCAAATACAGAAGCAAATAAAACCCCAAGGATAAGAATAATGAATTGCAAACAACTAAGTAACAGGAGAATATCTCATAATAACCCCAAAATGTAATAAAACCAAATAATCATTTGTCATTTGTGTCCCTGAATGAGTATGATAATGTCCTATTTATACTAATTCTCAGTGATTTCCCATGTAGGCGCAATTCCTAGCTGATCTACTGTTTAGTTATACATTCGCTTCCTAGTATTGGCTAGCTGGATCACACCAAAACATCATATTCAAAAACATGTCAATAACTCAGATGGAGATTAAATTTGCTGAATCAAGTAAAATGTAAAAACTAATAGCCACTGCTTGAGATTTAACGAATGCCAAAAAGTTGGAAAAAAATAGCCAAATGCAGTGGCTGGTTTTTAAATAATTTCTGGCAGAAGCATCTATGAACAGGAAGATTTCATTTTTCAGTTAGTGAGACCTGGGTATAATCTGCAATTATTAAGCTTCCAAATTCACCATGAAAGACAATTAACAGGAAGGAAAGCTTTTTATGAGGTTTTACTGGGTGTGCTGCATAAATGAGACTAGATTCTGAAGGGAACACTTGACAATCACAACAATATGCACTTATGATGCATACAGAGAGTAAACCCCACATAAAAGGGAAGGCATTTTCTGCGGTCCAAATCCATCCCCACTTGAAGCACAGAGATCAAATGTTCATACCAGGTGCTTGACAAGAACCAAACTGTTGATTGGAAAAACCTAGAGGCAGAGCATGAATATTTTGAGGGGACTAATGTCAAGAGGATGCTTTTTCAGAATAAACCTTTGCTTAATCTCTGTAAATTTTGTTGTACATGGTAGGAGGGTATATTTCTTGGTTCTTCTTTAAACTTTAGCTTACTCCCATGGATACTACAAATAACTCAAGTATAGAAACAGACCCAAGGGGTTAGGAATCGAGCAGCAGCAGGGAAAAGCAGATATGTTAAAAGAGTGGATATATGCAAAGAAATATTGGAACTTCAGAAAGCAGACTTTGGCAATCATGCAATTTGAACTCTTGTGTTATTTATACCACATGGAAGATTAATTATCAATGCCATTGAAATGGGCTACATGTGCGAACCATAATAGATGTGCAGCCAAGAGAAATATAGACAGGGGGAAGAAAGGTAGTAATAATCAATATTCAATTCAGAAGTGTAATGAAACTATGTTGTTAACAACTTACATGAATGAATACAGTTGAAAGCTGACTGGTAATAGAGAAGAAGATCCGACCATAGTCCAAGACTCCAACCTCAAGGCCCACACTTAAATGGCCTACACAGATATGAAACTGAAATTAATAGGACAGGATGGAAATTTGTCTGTAAAAAAATCTATATAGGAAGGGTATTAAGTGAGCCAGTAACAAAAAATCTAGATGGCATCCTACAGGAAGCATCCACAGTTGTTTGACCAGACGTTTGTTCTTTGCCTAGTCACAACTGCAAACACTACAGCTCTTGAAATAATTCCGTTTCACCCTCGTAACACTTTTTTTGAAAATCAAGTCACCTTTTGTCCAAATAGAAATAGATATCCAAATCCAGATATGCTTTAAGAAGATCCAGAGCATGAAGTTCAATGTCATTGTGCCATTTTACAAGCTTCCTCCAAATTATTAAGAAAGAATATGTTTAAGCCTTAAAACTAAAAAAAAAATTCATCTAAGATATTCCTTTGATTATGTTCCTACAATATAGCCTCTATGATTTCAAGGCTATGAACAAATGCTTCTCTCGCTATTTACCACTATTTGATCAACTATATAAGGATCCATGAAAAAAACAAAAAAAGTAGCTGTAACAGTCAGTTACTCACTTCAAGCGTTGGTCACTCAGTCATTCACTAAGGAAGCTCCCCCTTCAGTCATCTGCACTGTCTACTCATAATTCTGGCTCAAATTTTCTCGAGGCTTGGTGGACATCCGTTTAAGAAATTCGTAAGTTGTAATCATAGTGGTGGATGACATTGACATAGACGCCCATCTAGGTCCTAAGCCTCTGTAACAAGCACCCCATCCACCTTCCTTCACCAGATTTCTGACGGTCTGTGCTATAGTGGGTTTTATGTTTTCTACTCCTTCAAGGACTTGCAACCTCGTTTTGATAGTGTCAAGCGGAGTTGTCACAAGGGCCGCAACTCCCCCTGCCATTGCAGCACTAAATCCTTGAACTGTAACCACCATTTTCATGCCAGGGGCAATGAATTCTTTGTCTCGCTCCTCTATTTTCCTGCAAATGCCAAGGCTACTCCATACCATTCTCTGTATAATGCAGTATGAAGTCCACCAGAGTGCATTGGAAGGGGCATAGGTCAGAATTGACATCCCAAAACCTCTATACAAACCTCTCATCCCCTCTGTCTTAAGTATGCTCCTAAAAGCATCTATGCCACCGCTATAATTAGTTGAAATCTGAGACGAACCCTTGGTACCCTGTACCATTAGCTTCTGGCTAATCACATCCACAGGTGTCCAAACCATCTGTGCTGCCACCGCAGCACTCAGCCCAGCAGCAGCATTGGTAACTGCTGCTGCTACGGGATCAGAATAGCCCAACTGAATAGTAGTTTTGCCTACGCTGCTCTTAGTGATTTCTAGGGCACTCATGTAAAGTGCTCTGGCAGGTATGGTGCCCATCAATGACGTACCAAAACCACGGTAGAGACCGCAAAAACCCTCATGCCGAAGTATGTTCATTCCAATACTTAAACAAGAAACTTGCGTTTTG
Organism: Pseudotsuga menziesii; assembly: GCA_001517045.1. NCBI lineage: Eukaryota > Viridiplantae > Streptophyta > Pinopsida > Pinales > Pinaceae > Pseudotsuga > Pseudotsuga menziesii. The sequence goes on from LPNX010924481.1 coordinate 872,849, forward strand.
GAAACCTGCTGTCTAGTTTTAAGAACTACTATAGGGTATAACGTTGCAGACACACCTGAGAAAAGCGCCGCTCCCAGAAAGAAGAACTTGGACTTGTCAAGCATTCGCCAATCAATATCTGCAGGGAGATGAACATCCGTCCCAGATTCCTGAGAAGTTCTCAGACTCGTCATTGCCTCCCTGAATCACTACCCAAACTGTAAGAGCTATTTCCTATATGTACTTGGCTCTCTGTACAGAATTATCTACATTCCAGTGACTGAATATTTATATAAGATGAGACCACAGTGGGTATTCTCAAAGATGTACAAAACCCTGAAATTATCTTTATATACATGCACACAACCTTCCCAATACATTCACGGAATTTAAGGACTAGCCGAATGAACATTTATCAAACAATACACCATTCCAAACTTTTCCAACATATTTCCTCTTCAACTTTCAGAAACAGGATGGATGATAGATGTTGATTGTGCTGCTTCCCGATTGCTCAAGATGACTATTTTCATTACTTGCATAAAAAATGAAATGTGTTTAAAGCTCAGAAACGAAGCAATTGCAGTAAAATATAGACTAATAAAAATTCTCAGAGATTCCCAGACCAGAGGATGACAGATTCTTCCATGCCCAATTCCTTTGTCAAGCACCAAAATCTGTGGGAGGTAAATCAAAACCAGCTGCCTTTTGCCCAAAACAATGGCCTGTAAAACCTGCACTCAATCCTTGAAACCCACATCTAATTTTTATTTTTTATTAATTCTATACGCTTCCTTGACGCCAACATCATTTTCCCCTCTTTGGTTAAGGTCCATTATATATTTTGTGATCTACTTAATAGCCCGATTCAAATTTTACCTAGGCCTGAAATCATGTCAATCATTACAGGATTTGTATGAATCTTCAGAACCCAAATGTCAACGAACTCTCCAAACCTGGTTTCTGCCACAGAATTTAACCGCCTCACCCACACAGGTCCCCGAATTTAACCGCCTCAATCACACAGGTTTCTTGAATCTCTATCACACAGGTTCCCCAAGCTTGTAAATTTATGTTGAATCCTGTGAATTCTATATACGAGGGTTTGATCTTGATCTTGATCTTTCTTGAATCTCTCTTATAGTAATAGAGTAAAGGATTAACTTTCAAAACGAAAATACCCCCAATATTTAGGGATCAAGAAAGACAAAATTTCTATTTATCTCGAGTATACGGATCGGATAATGGATTAGGTGTCCACCGGAGACTGGTCAAAGCCGGTAGAACGGTTGGTCTGAGAAGAAGACAGAGCCCACCTCGTGTGCATGAATGCTGTATCGGCGGTGCGGCCACCGTTAGTTGCCAGTAATTAGCGGTAGCACTGCCTTGCTATTTTTAGTAAGTCTCTTTCCTATTTTGGATATTTATGGTCGTCATCATCGGAAGTTGGTGATTAAATCTTTAGTTAGCCACTGTTAGTTGTGGGTAATTAGCAGGTCTCTTTCTTATGAGAAATGGTAATCAGTGGTTAGCACTACCGTAGATCTTTTCTTACTGGATAGGAATGGAGTTGTTGATATAATTTCAATAATTTCAACTTAAAAAATAGTAAAAAAGTACATCATTTAGATTTGATTTAATAAGAGAAATAAAATAAAATTATTATAGTGTGTATATAATATGCTATGCTATAATAATTTTATTTTATTTCTCTTATTAAATCAAATCTAAATGATGTACTTTTTTACTATTTTTTAAGTTGAAATTATTGAAATTATATCAACAACTCCATTCCATCACACTCCTATCCAGTAAGAAAAGATATATATATATATATGATAAAATGAGAACTTTTAATATTTAATTCTTAATATATGTTAAGAGTATATATTTTATTTTTTATTTTTTATTTTTATTTTATATAAGTAATTTTTTTAAAGTAAAGTTGGTATAAAAATACTAAGTTTTAATTAAATTATTAGGAAATTGAAAAAAAGTTGTTAATGATAATATTAAAAATATTATTACATTTAAAATGTAAAAGCTCAAAAGTATTTCTTTATTTTAAGTAATGGAAAAAAAAACTTTGTAAATAAAAAAAGCAAAACTTCACCAATAAAAAGTGACACTAGACAATTCCTAAAACATCATGGGAATAAAGAATTTTCAACATTGTGGCATTAAGAGGGTTGAAGATGACATCCTTTCTTTCTTATAAGGCCATGCCTACAACAACATTAAATAACAATTTCAAAATATGTGTTACATTACTAACCTTATTAACCATTAAAGAAATAAAATTTTGAGTGATTCTTGCATTTCTTAAGATCCAATAAACTAAATTTGATTTCAATAGATATCATAGATCCATCTTAATCTTGGAAAGGGATCCAATTTCTTGAAATGTAATTTTTTTAATCTTAAAATTGTTATAGGTGCACAAAAAATTTACACCTCAAGAATTTTTAATTATTATTATTATTAATTTTTTTTGGTAGGAACCTGACATCTCTTTCATAGTGGGGAGCACCTCTCTTTCATAGTGGGGAGCACCTGGCTACTCTTGATAACTAGCATAGATCCATTTTAAAACAGGATCTATCAAGCACAGAAAGGGATCCAATTTCTTAAGGTGTACATTTTTATACCATTTGGATCCCTTTAGGTAATAGATAGATTTGGGTTTAAAATGAAAGTATGCTAGTTTATGTTTTATTTTTTAATTTTATTTAAGTCTATATGTATTTTATATTTTTAATTTTTTAATTTATGTAGCCTAGCATAACTTAAAGTGACAGGATCTCCCCCATACTGAGCTCGAGGGTATCTTGCTTCTCTGTATAATCATTATCAACTATATAATATTTTAAATTTTAAATTATATTTGCTAATTTACTATAAAATATTTATTAATTACTAATAATCAAATTTATACAAAACCACTCTTCAAATAACCATTCATTCAAACCAAGTCAATTACATAACATGTCACAGAGTGAGATTTGAACTTGAGTGGGGAGTATAAGAGCATTTTTACTAACTACCCAATCTATACTCATATAATAAAGATTAGATAGTTTATCTTGTATAAAAAGAACAACATATAATAAGAACATTTTTTAAGCACAATCAAGGTCCAACATTATGAGATAGGTGGCTCAAGATTTCAATTCGACACTTTTGACAAAACCTTCCAAATATTTTTTTTGGGACTAGAGTTGGCTCCCTACTATTCCAACATTGGGAATCAAGGGTAGACCAAGCCCCTTCGGAATGGACTCGGAGACCTATGGGGATTCCCCACCATAGGTATCGTTGTGCCACTCCATCAGGCCTAAAACCTTCCAAATGTTAAAATGGCACACTTCTCAATTCCTGCAAAGTCAAACCAAGAGATGGCCCGATGGGAAAGGTCAAGCAATCCACGTAGCTAAGTCATAATTTTTTAAATTATAATTTATAAAATTTGGTAAAATGGAATCTAACATAAATCTTTTTACAAATCAATTTTGGTTTTGGGTAAGTTTTAGAGATAAGCTATTGTTAGGATTAATTAATCCTCCCTTCACCCACATAGTCTATTTTATTCGTTTAGCCTAGCTTAGGAGGTCATCATCACCCAATAGTGCATGGGGGACAAACCTAAGGGTCATATGCCACTTATTGTCCCTGATTGCATAAGTTTAGGAGCCCTAGGGATCAATCCCTACATTATAGGAGCCCACTTTGAGTGCCACAATAAGCCACCTTCAGCTGTGGTAGTCAATCATGATCAATTATGCTCCCATAACCACCAGTTAGTTCATTGCCAGTCATCCTAGCACCAGTTTCCATGATTTAAGGAAGTGTGGCACCTTTTGTCCGCCCACGTCATTAGTTAATTGATTGTGAACTCGATTAGTTGTCCGGAGTTAAACTACTGAGCTCCAGCTGTGATTGTTTCCACTTCGAGTTAGCCAACCAATCAGTTTGAGTTGGTGAATTCGAATCTTATCCACATTATTTGAATTCCATTTATTGTATGGCCATTGTATTATTGATTAACTAATGAATATTGATGTAATGATAATCTGAGCAATACTTGTCCAATTTATGTGAAATTTCTGTCATGAATCCGTTGTTCAATTTACATTGATTTGATAATTCCATTACATCTTTATTTTCAGATAGCTCTCATTTTGTCTTATAGATCTATGGTTCATGAAATTTAACATGGTATCAGAGCTTATGTCCAGGCTAGCAGCAAACCTCAGAAACCTCCATGCTTGCACCAAAAGTAGTTGAGTTTCCACATAATTCCTAGAATCATTACATTGTTCCCTCTAGATTCTGTCTAGAGAAGTCTATCCATGTGTGACAAACTCTGAAAGAGTGCACATGTCGAGGTGGAAAGGTTTGAACTGACAAATCTTTGTGAATTGAAGTTTCTTTTGTAGTGATTTTGCAGGTACCTACATAGCTCTTGAATATCTATTGATCAACATACATTGAAATGGCTAATTCAACTCCTCTATCACCTGGAATCCTTACACCCTTCAATTACATTGATTGGAGGTTAGATATGCAGATATCCTTGCACAACAAAGGCTTGTTTAGGATGACAATGGGAAGAGAAGTTGAGCCCTAGTAGTATGTTGAGAAATCCAAGTTTATGAATAGGCTAGATGAAGTATTTGGCTTCATGTGCATACACATCTCTAGGGAGTTGTTGTTCCACCTTGAGGGACTCAGAACTTTGAAGGAAGTATGGGACAAGATTGAATCTTTGTTTGGAAAACAAGATGAGCTTAGAGGCCATATTCTGGAGAATGATCTCATTTTACTCCAACCCAGCAACTTTGAGACAATTCAACAGTTCTTCTTGAAGTACAAATCCTTAGTCTTGCAATGCAAGCAACGTGGGATAGAGAGGAAGGATGAGCAACTTGTACTGTTGATTCTGAGCAAGCTTGGCTCAAAATTCTCAGTCTTTGTACTTAAATTCCACTCTGGAAGAGTATCCATCCCAAATTGAAAAAATCATTCTCTAGATGCATTTGTAGAGTCATTGATCCAAGAGCAAGACAAATTGATTCAGATGGGAGTACTCAATGCCTTCATGAATTAGGCCCTCTTAGCTGGAGACTCTGGTAATGTGCAAGCTAAAGGGAAGCAAAAAGGAAAGGAGAATAAAAATGTTGATTTGAAGTCAAAGGATAAGCATAACCCTTTCGATGGAGCCTCAGGTTACAAGAAGAACAAGAACAAGAAATTTGAGAAAGCTAAGTGCTCCTACTTTATGATAGGCTTTCATCGAGAAAGTTAGTGCATGAAGAAGACCATTGACCAACTATCAAAGCTCCTTGAACATAACAATATTTCCCTTCCACAAGGCTCAAAGAAGTCTGAAGTTGGACACCATACATAAGGATATGAGAGGTGTCATGCGTTGAAAGTAGGCTTCACTCAATTAAAGGCTTATCTGATTGATTCAGGAGAATCCAATCATATGGTTGCTTCCAAATAATCCTTCACCTCTCTGGATCTCTCGGGAGGACTTAGCATTCATATGGGGGATGATTCATAGATCCCAACTATTGGGAGAGGTTCCATTAAACTTGAGCATGGACAATTCCAAAATGTGCTCTATGTTCCCTCTCTTGCAGCAAATTTGTTATTTGTTTATCATATTACACATACAGGCTCTCCCAAGAGAGTTACATTCGATGCTAACACAGTAGAAATCACTGAAGCTTCTACTGGAAATCTCATAGTGAAAGGGTTTGCTAATCATGCCTCCAAGGCATATGTGTTTTCCCATTTATTGCCTACTTCATATCCAAAATCCTTGTTGAGTCATGCAAATAACACAAGCAAAATGTGGCATGAAATATTTGGCCACCTAGACTTCAAGTATCTCCAACAAGTGTACAATGACAAGTTGGTTGAGGGTTTTCCTCTCATCAAATCATCAGAAGGAGTATGTCCTGGTTGCTTGGTAGGGAAGCATCTAGAGAAAAAATACGAGGTTGGGAAGGAAACCAGAACTACCTCCACACTAGATATAATACACAATGATGTCTCAGGACCAATACCTACATCATCAATGAATGGATCCAAATATTTTCTAACCTCCATTGATGGGTATACTTTCTAAAGCATTGTTGGGTATACTTTCTAAAGCAAAAGTATGAGGCATTCGAGACTTTCAAATTATTTAAAGCCTTAGCTGAGAACAACCTTGGGAAGAATGTCAAGTCCATTAGATTTGACAATGGAGGTGAGTATGTCAAAAGATATTTTCAACAGTTATGTGTATATAAAGACATTCGAATGGAACACTTAGTTCCATACACACCACAGCAGAATGGCATGGCTGAGAGGAAAAATAGATCCTTGAAGGAGATGGTAACTTGTCTTCTCGAAGCAAATAATCTTCCTCCTTACTTATGGGTTGAATCTATTAATTGTGCTTCATATATCCAAAACAGGGCGCCTCACAGATCAGTGATTGGGGCCACTCCTTTCAAATCACTTTTGGGACATAAGCCCAATCTCTCTCACTTGAGAGTTTTTGGCTCCAAATCTTGGGCCATAATCCCCATTGATAATAGAAAATATTTCCAAGCCTAGATAGCGAATTCATACTGTTGGGATATGTTGAGGATGCTAAGGCATACAAATTGAGGGAACTTGCAACTAGAAGGTGATTCATACAACGCAGTGTGCAATTTGAAGAAGAATAGTTGCATGATCCACCACAATCCGAAGCAGAAGAAGGTATAAACACTCTTTCAGTTCCATTTGATGATGTATTGTCTAATGTTTCATATTCATAAGATGAGGAACAAGATCAACATGATCTCGATGTTGAGATTGAACCTTAAGAGATTCTAGATCCAAATCCATCACCTATTCCAAATCAGAGGCCTAAATGGGCCAAAAAGCTCATTGAAGCAGCTTGGAATGTTGTTGGGAATCCACATGATAGAAGAAGAACAAGGTCCCAGTATGAGAATGAACATGTTGCACTCTCCCACGTAGTTTCACTACCTTCAGGATGGTGCAACAAACTTCTAGATATATGCTACATAATGGTAAGGACTAATAAACAGTGGGCTCTCATTGAAGAACAAATTGGATCATACCACTCTTCCTCTAGAAAGAAGAGACAAAGGCAACATTCGTCAGATCAGAAGACGATTGAAAAGTTCACATGCACAATTCTAGGATGCTGATGCATAGAAGGACCAAGATTCTACATTAATACTCCGTACAGTTGCAGATTGCAAATTTTTTTTACAAGTTTTTGTTTAAAGAGAAAAAATTTCTCTTAAGTATAGCTTGTTTCATGATTTCCTACTTATTTTGAGGGGGGGGGGTTCCAATGAGGTTTTCTCCATTTTCCTTGTTTATTAAGTAGTATTTTATTTCATTTATATTGTATGGGTAACTTTTGGCCTATTTGCCAAGGACCAAGTTGTCCAAAGTTAGGATTAAGGGGGGTGTTAGGATTAATTAATTTTCTGTTTACCCACATGGTCTATTTTATTCATTTAGCCTAGCTTATGAGGTCATCATCACCCACTAGTGCATGGGGGACACACCTAAGGGTCATCTGCACTTACTGCACCTTATTGCATAAGTTTAGGATCCCTAGGGATCAATCCCTCGTTATAGGAGCCCACTTTTAGTGCCACCAACAATCACCTTCAGTTTTCTATGGTAGGTAGTTAATCATTATCAGTTATGCTTCGATAACCACCATTTAGTTCACTTCCTGTCATCCTAGCACCAATTTCCATTGTTTAACGGAGTGTGACACCTTTTGTCCACCTACCTCATCAGTTAACTGATTGTGAACTGGACTAGTTGTCTGGAGTTAAACTAGTGAGCTCCAGCTATGATTATTTCCACACTAAGTTATCTAACATGTCAGTTAGAGTTGGTGAATTCAAATCATATCCACAATATTCAAATTCTATTTATTGTATGGCCATTGTATTACTGATTAATTAATGAAGATTGATGTAATGATCATTTGAGCAAAACTTGTCTGATTTACGTGAAATTTATGTCATGAATCCATTGCTCAGTTTACATTGATTTGATAATTCCACTGCATCCTTCTCTTCATATAGCTCTCATTTTGTCTTGTAGATCTATGGTTCGTGAAATTTAACAACTATAAGGTCACGAGCAATGTTTTAGTCATATTTTTTTTAATTATAATTTGTAAAAAATGATAAAATGGAAAGAACAATTCTTTTTATAAATCAATTTAGCTCCTCAGATGGGGTGTTAAATGAATCATCAATGCACATTGATGGTAATGGGAGGGTGGCACGCATTTGACAGATGACGACAGATATTGGAGGGATTGAGCAACCGTCAATAAATCTAGCCTTCAATGCAATGCATCGTAACACCCATCAATGTTACTACAATGCAGGTGCCAATTAATCCACACTCCACTCTCTATGCCCTCCATTTATTGAAGCATAGGAGGGTGTGAAACCCCTTTCGCACTCTCATTTCAGATCTGCTACTCTCCTCCTCCAAGTGTAGCATCTTCTGAAGTGTTCGTTTACGTTGGACAGAGCAGTCTGTAAACACCTTTATTGTGAAAGCTTGTACAATGGCAGGCAGTGGTTGCAAAGGTCATCAGGGAGGCAGAACTAGCCAATCGATCCAACACAATTCCAATTCAAACCTTCTTGTGTAGCTTTAGAGAGTTACCAATGCTCTTATCCTCATTCGCAACAACCTCAATGAGGTAGAGTAATATCTTCAAGTGTGAATCTTTGAGATAAGAGACCGAGTCCAGGAAATTCTTTACTAATGCGAGGAGATAGTGTCCATGCACCTCCTACCCTCACCGCTCCTCATGATTGTCGAGGAAAGCGATAGTGTGCACAAAATGTTTGGTGAGAAAAATGAAGCCTCGATGGGGGATGAAGATAAAAATGTGGTTGAACGGGATAACCATAATGATGAGGCAAAGAACATGCATGCCAACACCAAACCCTATTCTCCAAGCACCCGTGCTGACAAGTGTAGCAAACAAAAAGATGATAAAACTGGGATCCAACCCAGATCCACCATGCCGCAACTGGGTTCTTATTCACATACCAAATAGCCCTTATTAGGACTCTGGTTATGTTCTTTTTTTTTTATAGGCCCAGTCTAGTTGCTACAGGGTTTAGGGTTTATATTCTGAGTTTTTTCTCACTACCGTGGATAATCTTTTCTACTAGACTCTATCATATAACACTTCTTATGCTAACAAGTTGTTTTCTCTAATGGGGAGGCCATCATAGTGACCCTCTAGGTTATTTTCTCGACATGGGAGGTCCAAAACCACTGCTTTTTTGTACCATTATTTTTGTAGTATAATGTGATTACTAGATTACAAAAAAAATCAATTTTAGTTTTGTTATAATTTGTAAAATTGATAAAAATGGAAATAATATTTCTTTTTACAAATTAGTTTTAGTTTTGAGTAAGTTCTAGAAATACATAAGCTACAAGGTGTTATCACTCAAAATACACCTAAGGTTGTGGAAGGAAATCTCAAGGTAACAACAAAACCACTTTTAGAAAGAAACTGACCTTTCTTTCCAGAGAGGGATCTCTCGAATACGGATTTAACAAGGCCAGATATATGAATCAACAGTTTTAAGCTATGTAGATGGTTGAAATGAAACATATAACCCTTGGGCTATGGAGTCAAAATAGATGAAGATAATACAAAGCTGCCTACTTAGAACCTCAACAAAGGCAAGATAATTATTTAGTTACAGTCATTCATTGATTATCGGGTGATAGGAAAGAAACATGAACAATACATTAATATAGAGCATCACAGAATGAATTCCATATCAACTTTAGAAGAAATATTTGTGGATATCTGAAACAATAGCCAGAGCATAACATGTATGAATTCTGAAACTATTACACACTAAGTTTAGACATGAAAGAAAACAGAATAGAAGGTAAACACTTAGAAAACATTCACAGGGAGAGAAAGTACAGACTGTAACATAAATAATACATGAATATTTGAAGATAAACCAACATTCGGCTCTGTAATTTTATTCAAAAAGGTTCTCACAAAACATAAGTCCAATCTTATGGGTTCCAACCCATGATACATCAATAAAATTCAAATATATACACAATAGTTTCTTCCAAGTATGTAGAAAACCAACTAACTGCTAATCATAAGTTATAACTATTTCCCTAATAACTAGGAATAATAATTACATGATTTTGTTTGAAATAACATTTTTGCTTGATTATAGAAAATCCACCAAGGAAAGGTACCATGAACAAACAACTTCCTAAGAGCGCAACACCTGTCCTTACGAATGTAATCTGTATTTGGTTTTCCCAAATTTCTCCACAATTTTCCACTGTTCCAAATTTGGAATGTCGTACTCCGTCATTTCTCTTATCGACACCTCTAAATCCACATAGGATTCATAAGACACAGCTGGTAATCCTTTTTTAGTAACTAAAAAATGGTCCAACAATTCAAAATCTTCCGTCAACTTTTCAACAATGACTTTTCCAGTTAATCCTTTGACTAAATCCTCAAACTTAGAATGATCCATGCGATTATGTACCAACAAGCTATGATACTGTTCCTGAGAAAATGGTCGTCCTTCGTCATCCCAAAAAGAAGGGAGACATCATCAAATAATTTTTGAAAAGTCGTCTTGAAATCTTTGACTTGAGAAGACATTTGGTTTGCTTTTTCTTGCACAAATTTCATAAGTTGATGTTTACCAATAAACTTCTTTGCCCACAATATAACATCTACCCTGTCCTTGATCCCAATATCCCACAGATCTTGATATGTCAGAGAATTTAAAAAATTAATAACATTATGAGCAGTGTCCAGAGATTTCTTTTCCATGGTTTCATTTACTAATTTTAATCTCTGAGCAGTCAAATTTACTAATGCACTTTCATCATTGATAAAATTTAAATAATGTCTGAATTTGGTAATTTCTACAGACAAGGTATCCCAGATCAAATGTTTAGCTCCCTACAAAGGATTTTTTCCTGTGTTTCTCTCTCTCAGTTCATTGAATTTTTTCTATAATTGGTTCTTTTCATTTCAAGCTTTATTATTTTCTTCAATACTTTTATCCGATTCCAACTTAATCTTTTTATTCTCATCCTTTAACCCTTTAATCTCCACTTCCTTCAAACTTGAGACATGGGAACTAGGAAATCATCTGTAGAAAATTCATTTACTGGTTCTTCAACATTAACAAGGGGTTCTTCTGTATCAATGAAAGGTTGATTCATTAATTCCTCCATAACCTCCTTTTCTTTATTTTGACTTTTATTCAACCTTGTAACCTGAGTTATCAAATCAGCTTTTTCTGTTTCCCAATTGTTCTTCTCCTCCTGCATCTTCAATAATTTCCCTTTGTATTCAATCATTTCCTGGTAAACCTTTTCTTTTTCTTTTTGTATTGCAATCAATTCTGAAGACTGAACATGTTGAGTGTTAGGGACCTTGAGTTTCTTTTTCAACAATTGAATAGTATTATCTTTCTCTTGCAAAAGCTTCTTTGTTGCTTGCACATTGTTTGGTTCAGTCCCTAAACTTATGGTATCTCCTTGTAGTTTCTTTATTTGAATCAAATTAGCTTTATTTTCAACTTTTTCATGTTTTAACTCAACTTCATTTTATCCACAAGAGATTGCAATTTGGTAACTTTCACAGTAGCATGTAGCAAATCAGAATAGATGACATCTCTAGTTTGTTTGTGAAGCTGTATTTTATCAGGGACGCTAATTTTATCCAATTTTACCTCCATCTCAGACACCTTTTTGTCACTCACCATAGCAAATTTAAGGGTATTTCTCTCTACATCCCGAGTAGAAACCAATGGAGTTTTTTATTAATTAACTTTCTAACTCGGGGAAGTATATTTTTAGTTTCATCCAACAACTGCATCTCCTTATCAGCATAACTTGACATCATATCTATCGTAGACTTGTACCGAGAGCTAGATTCTATTTTACCTTCATCTTCAAAAGAATATTGTTGCATTTGTACATATTTTTTCTGAAACAAAACCATTTTCTTTAAGTCTTCTGAACTTACTTCTTCTGAATTGATTAGTTCATTCTGAGATTTCATTTTGATTTTTTTACTTGAAGTTTCTTCATCCATATCCATGCAACCTGTTTCAGAGAGAGTCCTTTTATTAATAACACCAAAACTAACAGACATTTGAACTGTTAAAGCCAACTTATCACTCTTATCTTCATCAACTTCCATCATCTCTTCTTTCATAACCTCTGGATCTTCTTCAAAACTAAAAAGATTAGCCATTTTATCTAATCCTTCAATGACTTGATGATCAAACAGTTTGTTTTTGTTCAATTGCCTTCTCTGAGAAATAATCTGATGCAGGTCATAATTCATTTTTTCTTCTTTCTGAAAGTCTATAACTTCCAATAATTTTTCAACAACCAACAAAGCACTTTTATTTTTGAAGATGAAAGGACCAACCTTTGGAGGGAACTTTACATTAGAAGATTTCTTGAATGCTCTGAAGTGTTCAGGCTTCTGAACACAGCCTTTGTCTAATGAATTCTAATGAAAACACTCTTTGTGTTAAGAAGGCAGGTAACTTGTATGGTTCTCCAGTGAACCCATACACTCTTATAACAGTAAATTCCTTGTGTAAAAACCAATCCCCTGTTCTACCCTCTGAAGAAGATTGCAACATGACTTTCATGTATTCCAATACTCTAGGTAAGATATCATCAAAAAACATTTTATATACCTCAGCCATGATCATATTCACAAATTCGAACATGTTGATATGCTTTGGAAGGTATGAAGAAAAAATTGTAGATAGAAACTATAGCTTTGACACATTTGAACACAATAACATATTCAACAAATAAGACTGGTACCAGAAAAACCTAAACTTGGGAAACTCAACTAACTGGGTATGGATTGATTCAGCTGAAAACTCATCAAAATTGAAACAACAGACTAAATTGGATTCAGGGTAGGTCGAGCCTATACTCAGTAAAAAACCCAAAATGACTTCACTCACATGTTTATCATTATCTAGACCCAAAACTTGACTGACGAATGACATGACTAATTGAACTTCATCTCTGAAAATATTGACATTGTATGGGAAAAACAAACCTTCTAATGACTGACCGACTTTTAAAATACTAGACAAGAGCTGACATCTAATTTCAGTTTTGCAAATTTTGTACAACTCAATCAGAACTTGTTCATTGAAAGACTCAAGACTTACGGGGAAATTATCAGGAAGACTTAACACTTCGCGAATAGATTTCGTGTCAACTCTACAGAGAATTTTCGAAGTTGTACAATTCATAACAACCCTTTCAGAAGATGAATGATTGTTTGCACACCACTCGACGAACTCCAGGAAGGGTAAAGTTTGTTTGACAACAAAGTAATACAAGAAAGAATTACAAACATTTGGGACATTGTTTCCCTGTAACCTATACTGCCATAGACATTCCTTTGAAACAAAGACACTGCATACCGACATAATTGGGTCAAAAACATTCCCTTCCCTATCAATAACTGCTTCTTCTCTTTCATCTAAAACCCTGCATAATACCCCTGAACTCTAATCTTTTTCCATAATAAGCAATGAAAACAAGTCTTCAACAAGAATCTTGGAGTTTAGGCTTACCTGGTAGCTGACAAATGCGAAGGAATTGACTTTCAGAAAAGATGACGCACTGTCTCTGCTTCTATTCACTCGCAACGTGCAAACAAAAAACAACTTTTACCTTGGTCAACTCACCTTTATATGACGGATAATGGTTCCAGAGCTTCCAATAAGTTGTTTTTTTCTTTACCACTTTTCCCAGTGGAATTTACTAAAGAATGCCACGTGGAAAGCGGTTTGAATTCCGCTACCACTCATCTGTTTTAATTGTCTCACAAGTTCTGGCTCCAGATTAGATTATGGATGTTGATCAAATTACATCTTTCATCTGAACCGTTAGATCAAACCCCTTCTACGCAATCCGCTAACCTTTATCATCGTTTAACCTTGCATCTTTATATTGCGGATTAACTTATGGCCGTAGATTTAATCCATGTTATCTCCCGGCCGTCGATCCTATTAACTCATTAACTCATTTCGCTATCCGCCAAAATCTTCGCTCTCGTACAACTTTTCCCAGCGGGTCATTTTATGACCGTAGATCCTCACGATCATAAATCTTTTGGTCATATTTTTACCAATTTTTTTAATTTTTCCCTTATTATTTCTTGGTCTTATCTTCCTTCAATTGCTCAGCATAGAAGGTGCTAACAACTAGCTCCAACTGGGGATGATATCTTCCCTGTGAGGTATCAAAGAACTCGTAGACCAGGTGCCTATTTCTGACTTTTGTACCAAAAACTCTAAACTTTTTATTTTTTAGATATGTATTTTCTTTCTAAATAAAGAAAATGGCTACCCCTCAAGATCTTAGGGCCTTCACTCCGGGCTTCAAATCTATTTGGTTCGCCATCTGTACTGCTTTCAGGAACAAATAAACATTTACAAACTATGGTACAAAAATTACCTTCCGCCTTAGGACAAGTAGTGCTTTAAAAATCTTCCATTAACAGGGACACTATCCAGCAAAACCCCATTTTGATGCTCTAGAATGAATGCATTCTCTCCTCTGTGACCTGCAATAACATAAGGACCTACCCACATGTGGTCAAATTTTCCATGTTTATCTTCCCTCGGAGCATCCCACTTTAATACCAGGTCATCAATTTGGAACTGTTCTTCTTTCGCCCTTCTATCAAAGGTGTTTTTCATTTTTCCTTATGTATTTGCAATTTATTATAAGATTTATTCCTTTGCTCGTCCGATTCGATAATTTGGTTTATCCTTCTCTGCATATGGTTCGGCTCATCCTGTTGTTCCTATAAAAACCTCATAACTAGTACACCTAACGATGCTGGAAAAATGACTTCAGTTCCATATACCAATTGAAAAGGAGACATTTCAATTGCCCTTTTAGTGCTAATTCTATCATCCCACAAATCATACTTAAGCTTGGTGTGCCAAGTCCTTTTGTTCTCTTCTAATAACTTCTTGATGATTCTTACCAGACTTTTATTAGAAGACTACGCCAATCCATTTCCCTATGGATAGTAAGCAGTTGAATGGTTAAGACTGATGTGATATTTAGTATGACAAAAATAAATAATCTTTTTGGACTTAAAAGCTGCTGCATTATCAATCACAATTCTTCTTGGACAACCAAACCTAGCCGATATATTTTCTTCAAGAAAATCCACGATCACTGTCTCAGTAGCTCTCCTGGTAGGTATTGCTTCAATCCACTTTGTGAAATAGTATGTAGCTGTTAAAATCCACTTATGTTGTCCTGAAGAATTTGGGTTTATTTCTCTAATAAAATCCAATCCCCACTGCTGAAAAGGAGCTTCTACTGTTATTGGATTAAGAGAAAGTGGAATTAATTTTCTCTTACCATAAAAAATCTAACATTGGTGACATGTACTAGTCTCTTTGTATACATCTGAAAATAATGAAGGCCAATAAAAACCGGCTCTCAAAATTTTGTTTGCTGTCAATTTCCAAGAGTGATGTCCTCCACAATCTCCTTTATGAAATTCCTTCACCATTTGTTGGGCTTCATTTTCCAAAAGACAATTAAGTAACACACCACCAGGGTCCTTCTAGTAAAGATACTGATTTAAAATATAGAATTTAGCAGCTTTCAACTTCACAGATCTTGCTCTATATTTACTTAATCTTGTAGGAGCTTGTAAGTTTTGCAGAACATGAACAATATCAGAATACCATGGAGATGTAGCAAAATCAATCATCACCTCCACCCCTGTGTCCAATTGATTAGATTGATTAGATAAGAAATTAAGTTGTAAGGCTTCACAATTTGAATCTGTCAACATTTTTGGAAGTCCTTGTCCTTTAATCTACTTAGTGGGCCTAATTTCTATATCATACTCCAATAATGTTGCAATCCATTTCGCTCTCCTTCCTTCTGGATCAGGTTGTGTAAGAATTCCTTCACCACACTAGTTGGAACATAAGCAATTATATGTGAATGAAGAATATATACCCTGAAATATTTCAAAGCCTTAACCAAAGCATGTGCATGCTTCTCCATAATATCATAGTTTAATTCTCCATCTCTCAACATATTACTGAAAAAGGCTATAGGTTGTTCCATATTCTCATTATTTTTTTGTAGCAAGACAACAGCAATAGTATGTTCCGACGCATATGAAAATATTAAGAAATCTTTATTTTTAATCTAGACTTACCAGCACGGGAGCTTCTGAAATAGCCTATTTTATTTCTTTAAAAGATTTCTTAGCCTCTGCTGTCCACTTTATTTCATGATCCTTTCTTAGCATATTAGTGATATTCATCAGTATTTCAACAAAACTGGGAATAAATCTTCTCAAGAAATTTACCTGCCCAAGGAATGATTGTATTTCCTTTTTGCTTCTTGGTTTTCCCACCTTCAAAATTGCACTGACTCTATCCGGATCAATCTTTATTCCATCCTTTGAGATAATGTGACCCAATAACTTCCCTTCCTCTAATGCAAAATTTGATTTTTTTGGATTCAATTATATACCAAATTTTCTGCATTTTATAAAGACTTTTTCCAAATGGTGAATATGCTCCCTGTCATATTTTGAGTATACAGTGATATCATCCATATAAATTACCATAAATTTACCTATTTCTCCTACAAAAGCAATGTCCATGGCATGCTGGAAAGTAGCCCCTGCATTCATCAAACCAAAAGGCATCTTCGCATACATAAATGTGCCCCATGGTGTGGTAAAAGCAGTCTTTTCTTGATCTTAAGGCAACACTTTGATCTGATTGTACCCTGAAAAACCATCCATGGTTGAAATTCTTTCTGATCCGACCACTTTCTACAAAATATGATCCATTTTTGGTAAGGGATAATTATCCTTCATTGAGACTTTATTCAAATTCCTGAAATCTATACAAAGCCTTATCTCTCCATTCTTTTTTTTGACAGGAAATAGATTAGCAACCCACCTTGAAAATATCAAAGTCACAATAATCTTGGCATCAAACAATTTCTTGATTTCTTTCTCAATAACCGACAACAGCTTTGGATTTATCCTTCTGAGTTTCTGCCTAAAAGGTTTTTCTCCAGGTTTGATTGGAATAGTATGTTGTATTATTGAAGTATCATATTCCTTGAGATCCTCATAACTACAAGCAAATACATCAGCATATTTCTTCATCAAATTCACATACTCTTCTTTCTCTTTGGCAGGCAGATTTTTAGATAGCTTCACAATCCTCGGATTTTCTTCAGTGCCAATATTTTTATCTTCAACAACATTGTCAGCAGGTTTCACTTTTGGATCCTTTGCAACATCATTTTGATCAAAAAGCTTCTCTAAGGGGATCAAACCTCTTGGGATAAAATTACTTTTCAATTGAATTATATCTTTTCCTACTAGAGTTTCCTTTAATTTTTTAGTATTAACCATTTCTTCTTCACTTTCTTCAGCATCTAGGAGATTTTCACAACTATCATTTTCACCATCAATATGAGTGTTTACAAATTCACTAGACAATTCTAAAAATCTTTTTATTTGCATATCATCTTTAAATACCCGCCAGTATTTAGAATTGTTTGGTATGGAAGGTCTATTCACAATGTCAACTTGGTATTCTCTTTGACCAGCATTGGGAGTTTTAAATTTACCAGCACCAATTGCCAGAGAACCAGCTTCTGTGTTTTCATATCTAGGAACCACTTTAATTGTATGCTCTGTAAAATAGTTACCAAACATGTCCCATACTTAATTTCTATAAGCCCTCATCCTAGGATGTCTGGTTTGATAACTATCATTCACCTGGTTTATTACAAGCTCCGAATCTCCCAAAACTCGTATCCTTTGTGCTCCCAAATCCTTCAATGTATGCAGCCCAAGTAACAAAGCTTCATACTCAGCTACATTATTTTGTGCATTCAAATGTTAATTTATATGATAAAGCTTTAAATCCCTGATAGGAGAAATTATATATACACCAGCACCAACACCAAATTTTGTCACAGACCCATCAAAATACATGGTCCACAATCCTTTTTTTTCTGTTTCTTTTCCAAAGCATCTTGTTCCTTTACCACTTCTTCATCTTATGTAGATTTAGTTTGCAATGGAGACTCTAGATCACATGAAACAGTATCATTGAAGAAAATAGAATATCCCAAGTTAGTATCAACAACAAATGTATGATGAACATTCGATCTATCTTGGCTGCTTACTACATAAGGTGTTCTCTTCTCACTGTATAACCTTCTATTCCCATTTTGGACAGGAATAGTAGCGTATGACATGTCCATTTGTAAACTTCCTTTTAAGTTTGAGGTCCAATATCTTGATAACAATACTCCAAATTTTGGCTGGATATCTACTACAACAACATCCATCACTACTGTTTTGGCTGGAAATTTAGTCAAAGACACCACCACATCTTTAATCATATCAAGACACTTCACCCTCCTAGAATCAAAGGAATACAAATATTTATATGGCCTCGTAATTTCCAACCCCAAACTTTCTACCACTCCTTTAGGTATTAAATTATGTGATGAACCTGAGTCTAACATGGCATTATGCACAACCATATCATGCACATTCAAGCTCAAATAAAAAGGAGGAATCTCTTCATCATCCATATTTTCAACTTTTGGCCCAAATGAAATAGTAGGATTATCATCTGTTAATTCTAAAATGTCTGATTGAAATTCTCCTTGACCCTTAATTAGAGGAAATTTGGGGTCTAAAATGGGCCTCCTAAGGAAAAAAAAAATGCACATCACACTACAAATATGCCATGTCAGATTAAACTACAAATATCCCTGTATTCATTATTTCTCAACAACTCATTAAAATGAACAAAAATCTTCAACTTTGGAAGTTCATTCTGCAAATTGAAAATATAAGTAACTTTTTCTACATCCACTGGTGCCATTTGTTTCATTTCTTTTGTTTTTTTTGTTTTATTCTCAACTTCTTTATTCACAACAGGATCTTTTTGTTTTTCATTTCTTTTTTCTGTATTTAATGAACTAGTGGAAGGCTGATTTGAATTTAGCCTCCCTTTATTTACAACAACATCTCCATTTCTCAACTTAATATTCTTCACTGGAAAAAATAAATGGAAGAGTACACAACCATTCTTCCATGATTTCTAACTGAAAAAGTCAATAACCATTCAAGATATAATAATTTAGTTATAGCGATCATGAGAATATATAATGAATTATGTAAAGCATAAGTCCTTAGTACAAAGTTGTAATGCTTTAGTAGCATCCTACATATCAAGTGCCTTTTCTTTTCTTTTCTTTTTGTAAGACTTGCACCTACGATTTTTTGAATTGGTGACCTTATGTAAGGAGTGCCTTAACAATACACCCATCCATTATCTATTCTACACCCCATCGGCTACGTATCAAGTGCCTTCATCAAAATGGGGATGTGTATAACACAGTTCCACACATATGTTTTCCCATAGGTTTGTAATTGATGTTTTCTAAATTTGCTTATTTATCTTGGTTTTCGTATTTGTTTCCTCATGCCAATCCACTAAGGTTAATGCTTCGCAAATTATTATATTAATAAATATTTGTTTTGGACTAAGTGTTGAGATGCAACAAAATTAGTTTGTGTCCCCCTAGAACATGGGGGCTCTCAAGTAAATTATGTCTTTACATTGAGATACTTAGTTGTTGTATAATTCCATTTGTTTTTATTACTCAAATATTTTTCCTTTCTAATTATGTATAGTTGGTTGTGTTTAAACATGGTTGGGAAATTGGCTCTTGTTTTGGTTTCTAATATGTTTTTGGTGCTTCCTATTTCATGTAGATATGAAAAACTTGAACCGACAACAACAGGAATTTTTAGATGGTACATTCTCTTAGAACTCCAAATCATCACCGAGAGGTTATCTCCCTTATCTTTTTACAAGGCCTCTTTGGAATTGATAAGTGGTCATCTATGCAAACAAATAACAAACAATTTTTCCTATGCAAATCAATTTTTCTATGAATTTAGTCTTGTTCAGGTGAAGTAATATGCAAACAAATTTGTCCTTACTAAAAATACAACAACAGACATTGAATAGTCTATCTCTCAAGACTATTGCTATTTTGAACATTATCTAAAATTTGAGCCTATTTTTCCAACTTCATCAACATTCTTCCTTAAGTATCACAAGAGAGGAGGGATCATCATCCCCATAAACATATGCACTCAATTGATACAATATTTTGCACATTCTTCTACAATAACAATTTCCATTACCAACTGATGGAAGAATTAGAAATCTTAATTTATACATCATATTCTAACATTCAATGTTTCACTCAATAATTAAACTTCCTATCTTCTTCATTGGATCTGAGAGTGAGAAATAACGAGCTTAACAATTATCTTTACCAATATGATGAAAGAATTAAAAATCTTAATTTATACATCAAATTCCAACATTCAATGTTTCACTCAACAATTAGACTACGAATCTTCCTCATTGCATTTTGGGAGTGAGAAACCACGAACTTAATGATACAACTTGATGAAAGGGCAAAACAACAAATGCAAATGAAAGGGTAAAACAACAAATGCAAAGGTAATTTCTAACCTCTTAATCATGGTGGAAATGAGATCTAAGATGTTCAAATGTGAGGCAATCTTTTTTGATACATTCTAGCTAAAATCATAGATATATGGAAGCATTTATGAAGAGTTAGGTTTTGGGGAGTATATATATATATCTTTGGGGACTTAGGTTATATAATTGTTGGTGTGGGTTTTACTTAAGTTCTAAGTCATAAATATATATATCTTTAAGAAAGTGGATTATATATATATATATATATTTTGGTGATTTAGGTTGTATAATTGATGATGTGAGTTTGTAAATAATTAGAAAATTCATTTTTAGTAGACAATTAGAAATTTATGAAAATTAAACTTTTTCAAAGTTAAAAACTAATTGAGATATTTGTTGTCTAGATTTATAAATTATTAGAATATTTAGGTAATTAGGTGTTAGTTAAGATCAATTAGTTTAATATGTTTTTCGGTAAAGTGTTTATTATTATTATTATGCTTTTATAACTAATTAATCCCATTGTCATGATCATGTTCTACACAAAATATAATTGTTCATCTTCTCTTGGGTACTAAAAAATACTTGATATATGACTTAATTTTCAAATAATCTATAATTTTTATTTAAAAAAACATAAAATATCATTTATTAATTATGAAAAATTATTTATAAACTAATTTATTTTACATTAAAAATAATAATTTAGTATTCAATCCCCTACATTTTAAGAGGAAACTTAATAATATGTACGAAGGTATGATCTCATTTTATGTAAACACTCCATTGAAAAACATAGATATATATACCCATCCCTTTTGTATAATGTCACGAGCACATTAGAAAATCGCAAACATAGATATATATACCATCCCTTTTTGGTATGGCTCTGGCTTGGATGGAACTGTTTGGTACTCTACCTCGGATCTACTATTGGGAGGAGCTTGGGATGATCAGTGGTCCTCTTATGTAAATGGACTGTCACATGGGGGTATTAGGATTGGGCATTCTGAGGACAGGCTGTTATGGATGTTTGATGAACAGAGGGGTATGGTGACAACCAGGAAAGATTATGACTTCATTGTCTCAAATCACAAAATTGTACTGGAAAATGACATCATGATGAAGATTTGGTACTTTAATATTCCCCTTAAGATTAAATGTTTTGTGTGGCTCTCTTGCAATAAGAAAATTAATACTTAGGACATTTTAAGAAAGAAAGGATGGAGCGGACCTAATAGATGTTGTCTCTGCAAAGAGGAGGCATAGTCGGTTGAACATCTTTTTGTTAGTTGTCGGTTTCTGAAGGAGGTGATCGGTGGACTCATCTGTTTTTTTAATGTGCACATTGACTGGAGTGCCCCTACTTTATTGGAAAATTTATCTATTTGGTTATCACAGAGGGGTATTTTAATGTATCTGCCTATTTTCACCATATGGAATATTTGGAAGGCTAGGAACCGCTTATGTTTTGATGATTAGGAGCCCATATTGAACAGACTGTTATATATTATCTATGATGATATTATGACCTTTAAGCCTCCTCTAATTCACAAGCATAGAATTAGGAACATTGGGAAGTCTCCTACTTCTGTGTATCCTATGATCCTTTTTGATGGTGCTGCTGCAAATAGTTTGGGTGGAGCGGGATTCTGTCTTTGGCTGAATGAACAACACATTCTTGACTTCAAACTCGGATGTGGCAGCTGTACCAACACTAGAACTGAGCTCTTAGCACTTTGGGCATCACTACGGGTCGCCAAGGATATTGGGTTACCTTACCTACATATCTTTGGCGACTCCTCTATGATTATAAACTGGGCTAAAAAGGAATCTACCCTGGATATGGTGAATCTTGAGGCCTGGTGCTTCAACACTAGAATTCTCATGTCCTCTTTTATGTGGGTGGATCTCAGTCATGTTTATAGGGAACATAACAGGAGGGCAGACATCTTATCAAAGGAGGGACTGCACTTGGCGCCAGGCCATCTCTTACTTACTAAATTTTTTGGGAACGAGATTATTGGGGATAACTCTTCACAGCTCTTTTAGAATATGCTCATTCTATTACAGTTGATCTCTCCTGATTCGTTGAGATACTATCAGGTTTTGTTAAGCAAGCTATTACTGGATACAAGAGTCTCTCTCCCTCCTTGGATCAATTTTCTGGGCTCCTATTATTTTCTTTAGGGACATAGATGACTGTTTCAGACAGCCTTCCTATGAGAGGGATCTTATTTGTAGTGATCCCAAAGTGCTTGGAGCTTCTCTGTTATTACTGTGGGTATCTACTTGTATCTCTCTGTGTCATATGTATGTTTTTGGACAGGATTGATTCACTGATTTGTTGTACTGTCTCTGGTGGCAAAAATGTATATCTTGAAGATGTAAAAGGTTCCTTTGATTCATTGAATACCAAGGAATGATTTTTTTGACTGAAAAAAAAAAATCCATCCCTTTTGAATCATGTCACAAGCACATTAGAAAATCAGAATTCTACGATAATGTTGGATTTCCTCACTAAGTTGAAAACTAATTTGATGTGAGTGACAACCATTTTCAAAACTAATTTTCATATATCATTCACAATTCTTTTTTGGTTAAGGTATAATTTCTAATTCTCATACATCATTTACAATGGTTTATCCATAGATAAGGTATAATTTCTAAGTTTTTTTTAAAGAAAAGTATATGTACATAATATATATCAATAAAATAAACTTATTTTTATTCAAAATCTAGAGGGATATATATTAATTTAAATAAACCATTTTTTTTATATGATTATAGCTTTCAAAATTTTGAAATACAATAAGTGGAACAAGCAACATAGTTACTTAGTACCAACTTTTTATGTAGACTTAATATAATTATCTTAAACATGTGCAACATATAGAACTAAAAGCATTGTGATTGTATATTACCCTTATGCAATAACTATTCATATTAAAAATAAACCATACACCAATTAATAATATAGAAAAGGAGGCCATCGAGCAAGTTCAATAGACAAGATATACAAATTCCCCACCTATAGCTTGGGAGTGACTGAATTGTACACCTTCATGTTAAAGAAGATATTAAAATTAAAATTGTATACCTTGAAAGATGAATTTGTCTTAGTATAATTAAAATGCTCCATCTTACAAAGTTAAGAAAATTTTATTATGAATAGTTTGTTGTTGACATTGCAACGATATACGAAGACCACATAAACATTTGAGTCACACATTTTAATTAATAAGATTGTAGTTTAGACAAAGGGAAATTGCAATTTTTGGATCTCATTAAAATAAACTATTTTTTTAAGGAAAAAACATATATGAGGGAAGAGAAACACAATGTCTTAATTAACCCTCATCCCACTCCTGTAAGGTTTCACTGTGTCGCAAATACTTTGGATTAACCAACTTTTCATTTGGTTAAGGTATAAGAAAATGTTTTATGTTGTTGATGTCACTTCTTGTATATGATCCATAGTTTATGCATATTTAACATTCAAAGCAATTATGATACTTTCTCACTCATTGCATTAGCTTGTTTCGGGAGAGCATGAACCTATTATTGAGTTGTGTAGTGAAAAACAATGGTGCAAGACATAAAACGAAGGGGTGTGGGTATATGGTGCAGGTGACATAAAACAACTGTGTTTGAATTTAAGTGCCACTATACTAGTTTTTGGGATGCTTTCAAAACTCTAGAAATGCAATTTTGTAATCACAATATCAAAATCTAAAGTTTTTAGTATTCCTCGTTAAGTCTTTAAGAGAGAGCAAAACTAGATATACGAGTTTCTTATTAAATTTGATCAAAGATTCAACTTTCTGACTATAAATAATCTATATGGGCTGAATTTTGTCTCCAATATCCAATGCATCTACCCTACTTGTCATTCAATTCACTCATATTTTAATATTTTGCAAATCACTCACAATTAAAGGAAAATACTCTGCTTCCAAGATAACAGAGTTCAATTCACTTGTATACCAGTCCCCAATAGCTCATGTGAATGTTACCCAAGCACAGGAACTGGAGATTAAATAGGGATCAAACGTGGGTAAATTAACTTGCCAACTAACCTAGTCTTACTTTGTGGACGAACATAGAATGAAAGGGTGGCTAGTGGTCATTGTATTACTTCAAACTTGCATCACGTTTACCACTAAACCACACATTTATTGGAAGGAAGAATTTCCCAACCCATTCAAAATGGAATTGGAAACAAGTTGGGGATCGATATAATATAATTTACTAGACAACTTTTGGGGGAAAAGGAGTCAGGCAGAAAATTCACAAAATTCTTAATATGGAAAACTAACTATAAACTAGAAAGAGAAGTTCGTGAAGCCAAATGTTTAATGAAATTAATTATTTTATCAAGCAGATTTTAAAAGCCAAAGTCACCTAGAACTACTCCATACTTGTTCATTGTATTAGGTGTTACAACTCTAAATTTTTTGGAATCAACAAACTTTTCAATATTTTCCACCTAAGAATTCGGAAATGAACAAATAGAAAGTAAAATAAAAAAACATGTTCAATCGGTTCTGTTTATTAGTATTTTGAAATATAAACACAAAATTAATCCTAAAATTTGACATTGGCAATAGTTATTAATGGGAGATAACCCTTACCTCATTTATCAACAACTCAGAGATGCCTTGCTCAAACATGTAAGATGTATACACCCTTGGGCCTTGGTGATGGTTCTGAAAGTATCCTTTTAAGACTTTCCTCTATATTATCTTTAACAACATCAATCAAAGTATGAACAAAGAAGCATTCGAGGTTGAGTGTGTCTAATTCTTTCTGGAGAGACTTAGAAAAAGGGAATGGAAGTATCAAGAGAAGAAAAAAAAGGTTTTTAGTACATATCTAGAATAACTCGTACATATACATAAAAAATTCCACATCCATATATTCAACCTTGCACATCTAAATAATGACACCTTTAAATTGTATTTAAAATGGTATGGAACTAAATGTGTTTAAAACAATCCAAAAGAAGATATCTATGAAAATATGGTAAGGTGAATCCTAAATCGGAGGAGCACGAGATACCTCCTACACTATGTTGTATGTTAAAGTTAGGGATTTTTATTGAAAATAAGAAACAAATGGCACTTTAGAATATAGTTTTCATATCTTTCAAATTTAACACTTACTAAGGATCATTGTGTTAAAGTTATGGTTTGAAACAAAATATAACAGTTGCATAAATACTCTGTAAAAGTACTCTTGAAAATTATAAACAAAAAAACAGTACTACAGAAATAAAATCACGAACAACAAGACAACATTAAATAAAATCACACTAACAAAACAAAATAGATCTGATAACTTATCTGATGGTGAGGACCTTCCTTATACTCAGATTTAACTTTTAGATCAGATCTTGCCTCTTAGAGGCAAATCAATATTTGGAGACTGGAACAAATAACTAGCCCTTACCTGAGGGACCAGGGTAATCACATAGTAGAGAGAGAGAGAGAAAGAGTTGTAGGGTAATCACTCACCACGACATAAGGCTTAATATTTGTAATATATACTTGTTTGCTATGACCTTGAAGTCATTAAAGTTTAGGCATTGGTATAAAAAGAGAACACCTCCAACTATGAATTAATATGCCACTTGGATGCAACCAATCTATGAATAAAATACTTGTTCATTAACTAACTTGGAGATAAACGTTCAAAACCATTGTACTGAAACCCCATCTATAGAAGTGGGACCGGGAATAACTTAATTTGGATAAATTTGGGCATAACTTAATTTGGATAAATTCATCCATCTATAGTTGTTAAAGTTAAATTTTATTCTTGTTCATGTTAAATTTAGGTTGTAATTCCTCATTGAACCTTAGTTGTAAGGGAACACTAAGGGACACTAGTGAACGAACACAACTTAGCAATGATCACTTTTGTTTCACTGTAGAGTGTGCACATATTTGTGCTAAGCGATAGGTGCTAACCTGTGCTATCGCTATTTAAAAAAAAATCCATCGTATGTGTTTTGGTTTTTTTTCCTTTTCTTTTTTCTACATCTCTTTAGCATGGATACAGACTTGAATGGTTATAGATTATTTATAAACTATATTGGGTACATCTAAGGTAATGCTCTCTTGAATGGATTTTGTATCTCATGAAGGAACCTTGGTGGGAAGCTTTGAAGTTTTTGGATCACCATAGTCATCATGATACCTTGGGTTCATTGTAGGCACTATTTGTTATATTGTGGTTACTATTTGTTATGTTATGATGTGCTTACAATTATACTTCTAGTTCATTGTCATTATTTGTTCTAGCAAAGCTTTTCTCAAATCAACATAGATAAAATGATGAACGGACAAGTTGGTAACTATTAGAATTATGTACATCCAATTTCTCATGTGCACCCACATGGTCACACCATTCAATTTCTACATTATTGTTAGTCATTGTGGAACCTTCTCCATGATGGTGGCTAGTTTTAAACAAATCTCAACAAAAGGCAACCGACCCTATCTAGCCTATAAAGGGCCTCTTATTCCCCCCACCCCATGAATTGCTAAGTAGTATATGATAAATAGAATATAGGGGAAGGAAGTGTTCCCATTACGAGGTTATGTCACTCAATGGCTTCCATTATAGAGTACGTATTTAAAATCTTAAAATTTCAAAAAGATTGACAAAACAGTAAAAAAATTGAATTTATCCCAATTCTTTTTAACTAATTGAATCTATCCCATTTCTTTTGAACTAACAACTTTCATTCGATATGTAGTCATTTAAAATTTTAATGAGTTAAATTTGAGTCATTATAGATCAAATTTCTCTATAGTCATGGTTTTACAATAATCGAACGGAACTTTGTTCATAGAATTTTATTATGAACAATTTTAGCCCTAAAATTTTGATATAAAAAAATTTAGCCCTAAATTTGTAGTCATGGTTTTAAATATATTCTGAACAATTTTAGCCCTAAATTTTTTATAAAAAAATTTATCCCTAAATTTGTGCGCATAACTAAAAAAATTTAGCCCTAAATTTTTAGTCATAGTTTTACTATATTAGAATAAAGCTTTGTTCATAAAATTAGACTATGAACAATTTTAGCCCTAAATCTTTGATATAATTTTTTTTTAGCTTTGTTCATAGAATTATACTCTAAACAATTTTAACCCTAATTCTTTGATATAAAAAAATTTAACCCTAAATCTGTGAGCATAACTATGATTATATGAATTACCTTAGGCAAGATGCAGAATGTACCTTGCAATTTGTTGAAGAAAATAGGTGCAGATTGTACCTTGTTCTCTTTTGTTACAATTGAAGAAAATTGATGAAGAAATGGTTGGTTCTCCTAATTTCTAAAAGCTTTCTCAGGTGGTCGTGGCTCTTTCAAGTTTCAACCCAATGAACCCAAGAAAATTTTGTGGCACCGCCGCCGCAGGCTCTAGGTTCCATCCTTCCATACTCCAGTTCCAACTTCCAAGTTCCAGGCCCTTACACGGCAGTGGGCATGCGAGTTGGACTCTCGATTCTCGAGTCTCGACTCTTAGCCTCAGAAAAAGAAGACCCGGCCTTGAGGCTCTAGGGTTTTGAACCCGAATCAAATTGTAAAACACTTGTGAGCATTGAGAAGTGGCTTAAAGAAACTGCAAGCCTGCAACTTACGAAATCCAGAATGGGAACTAGGGCCTGGAACTTGAAGGATCAAAATGGTTTATGGAGGTCAAGCCAGGGGCCGAGGCAAGTTACAACAGATGCCAAAATGCCAAATGACAACGACATTATCTAGATTCGTCATAGTGATAGTATTATCATTTATGACTCTTCGAGACTCTGAGCGACTGATCAACTAACCCCTAGCCGAAAATTCAATGCTACATAATGCCACATGCGAGTCCACTGTCCGAAAACCAGAGTCCAACCATGCTACAACCTGCTAGTGGCAGCCTAGCCCGTATGCCACAACCTCCCACAAATTGCAATCGACAATCGATTATCACATAATGGATTATGAATTTATGCATAAGTTATAACTTTCTAAGTCTATTATCATATTATGTAACATATTATTTATAAATATAATATAAAACATAAAAAAAACTAAATATGGGCACGTTTTCTGCCTGCTCGTCAATTTGGCATCTGTAAAAATAAATCGAACTTCATTGTTGATGTGGTAATTTCACATCCAGGTGTATTTGACAGGGAAAAAAAGCCAAAAACATCCATATGGGCGTCAATTTTAACCTTTACAGAGGATAGATAGACAACGTATGTGGTTTCCTCTCCCAAGCATTAATGGAAGCCTTCCCCTCGTATTAATCAACGCGTTATTAACCAAAATAATTATGCTGCCAGTGGAAACCATCAATCCAATCATGAGGGACTTAATAGAATTTTTTTTTTAACAGAAACTGGGAAATTTTTTGATTGATTAAAAAAGGTTGTTGCCCAGCCAGGCGTACAAAGAGGAATTCTGAAACAGAAGGCTGATGACCTCTATTAGAGCAGTCAACCTTCTTAACAGTGCTTTGAGAGGTGAATCCCAAATTTTTCTGATGTTATTTCGAGAAAATGACTGCTTGCAGGAGTAGACTCTCATGAATTGTGAGCAAAGAAGAATACAGAAACAAAACATTAAACAGGCGGAGAGGAGTGCCCCTTAATGAAAGGATCCAATTTCTTCTGAGAGCCCGCGCTGATGTTTGAGGCTGCTTCCTTTTCTCTTCGTTCTTTATTTGTTTTTCGCCCTTTGGTGAGGGGAGGAGAAGGGGCTGAAAGGTCTTCAAGGTCAGGATGTCGGTCCTGCCTGAACTGGAGTCTCGCGAATCAAAACGCTGGGATCTTTTTTTGAACCTAGAGAGGCCGGTTTTGGAGAAACTTGTTCAGCGACCGCCGAGGAGAAAATGGGGCCAGAGATGCCCTGATCCTGGATAGCTGCAACTTCAGGTTCTTGTGCTTCATCTTCTTGAAGTACTGCAAAACTATTTTTGTTTTCCGACCATGGAACCTCTGCAGGAGGATTTTGCTGAGACGTGTGAGGCTCCATTCGCCGGGGAGGACGGCGGCGATTAGAAACCGTCTGGAACTCTGTATCGTTGGAAGCTGGGGGGTTTGCTGGTTTCTGTGGTTCTGCAAGCTTGGGGCAGCTTTTAGCGAAGTGGCCGTATACATGACAGAAGTTGCATTGAAAGGGGATCTGCTCATAATCCAGTTCTTGAATGTGGCTCCATTCTCCTAAAGTGAGCTTTAGGGCCTCCGGAAGCCCTTTCTCTAGATTCACCTCTACGCAGATACGGGCACATCTGTACTGACCCCCTTTTGGTTTTGCAGTATCTAGATAGCGGCCTAGCTTATTACCAATGTCAATCAGAGTACTTTTCCCCCAAAGATGAAGAGGAAGGTTAGGGAGTCTTACCCAGACTAGAGCGGCAGTGATCTTTGCTTCTGGGTTGAACCCCAGAGACCAAGGGGCTAAGAAAAGACCTCTCGAGCCCATGAAGAAAGGGCCCGAACGGAAGACAAGATCTCTTTCTTCTTTGTTTGAGAATAGGAATACAAAAAACCCTCGACCGACTGCAAAGAGAGAGACCTGACCTTGCAGCAGAGGGTTCCAATGTTCTACAATCCAGATCTCCACCGCCTTAGGGCTGGGCCACAATCCTGTGAACTTGCCAATGAGGGCTTGCTCAGAGAGGGTGAGAGATTTCTGGCATGGATCCGAAGGAGAGAGCTCTAAAGAAGGGATCTCATCCATCTTTTCCACGAACTTGGAAGAAGAATGAGAGGCTGTCTGAGGAGCGGCAGCTTGAACAAGGGCCTTGAAGGCGGCGAGCTGGGCATGAGAGCCCATTTCCTGAGACAACTCCACGTTGAAGAAAACCTGCAGAAACGGTAGCAAAATCCCACGCTGAAAAATAAAAAACGGCAGCAAACCCTACGCTGAGGACGAGCCCAAGCTGAGGATGAGGAGCAGCCTGCGATCCAGCCAAGCTCGGCTCTGCGCAGGAGAGGAGGCCGCGGCTAGGGAAACCCTAGCCGTGGATGAAGAGCCGCTCCACCATTCCGTTCCGCAGGATGAGACCCTGAGGGACTTAATAGAATTGACAATGGAGCAGAACATGAATGGAGCTCCTTTTGACACGTGGCTTTAGTTAATATTAATATAAAAGCAACGCTAATCAAGAAGTATACTAAAAACAAGTGTGCATTTTGTGGTTTTTATTAATTTTTATTTTTAAAAAATAATTTTAAATTCAAATAAAAATTATAACATCATAATTATTTTTCAATGAAAAATTAATATATATATATAAAATATTCAATTTAATATATTATTTTTACATATCTTTTAAAAATTATTATAATTTATAATTAATCATTATAAATTATTTAAAAGTCCAATAATACTCCATACTCTGCCTTAGAACAAGTATAAAAAGGTCAAAACTATATATATATATATTTAATATTTCTAATATTCAATTTAATATATTATTTTTACATACCTTTTAAAAATTATTATAATTTATAATTAATTATTATAAATTATTTAAAAGTCCAATAATACTCGCCTTCGACATTTTATTTTTATTTTGTAATATTTATGGTATGTTAATTAGTATTGAGAAGTTAGTCTTCGTGTGTAATGGTGTTTATGTGGAAAATTCTCGCTTTATATAGTCTATTTTACTTCCAAGTATTTTGGTTTTTTTTTCTCAAACCTTTTAATTACAGGATTTTGGTTTGGTAATGGCTGGTCAAGAAGTATGAAAGAAGGATTAATCATTAGTCTCGTCATTTTATGTTTTTGGGCGGTAGATTGGTATTCATTAGAGCAGCTATTCCGGTCTATTGGCTATTATTGGTGTTTATTCTTGTTTCTATTTTGAAAATTCATAGAAATAAGATATTTAATTTTTTATTAGGTAGCTTTAAGCAAAAAGATCCACTTAATGAATTGGGAGACTCTAGCTAAGCCCAAAGAATTTGGTGGTTGGGATATCAAAAATTTATGTTGGTTTGGTATGGCATTACACATGAAGAGTATGTGGCTTTCTTTGACGGAAAAGGGATTGTGGAATATGGTGATTATGGCTAACTATCTGCACAATCGGTCATTGACATCTTGGTTAAGGAAGAGGGAGTTGACTGTTAGAAATACCTCCTTAATTTGGAACAATTTTATCAAAAAATTTAATTGGATCAACAAATCTTTGTGTTGGAAGGTTGGAAACGGAGAAGACATTAGACTGGGTATTGATCCCTTTCTGGGGATGGAACAAGACTTTTCTCTTTCACCAGAGTTGATCACTTTCCTTAATTCACGAGATATTTGGTATTTAAGCCAGGTTTGAAATTGCAGAGGTTGTTGTTTCTCTGAAGATCACTGGTTCTTGGCTGAGGACCTTGAGCTTGTTTCTATGAAGATCACTGGTTTTTGATGCCCTCATAAATGGCTATGCGTCTCCTTTTTTTCAGACCTGGTAGGGGTCTCTGACAAGGGTCCCTGCTAACACCTCTCCTTTTTCTTCTTGTGGTGGAAGGTATTGATAGGCTCATTAATCAAGCCAGATCGAAAGTATCGTATAAAGGTACCCATATTTCCCCTCATGTCTACATTTCCCATCCTTTTTTATGTGGATGACATTATGATTTTCTCCAATGGTTCGAGAAGAGAGATCGTCCTTCTCCAAAGCTTCTTGGATCTGTTCTATGTGGCTACCAATATGCTTATCAATGTCAATAAGTATTCCATTTCTATTTTAAATATCTCTAACGGAGACAACATGGATATGTGTGTTAGGATTATTAATTAATCCTCCCTTATTCACCATAGTCTATTTGTCTTTTCCTAGATGAGGAGGTCATTGCCACTTCACTAGTGCATGGGGGACTCACCTAGGGGCCACCTAACACTAAATTATCATTTTTGCATGAGTTTAGGATCTCCAAGGACCAATCCCTATAATTTAGGAACCCACTATGTGTACTAGCAGCAGTTTCTAGTAGTTGACCCTAGTTGATGTTCAATTATGCTCTGATTCCCATCAATTAGTTCACTCTCAGTCATCATAGCGCCGGTTTTCATGATTTAAGGGAGGCAGGGTGCATTTTCTCACCTACCTACATCAGTTAACTGGTTGTGAATTGATTCATTGATCCAGAGTTGCATTAGTGAGCTCTAGTGGTGATATTCCCACACCGAGTTAGCTTTGGAGTTAGTCCAGGTTGGTAGATTCGAATCCTATCTTAGGAATTTAACTTCTTCTATTTGTAACACCATTGTATTTCATATTTCATATTGATTAATGGTTTTAATGATATTATTGCAATTATTGGTCTCACGAGTGTTTAATTTTCCATGAATTATTGATTAGAGTTTATTGTATTGCTTCTCTGTCTTCTGCAATATTCTTTCACGTTTGATTTCATTCAGACCTGAGGATCCAACTTCAAAAAATTAAACATGATATCAGAGCAGGTATCCAGGCCAGCTTCAAACCTCAAAAACTTACATTGATGCACCAGAAACAATTGGGTTCCACATAAACCCTAGTATTCTTTCCTTGCCCCCTTTGGATTTTGAGAGAAGTCTAGCAAGGTGTGATGAACTGATAGAAAGTGCACATGTCAAAGTGGAGAGTGTTTGAATCAGTTTTTTCGAATTGAAGTGTTTTTGCATGTACATTCAAATATTCTCTTAAAAATTAGTTGTTCTTGAAGTTGTGAGATGGAGAATTCAGTAGCTCTGCATCCCAGAAACCTCAGACCATTCAATTACCTTGATTGGAGGGCTAATATGCAGATTGTCTTGCGCAACAAGGGTCTGTACAGGGTCACCATGGGAAGATAGGTCAAACCCCAACAACATATTGAAAAATCAAAGTATCTAAATAAGATTGATGAAGCATTTGGTTTCATGTGCATCCACATATCCAGATAGTTACTCTTTCATCTTGAGGGGTTGAGAACAAAAAATAAGTATGGGAGAAGCTCGAATCCTTGTTTGGAAAACATGATGAGCTCAGGGGCCATATCTTGGAGAATGAGATGATAGCACTACAACCCAACAAATTCAAAACTATACATCATTTTTTATCAAAATTCTAATCACTGGTCATGCAATGCAAGCAACGCAGGATTGACAAGAAGGATGAGCAATGGGTGCTCTCAATTCCGAGCAAACTTGGCCCATAATTCTCAGTGTTCATATCTACCTTTAAGTTTGGGATACTGACTACTCCTAATCGGCAAATGCCATCCCTTGATGCCTTCACAGAGTCTCCAATACAAGAACAAGACAAGCTAATATAGATGGGAGCCCTCAGATCCTCTCCAAATCAAGCTCTCTTCATTGGTGAGACAAATAATGCACAAGCAAGGAGGAAGCAGAAAGGAAAACTGAATTTGAACCTAAGGAAGAGTTTGATCCAGTAGATGAAGCCTCATGATCTAATAAGGATAAACATAAGGTTTGACAAGGGCAAGTGCTCCTACTGTAAGAAAGGAAACCATACATATAAATATTTTATGAATAAGACCATATATCATATGTCAAAACTCCTTGATTAGCACAATATTCCGTCCCTGAAGGCGCAAGGAAGGATGGCTCTAGAGATAAGACTAAAGATCATGATGATAGATGCCATGCACGAAAGGTTGGGTTTTCAAAATCACATGCCTTCCTCATTGATTAAAGAGCTTCCAATCACATCGTTGCATTCAAAGAATCATTATGTTCATTACAACTTACTGATGGTGCAAGTATTCACATGGGAGATGACACTCAAATACAAGCTGAAGGAAAGGGTTCAATCAAGTTAGAGCATGGAGTGTTCAAGAATGTACTCTCTGTGCCCTCCTTAGGAGCAAATTTGTTACCTGTATATTAGATGAATCATGCAGGCTCACCAAAGCGAGTTTTATTTGGTCCTAACTCAATGGAGATCTCAAATGTCTCATTTGGGAAGCTTATATCAAAAGGTGTTGCAAACCATGCCTCCAAGGCATATGAATTCTCACGCTTTCTGTCATACTCAGATCCAGTGCCATCTCAGCTACCATTTGAAAGGGAAGGTAAACACATCCTTCATAAACCTTTTTCATATGATAATATTCCATTGATATTTCATATTCAGAATATGAAGTAGAGGACCAAGTCATTAGAGGAAATTTGGGGTCTAAAATGGGCCTCATTAGGAAAAAAAAGCCACATCACACTACAAATATGCCATGTCACATTAAATCTAATGAAAGTCAACCTAAATTGTCTCATTAATGACAATTGACAAGTGTGTTGAGTTAATATAAAGTAAAGAAATATTGGTTAAAAATATTAATGAAATATTTAGGTTCTCGTGCACGTTAATAAATGATATAGTGGAATTTTTAAAATTTTATATTATAATTTTTTTAAATAAATGCACCACGACTTTTTATATATTTAATAAAATGTTAAACTAAAATATATTCATATTTAAATTATATTAGAAAATATAATTACAATAATATTAAAAAATTAAAAAAACCACTATTATTTTTAATATAAATTTTATATTAATTCTTATAAAATATATTATATTAAAAAACAATAAATAATATTTGTTCTTATAATTTATATAATCTAATAAACCATATCTATTCTTATATAATTTTTTTCATATCATGTTGATTTTTAAAAATTTATATATAATATTTATAATAAAATTATAAAATATTTAAAATATAAAAATATAATATTTTTATTATCATGTTAATTTAAAAAAAATAACATTTATAATAAAAATCTAAAAGATTTAAAATATATAAAAATATTGAAAAATTATTCAATATTTCCATTTATATAACGATGAATTTACTTATAGCCATTAATAATTTTTTTATAAAATAAACATTAAATTTTTATAAACATTTGCAATGTTTCTTTTTTATTATTATTAAAAAATATAGAAAAAACATTGTTAGATGGCATAGAAAATTTCTAGTGTAAATGTAATATTGCAAATTCCTAAATATTTAAAAAACATTGTTAGACGACATAGCAAATTTCTAATGTAAATGTAATATTGCAAATTTTAGTGTAAATGTGATATTGAGAGAATTTGTTTTCTTATACTTTACCAAAGAGAAATGTAAATGTAATAATGTATTATTAAACTTTTACTATGAACATTGAAGTCGCGTGAACTACGGTTTATTCATTTCTAATGTAAATGTAATATTGATATAATTTTTTTCTTATACTTTTACCAAAGAGAAATGTAAATGTAATAATGTATTATTAAACTTTTACTATGAACAAAGCCGCCGTGAACTACGGTTTATCCCCAAAATGGAGAGTAATATTAAAAATACTAAATATTTTTATTTAGTATTTCAAGATAAGTCATTTTAAAATTAAATACTATTTAGTTTTGTTTTTAAAATATTGATTAGTAAATGATTTTAGTATTTCAAAATGTCTCCACTATAATTTTAATTAATGCGAGAATTGTTTTTTAAATGAGTTGGAAGTAGTGATCAAATAAAATATTATATATTTATTATTTCAAGTATATATATCGTATTTCGAGATGATCGTTTTACGATCTTAACCAAGGTGAGGTTGATATGGAGTTATCTATTGTCAAATAAAATTATGACACATAACCATTATATGTCCAACTCAACCATAATGGTTGACCAAAGATATTGAAATTCTATTGGATTAAAAAATCCAACTCTATCCAACTCATCCATGACACATTTTTTTATAAGGCTCATTTTAGACCCCAAATTTGTATATTAGACGAATCATAGATACTCACCAAAGCGAGTTTTATGTGGTCCTGACTCAGTGGAGATCTCAAATATCTCATTTGGGAAGCTTATATCAAAAGGCGTTGCAAACCACACCTTCAAGGCATATGAATTCTCACGCTTTCTATCATACTCAGATCCAGTGCCATCTCAACTGCCATTTGAAAGGGAAGGTAAATGCATCCTTAATAAACCTTTTGCATATGATAATGCTTGCATTAATATTTCATATTCAGAATATGAAGTAGAGGACCAAGTTGAATCAGTTTATGGAATTTAAGATGAATTTCAATCGGATCCAGTTCTAGTCCCTACTCCCAATCCTAGGCCTAAATGGGATCAATAGGTTATTAAGGTAGAAGGGAACATGACTGTAGAGTCATCTGACATGAGGAGAACAAGATCTCACTATCAAAAAGAGATCCTTGTGCTATGATAAGCAAATTCACTTCTTCCAGAGAGGTGCTACAAACTCCTAGAGAGATGCTACATGGTGGTAAGGTCTAATTAACGATTCTTCTCAGTGAAGAACAAATTGGATCATGTCACTCTTTCTCCAAAAAGAAGAGACAAAGGGACCATTTCTTCTCCTATATATCATCGGTTTGGAAGAAGGTGGAGAGTTTCACATGTATAGTACCAGGAAATTAGTGCACACAAAAACCATCACACTACATTACTTCTACACAAAGATGCAGATTACAGAAATATTTTCACAAGTTTATACTCAAGAATAAATTTTTTCTCTTAGTATGCAAGCTTGATCCTAGTTTTTACTACTTATTTTGAGCCGGGGGGGTGTTCCCATGAGGTTTTCCCCATTTCCTTGGTTTGTTAAGCTGTCAATTTTTGCATTTAGATTGCATGGGTGACCTTTGGTCTTAGTTTCCAGGGCCCAGGTTGTCCAATTTAGGATTAAGGGGGGCTGTTAGGATTATTAATCAATCTTCCCTTGACCACCATAGTCTATTTGTCTTTTCCTAGATTTGGAGATCATTGCCACTTCACTAGTGGAGGATCTCTGAGAAAAAGGTTTCATTTACTTATATCAGGTCCAAGACTCTATAAACACCTCATAATTTTCTAAAAAATGGTTATCTCCTGACTCCCTCGACATTGGCATATTGGAGTATAGGAAAGCTTGGGATGCATATACATAGGATTTACAATCTTCTAATATCCGTCTTTCAAATTGTATGGATGTCCTTATATGGTCCAAAAACATTGAAATTACTCTCCAAAGCTTGTGTTAACACCAAAAATTGTCCATATAGCTCTCTATGGTCCAAACCATAATTATACATCATAGTCCCACCATTATTCCCTCCATTTTGACCTTCACAATTAAATTCCACCAAAAATTGTCCAAAACATTATTATTCCTTCCCCCATAAATACATGGAAGTTTAGCATTTATTACATCATAACACCACTCTCTTCAAAAAGGACAAAAAAACCCTAAAATGAGAACGGGTCAAAAACCGTGGGTCAGAAAACCTTGGATCATCCTATAAATACATTGTGAAGGTCTCCCCAAAAACACGTTTTCGTCAACTTTCATTTTTTCCTTAATTCCTCACTTCATACATCTTTCACCACACTATCCCATGTTGCACATTGAGTTCTATCCATGTAAACCTTAATCCCTTTTCTGGTGAAAACCCATTGTTGGAGATAAACAGAGACCAGGATCGTGGGAGACTACCGACCCTTTCCTCAAACAATGCCAGTGGCCCAAGTTAAAGGTATTTCTTTTTGTTATTTCATTGCATTAATTAGTTAAAAATATATATTTGTTGTTATTGCTTATTGTAAGTTGAGGTTGATAAATGCCTCACACCACAAACTATACCCTTAGATCTGGCCGATCTAGAGTAGGTGCTTTTGAACGTAGTAGGGGAGAAATCCCCACTACAGCTTGGTTACCATGTTTTGACATCTCTACAGAGACCAGGATCGTGGGAGCCTACATAACCTTTCCTCAAACAATTGCAGTGGCCCAAGTTAAAGGTATTTCTTTTTGTTATTTCATTGCATTAATTAGTTAAAAATATAAACTTGTTGTTATTGCTTATTGTAAGTCGAAGTTGATAAATCCCTCACACCACGAACTATACCCTTAGATCCAGCTCATCTAGAGTAGGTGGTTTTGCACGTAGTAGGGGATAAATCCCCACTACAGCTTGGTTACCATGTTCTGGCATCTCTACAAGAACCCCCATCAAATATATGGTGGCATTTTGTTATATGTCTGCTCAAGTGCGCATTGAAGTGAATTTTTCCTTTGGATGGACTTATCCAATTGTATTCCGGTATGGGACTTCTTGAAGATGAAGATATGTGAGGGGCTGAGTTGATGCCCTCTTTTCCAAGCCTCTAGCGAAGTATTGACATTTTTTTTCCTGAAGCTTCTCGAATCAGATTTGGGATCACATAGGCTACTTGAAGGGAACCCCTTTTGATTGGTCAGGTGCTAACACATCTGAACCTCTCTCTCATTGGTACCATTCTCCCATATCCATACCATTCAAATATTTGCTAGTGATCAATATGTGGAATATATGGAAAGCCAGGAATCTATCCATATTCAAGGAAAGGATGACATCTCTAATCCTTAGTGCTTCTGAATCCATTGTTGTTTTCGATTTTTCCCCGTAGAAGATATCCAAATAGAGGATTATCAGGCCTTAAATAATTGATAATGTTAATTCTTATCTGAGTTTACTCCTTAATGGTGCAAGAAAAATCCTTCTTCATGTAGGTGGCGTAGGGGGTTCTCTATATCTATATGCAAATCATCATATCTCTTTTGTTAGAAAACATGATCACCGAGCAATAACAATAAACAATATGCAAATATAAAACACATTGTCTCATTACAAGAGATACACCAATATAACGTGGTTCAACCAAGATGGGCTGCGTCCACACAGAAATTTCCAATCCTTTTATTATTATACCATCCAACAAAAATGAAGGCATACAACATGCATCACACCCGCTGCACTTCCTCTTCACTCTCTCACAGTCTCTCTCACACAATCACAAAGATCGTTTTACCATGCCATAATACAATACACAACTGTATCACAATGTTTTCCTTTTATAGGGGAATTACCATGGGAAAATACCAAGGGTCACCCAATAACATGGGCACAACAAATGATGTCCCCATGCCCCCAAGGTTGGGACGAGTGTATAGTAAAATTGGGTTTAAAACAAGACTGAACAATAACATCTCTGAATCAGGAAGATCATGCTCCAAAACCAACATATTTTGTTGCATGTTTGGGCAATGTTACCAACAATCAGGTGGATTTTATGCTTTGAGATTAGGCCTTTTACTAGCTATTCATACAAATGTCCAACAAATCTAGATTACGAGGGACTTCAATCTGGTTATTGACAACTGCATTTATAGAAGACACCCCATTAATCTCCTTTTGTTTCCCTTTTATTTGATGACATTTCTTGACTTTTAGAACTATTCCAGCTCTCTTCTTTCTATCATATCTATCGTGATAGGAATCAAGATGCAGACTATCTATCGAAGAAGGGTCTGCTTCTTGAGAGTGAAATTTGGAATCGATGGGAATATCATGATGGCTAGATGTTTAAGCTTCTTGCTGAAAGTTTCAGGGGGTTCATGGATTGAAGATGTTATTTTTGTTTATTTATTGGGTTATGCGGTTTTTGACGAAATGTGTTTTTCCTAATATTTTGGATTTTCAGATCTTGTTTTTTGATATATGTATAGTATAACTGGGATGTTTTGTTAAGTTCACTGATCTTATCCTATTGAACGCGCCTCTTGGATAAACGAAAGGTTATCTATCTTTAGATGATCCATGTACACCAATGTTTTAAGTTTTAATAAAAAAATCGGATTTTTCTTCCAAGGAAAAAATAAATGGAAGAGTACACAACCATTCTTCCATGATTTCCACACGATTTCTAACTGAAAAAGTCAATAACCATTCAAGATATAATAATTTAGTTATAGCGATCATGAGAATATATAATGAATTATATAAAGCATAAGTCCTTAGTACAAGGTTGTAATGCTTTAGTAACATCCTACGTATCAAGTGCCTTTTCTTTTCTTTTCTTTCTGTAAGACTTGCACCTACGATTTTTTGAATTGGTGACCTTATGTAAGGAGTGCCTTAACAATACACCCATCCACTATCTATTCTACGCCCCATGGGCTACGTATCAAGTGCCTTCATCAAAATGGGGTTGTGTATAACACAGTTCCATGCATATGTTTTCCCATAGGTTTGTAATTGATGTTTTCTCAATCTGCTTATTTATCTTGGTTTTCGGATTCGTTTCCTCATGCCAATCCACTAAGGTTAATGCTTAGCAAATTATTATATTAATAAATATTTGTTTTGGACTAAGTGTTGAGATGCAACAAAATTAGTTTGTGTCCCCTAGAACATGGGGGCTCTCAAGTAAATTATGTCTTTACATTGAGATACTTAGTTGTTGTATAATTCCATTTGTTTTTATTACTCAAATATTTTTCCTTTCTAATTATGTATAGTTGGTTGTGTTTAAACATGGTTGGGAAATTGGCTCTTGTTTTGGTTTCTAATATGTTTTTGGTGCTTCCTATTTCATGTAGATATGAAAAACTTGAACCGACAACACTAGGAATTTTTAGATGGTACATTCTCTTAGAACTCCAAATCATCACCGAGAGGTTATCTCCCTGATCTTTTTACAAGACCTCTTTGGAATTGATAAGTGGTCATCTATGCAAACAAGTA
This sequence comes from Pseudotsuga menziesii, assembly GCA_001517045.1. NCBI lineage: Eukaryota > Viridiplantae > Streptophyta > Pinopsida > Pinales > Pinaceae > Pseudotsuga > Pseudotsuga menziesii. Next base: position 914,073 of record LPNX010924481.1, read on the forward strand.
GCAAACAATTTTTCTTATGCAAATCAATTTTTCTATGAATTTATTCTTGTTATGGTGAAGTAATATGCAAATAAACTTGTACTTCCTAAAAATACAACAACACACATTGAATAGTCTATTTCTCAAGACTATTGCTATTTTGAACATTATCAAAAAGTTGAGCCTCTTTTTCCAACTCCATCAACATTCTTCCTTAAGTATCACAAGAGAGGAGGGATCATCATCCCCATAAACATATGCACTCCATTGATACAATATTTTGCACACTCTTCTACAATAACAATTTTCATTACCAATTGATGGAAGAATTAGAAATCTTAATTTATACATCATATTCTAACATTCTATGTTTCAACGAGAAATAACCAATAATTAAACTTCCTATCTTCTTCATTGGATCTGAGAGTGAGAAATAACGAGCTTAACAATTATCATTACCAACATGATGAAAGAATTAAAAATCTTATTTTATACATCAAATTCCAACATTCAATGTTTCACTCAACAATTAGACTATGAATCTTCCTCATTGCATTTTGGGAGTGAGAAACCATGAACTTAATGATACAACTTGATGAAAGGGTAACACAACAAATGCAAATGAAAGGGTAAAACATCAAATGCAAAGGTAATTCCTAACCTCTTAATCATGGTGAAAATGAGATCTAAAATGTTCAAATGCAAGGCAATCTTTTGTGAGACATTCTATCTAAAATCATAGATATATGGAAGCATTTATGAAGAGTTAGGTGATTATTTATGATATATATCTTTAACAAAGTGGATTATATATATATATATATATATATATATATATATATATATTTTTGGTGATTTAGGTTGTATAATTGATGATGCGAGTTTGTAAACATTCATTTTTAGTATATAATTAGAAATTTATGAAAATTAAACTTTTTGAGAAGTTAAAAACTAATTGAGATATTTGTTGTCTAGATTTATAAATTATTAGAATATTTAAGTAATTAGGTGTTAGTTAAGATCAATTAGTTTAATATGTTTTTAGATAAAGTGTTTATTATTATTATTATGCTTTTATAACTAACTAATCCCACTATCATGATCATGTTCTACACAAAATATAATTGTTCATCTTCTCTTGGGTACTCAAAAATACTACTTGATATATGACTTAATTTTCAAATAATCTATAATTTCTATTTAAAAAAAAATAAAATATCATTTATTAATTATGAGAAATTATTTATAAACTAATTTATTTTACATTAAAAAAAATAATTCGTATTCAATGCCCTACATTTTTTTTTTCAAGAAGAAAAAACCTGTCCTTGTTATTCATAGAGAATCAAAGGGCATTTGTACATTTCAACCGCTTCAACAGGTTACATGTCAGATGGTTCCCATTTGGAGATCCCAGCCAGGGGGAAAGGTACATAAAACCAACCACAAGAGGAACCCATCAGAAACTGTCTCATCATGTGATGGTAACTGTCCATACAGTCACATCTATCGAGAACCAAACAGACTCGGAACAGCATTCTAAAGAGGGACTCTCTAGTTCCTAAATGACAACAACAAATGACAGGAAAGATACCCAATCCCCTACATTTTATGAAAACACTTAATAATATGTACGAAGGTATGATCTCATTTTATGTAAACACTCCATTGAAAAACATAGGTATATATACCCATCCCTTTTGTATAATGTCACGAGCACATTAGAAAACTGGAAACATAGATATATAAACCCATCCCTTTTGTATCATGTCACGAGCATTAGAAAATCGGAATTCTACGATAATGTTGGACTTCCTCACTAAGTTGAAAACTAGTTTGATGTGAGTGACAACCATCTCATACATCATTTACAATGGTTTATTCATGGATGGTATAATTTGTAAGGATTTTTTTAAGAAAAGTACATGTACATAATATTTATCAATAAAATAAACTTAATTTTCATTCAAAATCGAGAGGGATATATATTAATTTAAATAAACCATTTTTTTATATGATTATAGCTTTCAAATTTTTGAAATACAATAAGTAGAACCAGCAACATAGTTACTCAACATAGTTACCGAGTACCAACTTTTTATGTAGACTTAATATAATTATCTTAAACATGTGCAACACATAGAACTAAAAGCATTGTGATTGTGTATTACCCTTTGTTTATGCAATAACTATTCACACATGTGAATCATATTAAAAATAAACCATACACCAATTAATAATATAGAAAAGGAGGTCATTGAGCAAGTCTAATAGTCAAGATATACAAGTTCCCCACCTATAGCTTGGGAGTCACTGAATTGTACACCTTCATGTTAAAAAAGATATTAAAATTAAAATTGTGTACATTGAAAAATGGATTTGTCTTAGTATAATTAAAATGGTCCATCTTACAAAGCTAAGAAAATTGTAATATGAATAGTTTATTGTTGACATTGCAATGATATTTAACAAGACCACATAAACATCTGAGTCACACATTTTAATTAATAAGATTGTAGTTTAGACAAAAAAAAAATTGTAATTTTTGAATTTCATTAAAATAAACTATTTTTTAAGGAAAAAACATATATGAGAGAAGAGAAACACAATGTCTTAATTAACCCTCATCCCACTCCTGTAAGGTTTCAGTGTCACAAATAATTTGGATTAACCAACTTTTCATTTGGTTAAAGTATAACAAACATGTTTTATTTAGAAAGAAAAAAGTGCTTTATGTTGTTGATGTCACTTCTTATATATGATCCATACTTTATGCATATTTAACATTCAGAGCAATTATGATACTTTCTCACTCATTGCATTAACACGAATACCTTACAAATCTTAATTTTATGACTAAATGCCAGCATTCCAAATTTATATAACAATGTATATTTCAATACTGGTGTGAAAATATGAAATTTCAGCGTGTACTCCTTTAAAATCAATTAAACCTAATTATTAAATCAACTTGTCTTTCAACACTTTAAAGGGTAAAAACAATAAAGGGTAAAAACAACCTCCATGAAAACAATTTGCTAATATGCCGTGAAAGATTTAAAAAGGGATTTTTCCAAAATGAGCCATTGGGAAAGGAGATAGTTGGTACCAAATACATGAGGCCGGTTTTATTTTAAGTTTTGTTTATTATTATTATTGTTGTTGAGACACACTTTCATTACTTGCACATATAGTTTTAATATTAGACGAAGGATAGATATATAGATAGGGTTAAATTTGATGGACATCCTTATGCAAATAGGGTTAAATTTGACGGACATCCTTATGCATTAGTGTATTTTTTTATGGTTTTGTTAAAAAAATCGCCTTGCATATTTAATAATTGTTTCTTTATCTTTCTATTAAAATTATTCTTAATATCATGAATTGATACAAATGGCATAGAAATTTGATAGAGATGTGAGTTGTTTAATCCAATCTATGCATACAATGATAGGTAAGAACACCATTATGCCAATTAGTTAGATTCTGGTGTGTTTCAACTATAGATTACTTGCATTATTTTTTGGATCAGAGCATCATTTTTTGGATCAAGGCATCATTTTTTGCATTAGAGTTGTGCAATGTAGGCATGGTATTAGTAGGGTTGCATCAAGCATGATGACAACTAGCTTGTTTCGGGAGAGCATGAACCTATTATTGAGTTGTGTAGTGAAAAACAATGGTGCAAGACATAAAACGAAGGGGTGTCGGTATATGGTGTAGGTGACATAAAACAACTGTGTTTGAATTTAAGTGCCAGTATACTAGTTTTTGGGATGCTTTCAAAACTCTAGAAATGCATTTTTGTAATCATAATATCAAAATCTAAAGATTTTAGTATTCCTCGTTAAGTATTTAAGAGAGAGCAAAACTGGATATACAAGTTTCTTATTAAATTTGATCAAAGATTCAACTTTCTGACTATAAACAATCTATATGGGCTAAATTTTGTCTCCAATATCCAATGCACCTACCCTACTTGTCATTCAATTCACTCAGATTTTAATATTGTGCAAATCACTCACAATTAAAGGAAAATACTCTGCTTCCAAGATAACAGAGTTCAATTCACCTGTATACCAGTCCCCAATAGCTCATGTGAATGTTACCCAAGCATAGGAAATGGAGATTAAATAGGGATCAAACGTGGGTAAATTAACTTCCCAATTAACCTAGTCTTACTTTGTGGATGAACATAGAATGAAAGGGTGGCCAGTGGTCATTGTATTACTTCAAACTTGCATCACATTTACCACTAACCCACACATTTATTTCAAGGAAGAATTAATATTTGGAGGCTGGAACAAATAACTGGCCCTTACTTGAGGGACCAGGGTAATCACATGCCAGAGAGAGAGAGAGAGAGAGAGAGTGAG
>LPNX010924481.1:918847-941927 GCA_001517045.1 Pseudotsuga menziesii
TGACCTTGAACTCATTAAAGTTTAGGCATTGGTAATAAAAAAGAGAACACCTCCAGCTATGAATCAATATGCCACTTGGATGCAACCAATCTATGAATAAAATACTTGTTCATAAACTAACCTGGAGATAAATGTTCAAAACCATTGTACTGAAACCCCATCTATAGAAGTGGGACTGGGAATAACTTAATTTGGATAAATTTGGACATAACTTAATTTGGATAAATTCATCCATCTATAGTCGTTAAAGTTAAATTTATTCTTGTTCATGTTAAATTTAGGTTGTAATTCCTCATTGAACCTTACTTGTAAGGGACACTAATGAACGAACACAACTTAGCAGTGATCACTTTTGTTTCGCTGTAGAGTGTGCACATATTTGTGCTAAGCAATAGGTGCTAACCTGCGCTATCGCTAATTTTAAACAAGATCCATTGCACGTGTTTTGTTTTTTTTTCCTTTTCTTTTTTCTACATCTCTTTAGCATGGATACAAACTTGAATGGTTATACATTATTTATAAACTATATTGGGTACATCTAAGGTAATGCTCTCTTGAAGGGATTTTGTATGTCATGAAGGAACCTTGGTGGGAAGCTTTGAAGTTTTTGGATCACCATAGTCATCATGATACCTTGGGTTCATTGTAGGCACTATTTGTTATATTGTGGTTACTATTTGTTATGTTATGATGTGATTATAATTATGCTTCTGGTTCATTGTCGTTTTTTTTTCTAGCAAAGCTTTGCTTAAACCAACATAGATAAAATGATGAACGGACAAGTTGGTAACTATTAGAATTCTGTACATCCAATTTCTCATGTGCACCCACATGGTCACACCATTCAATTTCTACATTATTGTTAGTCATTGTGGAACCTTCTCCATGATGGTGGCTAGTTTTAAACAAATCTCAACAGAAGGCAATCGACCCTATCTAGCTTATAAAGGGCCTCTTATTCCCCCCACCCCATGAATTGCTAAGTAGTATATGATAAATAGAAGACATGGGAAGGAAGTGTTCCCATTACGAGGTTATGTCTCTCAATGGATTCCATTATAGATTATGAATTTAAAATCTTAAGATTTCAAAAAGATTGACAAAACAATAAAAAAATTGAATTTATCCCAATTCTTTTTAACTAATTGAATCTATCCCATTTCTTTTGAACTAACAACTTTCATTTGATTTGTAGTCATTTAAAATTTTAATGAGTTAAATTTGAGTCATTATAGATCAAATTTCTCTATAGTCATGGTCTTACAATAATCGAATGGAACTTTGTTCATAGAATTATATTATGAACAATTTTAACCCTAAAATTTTGATATAAATAAATTTAGCCCTAAATTTGTAGTCACGGTTTTAATTATATTCTGAACAATTTTAGTCCTAAATTTTTTATATAAAAATTTTTATCCCTAAATATGTGAGCATAACTAAAAAAAATTAGCCCTAAATTTGTAGTCATGGTTTTACTATATTAGAATAAACCTTTGCTCATAGAATTAGACTTTGAACAATTTTAACACTAAATCTTTGATATAATTTTTTTTAGCTTTGTTCATAGAATTATACTCTAAACAATTTTAGCCCTAATTCTTTGATATAAAAAAAATTAACCCTAAATCTGTGAGCATAACTATGATTATAAGAATTACCATAGGCAAGAGGTAGAATGTACCTTGCAATTTGTTGAAGAAAATCGGTGCAGACTGTACCTAGTTCTCTTTTGTTACAATTGAAGAAAATTGATGAAGAAATGGTTGGTTCTCCTAATTTCTAAATGCTTTCTTAGGTGGTCATGGCTCTTTTAAGTTTCAACACAATGAACCCAAGAAAAGTTTGTGGCACCGCCACAGTAGGCTCCAGGCTCCATCCTTCCAGACTCCAGTTCTAACTTCCAAGTTCCAGGCCCTTACGCGGCAGTGGGCACACGAGCCGGACTCTCGATTCTCAATTCTTGACTCTTAGCCTTAGACTCTCGATTGTAATATTTATGGTATGTTAATTAGTATTGAGAAGTTAGTCTTCTTGTGTAATGGTGTTTATGTGGAAGATTCCCGTTTTATATAGTCTATTTTATTTTCAAGTATTTTGGTTTTTTCTCCTTAGATCTTTTAATTACAGGACTTTGGATTAGCAATGGCTGGTAAAGAAGTATGAAATAAGGATTAATCATTGGTCTCATCATTTTTTGTCTCTAGGTGGTAGATTGGTATTCATTAGAGAAGTACTGGTAGCTATTCCGATCTATTGGCTATTATTGGCCTTATTGGCCTGTATTCTTGTTTCTATTTTGAAAATTCATAGAAAGAAGATGTTTAATGTATTATTGGGTGGTGAAGCTTTAGGCAAAAAGATCCACTTAATGAATTGGGAGATTCTAGCTAAGCCCAAAGAATTTGGTGGTTGGGATATCACAAAATTATGTTGGTTTGGTATGTCATTACACATGAAGAGTATGTGGCTTTCTTTGACGGGAAAGGGATTGTGGAATATGGTGATTATGGCTACATATCTTCACAATCGGTCATTGACATATTGGTTAAGGAAGAGGGAGTTGACTGTTAGAAGTACCTCCTTAATTTGGAATGATTTTATCAAAAAATTTAATTGGATCAACAAATCTTTGTGCTGTAAGGTTGGAAACGAGGAAGACATTAGACTGGGTATTGATCCTTTTTTGAGGATGGAACAAGACTTTTCTCTTTCACTATATTAGATCACTTTCCTTAATTCACAAGATATTTGGTATTTAAGCCAGGTTCGAAATTGTGGAGGTTGTTGTTTCTCTGAAGATCACTGGTTCTTGGCTGAGGACCTTTAGCTTGTAGGAAATTGGGTTGAGGAATGGTTACGATTTACAAAATCTATGTATGGAGTAAGGACTAGATTATCTTCGGTGGAGGATGTTTTGATTTGGTCTTTCAATAAGGCTACTAGTAGGATAAACACTAAGGATGCGTATAGATTCATTACCCAATCCCTCAATGAAACTGCTAGCAATTGGTGGCATAAGTATCTTTGGGAGTGGCGAATTCCATTAAAAATTCAGTGTTTATGTGGCTCTGTTCATAAAATAGAATCACCACCTGGGATTCATTGATGAATCCTGGATGGGTTGGTATGAATGTTTGTGCTTTATGTCGTTGTGTGACTGAGTCGATGAAACATATTTTTGTGGGCTCTTCATTTGGGCGTATGGTTTTGTCACATGCCCCAATTTTGCAAAAAAATAATATTATCTTATTTGATTTTATTTAAAGACAATATGTTAAATTTTATGCTAAGTTGTAATTGATGACTCAGTAGAGTCAAGGATATTGAATGTAATTCTGAATATTTTAATTATAAATAAATAAAAGTGGAGACAACAGCTTAGGAGAGCTGTTAAAAGAGTGTTACTGGTCAAATTGGTGGAGGAGACTGGGTGGAGAGCAAACAGACAAGTGGCAACATCCTCAAACCTCTTCCAACTGTTGCAGGTGACAACCTCCCTACATTTGGGGTCATGATCCCCCAAGAAAGTGGGATCAGAGCAGGTGGCTCAATTAATGACAACTCACCCAAAAGACCTAGGCAATCTTTATAAAAATGCCCATTGAAGAGAGCTGAGGCTACTCATTCTAGAGAGGTATTCATTCAAGTGAATGTACTTCAGAGAAATTCAATGGTGAGGGAATTTGTGGAAAGAGTTTGAGGGGTTAACTGCTAACTGATCTAGTGCAGCTTTTCAGCTGAAGGATCTTACTACTGAGTGCAGAGTGATTATTGAGTCATTGAACTAGTCTATTGTTTGCTTGCTCCACCAGTTCTCAGCCAAGGAGACCAAGAACAAGATCGGGGGTCCTGAGGAAGCGTTGTTTGAGCGCTCTCCAGGAGTTGGTAGGGAGGAATGACCTCCTAACGCTGTTGTTGTCCAGCTTAATCAGGTTCTATAATCTTTTTGTTTTACTGTGTTAAATGGTTAAATATGGATTTGACTGCTAAATGAATGTTTAGTATTTAGTTGTAAAATGTTAAGAGTCAGTAATCTTTTTGGTTTAGTGAAGGAATGAATCTGAATGAATGAAATTAATTCTAATCTGTGCTTTTCCACGTTTGGAAGGACCAGACCGTACTCCAGCACAGACAAAGTATTTAAAATAGATGAAGGAAATGATAAGAGACTGAAATGATTAGATATGTTATGCATTTTACAATAACAAGTAATTTATTTCTATATGTAGATTATTATCAGAAAAGAACAGTAACCTGTTTACTTATGTTTATTGCTTAACTAGCTTATTGATGTGGGTATACTAAAATAGAAATAGCAATAACTCATTACAGGTAGAAGGAATATCATATTAACAAAATACCCTGGTGAATGAGATATTATGTTTACACACAGAACATTATTCTGTTATTGAAAATAAAATATGCAAGAGAGTAAACTGTGTTATGCAATAGGTATATATTTTTCCTTGTGTTTATTTATTAACCTATTGCATAAGCAGTAGAAATAACCCAGTCAAACTACTTTATTAATTTCAGTTAAAAAAAAGAAATTAAAACTACAAATACTTAGTTTATTTACAAGTATTAAACAACTAAACGAAGTCTAACTAATACTCAAACCCAAATAAAGTGTTATTAAAATAATTAAATTATAAAGAACAAACTAAATATAGAGTTTATGTACATCTTATCAATGAACTCTCTAAAACCCTATCTGCAACTTATTATATAAATCAAACAGAATATGATAATAATTAACATATAAATAAATGATTATATATGAAAAGAACCGTATTAAAATTTCAAACAGGATATACTTGTAAAATCAAATTATAGGGTCAAAACCCTAAACATGTATTATATTTACAAATAACAAACATTTAAGTTCTAATCCAACTATTTGGATTATTTAATTAATAAACAACTAGACTATTATAAATTATTTATTGTCCCTTAAGGACAAATAAAAAGACAATGGTAATATTATAAACCAGAAATTTCCACAACACACTTGTAACACTAGTTAAGAACCAAATTAATAAAGTAACAGAACTTGTTAAAAATAAATGGATTAAATTGTTTTAAAAACAATGGTTTCCTATAGGAAAACCCTAGCTCGTATTTCCGAGAAAAATGAGCAAAATTTATAAATTAACCATGACGGAGTGACAATATTAATCCATTGACAAAAATCTTTTACGAAATATATTAAACAATAACAATATTCTTTAACAGTCGAATAGGGTTAAAACCCTAAGTACAGAGAGCATCAAATAGTAACTTTGTAAACCGAATCCAAGTTCGAAGACAGAACAGTAGTAACAAAAATATTGTTTTATATCATTAAGCCATAAGGCTGAACACTGAAGATCAAATACAATACTTAGCTCAAGGCTGAGTCTACCCATTGACTAGCAAGGGTTTGAGACTTGTTAAAAACAACAATGACCTATAAAAGAGAGAATGCATAACTAATGGCGAGTTTAGAAAAGCTTCCCAGCTCAGAGTTACTCCAAACGACAACCTTGATACAAGTAGGGAAAGAACCCAACATTTTGACCACAAGGCTTACTTTATAAAGCCACGACCTTCGAAAACAGTCGACGTACTTTTCTCCACAGTGGATGTATGTAGTCTCAAGCACTGCAAGGAGTTTTCATTACAAGGGTTAGTACACGAATTTTCTTAAAATATTGTTTACCCTAATGTAATAGAAAACACATGCTGTAAGATTAAATAACACTAATAAATTTACCTGCTACATGGATGTCGAGCAGTCTTCAGTAGAGACTGACACCAACAACAATGAGAGCTTATAGTTTTTTTTCCCCAACCCTACGGCGAAGGCAAAACACTCTCAATCAGCAGCTAAACTCTTGGCATCGCACAACAGTGACAAACTAAAGAAGGAACAAAATGGAGTAGAGACAGGCCGCAACCAAGAACATCGAAACCAACAAGCTCTTGCAGGATGAAACCCACGATTACAAAGAAATAGCATCAAGACTAAGCACTGACAGCTACAGCAGCAACCACTCAAAGCTCGGAGCAAACTGGAGCAAGAAAGAACCCATGGCCGCCATGAAAAGCTTGCAGAGCGGCCGAAGGTTAGCTTAAACTGCGGAGGAAGAATGACAAGGTGTTAGGGTTGTAGAAGTTTTATATTCTCTAATATATGGCTACGAGACGACCACATGTCTCAGGAAAAATCAAAGCATGCGTGGGTCGAGTTCCATAGTCCCTGCACAACAAATATTCCCAATCATTTAAACAATGATTTTTATCATACGATGCATAAAAATATATTATATGCTTTGTTATCACGTCATAATTCAAATATATTGCTTATCATAAGGATGATAGTTCATCATGGCACTGGAATAACAATGTTATGTTAACGTTGACTTAACAAAAAGAATTACCTTTTAAACTTTGGTTATCCCGAAAACAATCTTGTTTTGGAATTATCTCATCACTAATCGTATATCCATTACATTGTAATTTTGATAACCCGATATGAATGTTGGGTAAACCTTATTTCATTACCGTTGACCTTAGTAAGTGTAGTGATCATTGTTAGGAAAGAGATTAAGTGGAATGGTTTAAAACCATCGAACTACTATAGTTTTCTATATTTCAATACATCGTGGTGTATGCATAGTTACACCCTTTTAATAACAATTCAAGTCGTGACAATTATAAAAATTGCATAGCATAGTAGTTAGTAGATTCATGAACACTTTACAAGTTCAACGTTGTTTTAAAACTTGTATGTCTAATAAACAAAATAGTTTATGTATGTCGTAAGCCTTATAAAAACCAACGAATCAATGGTAGTTGGCTAGTATAGTAATAGAACACATTTATGAATTCTTTTACATAGTTCAAATTGGTTTAGACTTAATAGACTATGGTTGTTTCTTAACTTGGAAATTGCTGGTGACTCACCATGTCTATATATTTGAATGGTTTTATGCTTATACAAAAATACTGGTGGTTAGCATAAGATAGAAGGTTGACCTTTATAGAAAACATCAACCTTGAAAACTGTTTGTAGACAGTAACTTAATACAAGAAAAGTATTATAGAAATAATAAAAATTGCAATGGAATGATCCTACTCGATTCTATAATCAATGGAACCACATGGTTTGACGTAAATTTAAGAAGTATAGGCAAACAATGTTTTCATGTGAAAAGACACTATTGTTTTTACACTAATCAAACTTATAATGTCAAGAAGTTTACAGGCTGTAAGTTTCCCTCCAGAAGATAAATATTGAGCAGCTTGATACTCAGGTAAGTAATATGATAATGTATAATAACCAAAAGTACAATCAGTATAACGTTGCAAGATATGCATATTAAAGTAGAAGTTACTATGCAACTAAAATTACAATTTTAGAGCCACAATAAGTATCTTTACTGTCGCTACGTACGATAAAGAAAGAAACTCAATCATCTGAACTTCGTTTACAAGAAAAACTAAAGAAAGCAAACTATTTTTACCTCACATAAGTTGTTTGGAATTTAGCAGCTTATTTACTAAGCTTATTAATTGAAAATATAAACACTTCTGGATACTTTATGAAATTAAAACGTTACTCGTTTGATCATACCTGTAAACCTGTAAGATTTAGTAAACTTTCTGCATTAGCATAAATGCTAAGTAAGCCCAGGATTCAAAGTTAGATTCCACCTACTTGTCATAAAGAAAACTCATCAGCAAATTGAAATAAAACAATACACAAGTAAACCTTATTCATGTTACAAAAAAAAAGAAACTGCTTAGTTAACATAATTGAGATTATGTAATACTAATCATTTGACTGTTCCTAATACTGGTAACCGTTAGCTGTTAGTAAACTGCAGTTTCTACATTTTATGTTATCTCAAAATTTTAAATTTTTGTGAAAATTTGGGGTTTTGACAGGTTTGGATGGAGGTAGCACATTTTCTGAATATACAACCTCTTTGGGGTGGCCCATATCTTTCGACTAATATTTGGAAATGTCATTCAAGGGATTGTGGGTTTTATTACCTTCCTGTCTTCTTTTGTTGGTCACTATGGAAGATGGGAAATAGGGTGATCTTTGATAATATAAAACATCACTCCATTTAGGTTTGTGTCTCCATCATCACTCCATTGAAATATTTCCCGTCACCTGGGTTACACTCCGAACAATAGATAGTAGGTGACCCACTTGTTATAAAATATCCAGATGGTTTCTTTGTTGGTGCATCGGCCGGTGGAACTTGTGGAGCTGGCATATATATGTGCATCAGAGTATCTTATTTATTTCCTTTTAAGATGGGACGTGGGAAAGGCACCAACACCTGTGCTAAACTCATGGCGTTGTGTGGACTCACTATTATTGCTCACTAGATGGGCTTCCCTGTTATTGACATCTTTGAGGATTCTATGTCTATTGTGAAATGGGATAGTCTAAAGGCTGATCTCCATGTTTTGGCACTTGATCAATGGTGCATCCATATCATATCCATATTGGGTACTTTTCATTCCTACAACATTCAACATACCTATAGGAAGCATAATTCTGTGGTTGATCGTCTATCTAAGGAAGCCGTTAAGGTATCAGAGGGAGTTTTAACTTTGGTCGAATTTGAAGATCAACGATGGCTCCTTTAATGCATTTTAGTGCTTATGAATGGTTTATCACTGTTGGTTTTTCTTTAAACGACTATTTTTAATTTTGAATGGCAATCATTTAGTTGTAAGTATTTGTATTCATTGGATGACTTGGTTTTTTGGGATGACTGTGTGGACTTTGGTCTTCTCCGTTTAGTTAGCAACTATGCCATATTTTAGATCATTTTTCTTGGAAGGATTATTGTGGTGATCCTGAGAAAAGTACTTTGTTACCTTTGATTCTCATTGAATATCAAGGAATGGTTTTTTTCTGTTTGAAAAAAAAAGTGTCCAAGTTTGAACTTAATAAATTATTCTTACTTTTTTATTATTTTTAATCTAGTTTAATCTAATAAATAAATAAAATTATATTTTTTTCTCAAACTAGTGAGGTTTTGATCTCTTTTAAATCTTTAGAGGAGAGGTGACCAAATTATCACAACTTTACTCTCTTAAATTCTTATAAATTTAATGTGCTCTCTCTATATAAGGTGTTGGGTTAAGTTTCGCAACAACCACAACCTTCATGTTTAGTTGTCAGCATGGGCTAGCTTGAGTGGTTAAATGCTTTGACCTTCATGTATAAGTTTTCAGGGTTGATTCCCTGAACTATTTGTATACGTTGTGTGTCTCTCTAGATGTTTCTAAAGGGTTAAACAATATAATCAATGCAAATAGGTTTGCACTAGGTACCATTCGTGAAAATAAGGAAGTGTTTGGAAATTTTCTCACAATATTTTCCTTGGAAAAAATTGTTTTATTTATTAGTATGTGTAAGATATATAAATACGTTATATATTAACAAATGATCACATGGTTGGTCACCACAAGAACGATAAAAGTTGGCTTAAAACCATGTATTCTAACAAAATTTACACAACACACACACACACACATAGCCAGAGATCATTGCCTTTGTAGCTTGTAAAAGTGCAATATTTGTCGGTGTGATTACTTGGGAAGTTAGCGTTGGGAGAAGAGATGAAAAGGTTTCAAAGGATTCAAATGTTGAAATCTGGGACTCACATGAAATACTCCCAAGGTACATGAAATAAATTCCACGAAATCACAACATGAAATAAATTCCTTCTTAATTCATTTCACTCTAGTTTACCTATGATACATAAAGTACATGAAAGACACATGAAATCAAACACTTGGAATGCATATACCCTAAACACATTCTAATCAATTCAAATTCAAATTCAAATTCAATCATGCATTATGCACATACTCTAAGTTACTTGAAATGCATGAAAGATTCATGATTTTCATTATATACATACTCTACAAAGATACATGAGATGCATTAAACATGTTTTCCAATAAGTCATGCACATGAAATGCACCAAATACTTCAACCAATCTAGTGAAGTGAATCACGTATACCAACCAGTGTCATGAAGTGCATCAAGTATACCAACCTATATGAAGTGCATCAAGTATCTCAACCAAGTTCATGAAGCGCATCAAATATCTCAACCGAGGTCATGAAGTGCATCAAGTATACCAACCAATATCAAGTGCATCAAGTATATCAACCATCTCAACCAAGTTCATGAAGTGCAATAGGAATCTCAACCAATATGAAGTGTGTTTGCACTAGAATATACTCAGGACTGCTACAAGAGCATGACCAACACATCTTAATGCTCAAGGAAAATTATTGATTAATTTGATTGAATGGTTGGGATGGTTGGTGCAAAGGGTAATGTAATAGGTCAAGAGGTGGTTTACAATCATAGAAGGGAGATATGCTTCCCTTTGAATGATTTTGCATCTTTCTGGGCTGAAATTATTTCATATCCAAATGCATAAAGATCCTCCTTTGGTTAGGCATTTCCAAATTGAGCATGTATCTAAATGTTCCCACTGAAAATGTTGTTGATACACCTCCCACTTCTATAAGCTTTGTCAATCCAAGATTTGCAATCTCTTGTAGAATCAAGTGCAATTTGTACTTTAGCCGGCCATGATAGTGGTTCCATTCTTGAACCATGTAAATGCTAACTTAGACTCCCATTATCAATAAATTCATAGACAAGGAACAAGCATTCCTTTGTACAAAATCAAATTAGGCGTACCAGGTTCAAGTGATGAACATGTGTAAGGACCTTCAATTCAGCCAAAAATTCCTTTGTTGCCTACATATCCATTTTCTTTATGGATTCTCTCTCTCCATGAAGTTCAACATAGTAAACAACACCAAAACCACCTTCACCAACTTTATTGACAACGTAGAAATCATTTGTGGATTCAGTGACTTCTTGAGAAGTAAATTAGAAAGATTTATCTACAGTTTAAATCCCTGATGTGTATTTCCCGTCAATGTAACTGATTCTGTACTTCTAGCATAAGGGCTCACAGCACCTTGAATATTTGCATATCCATCTTTATCTATTATTTGACGCAGAGGAGACTTCTTTGCCTTCTTGTATTTATAGACATGAGTATAGAACACCTCAGTAGCAATAAAAAGAAGTGCAAAGGCAATGTCAATGGAAATGCCTATTATTGTTCCCACTTCAATTCTGCTAACTGCCAGTTGGATCTAATTGACACATCAAACTGGGCCTTTGGCAATATCGGTAGCACATTCGATATCCTCTGTGGGTATTCTAGAAACTGAAGCTTGAACTATGTAAACTTGAAATCATCATTCCAAAGAGAGAGAAAAGATGAAAATGGCATTTATTTGGTCTCCATCTATCCTTGACATCTAAATCTTGGCATCACTGTTGCTTGGTATTCGACACTTAGCCATATGATTCATCTCTGAGCTCGGGCATGCTTTTCATATTTTGTCAAAATACTTGTACTTTGTTCTTCTCGCACTAGGAAATATCCCACACGCACTAAGAAGCATGGTAATTAATAATTTATATTCACAACTTTGCTGTATTCCACAGCCCATAGAAGAAAATCAACTCTTGGACTTTGACGTTTTGGGTGAGACCATTGAGAGATGGTTGGTATGGATGTTGATGGATACTTAACCTGAAAATGAGATAACACGGAAAGGAGACAATATTTCGCTCTTTTACATGATAAAACTTTATTCCCTTTTTAATGGCGATGTGAAATGAAAGCTCCAAGGGGTAGAAAGGCACTCTTAAAATGATACCTCTTAATTTTTTATACCTTTTTAAATGGCGATGTGAAATGAAAGCTCCAAGGGGTAGAAAGGTACCGTTAAAATGATACCTTTTTATTTTTTAAAATTAAAACCAATAAATAATAATTTTGTTTTTAATAAAACTATCATTTAATAATTTCATTTTTAGATAAAAACTATTATTTAATAAAAGAAATGAATTGATGGGCCAACATAGCTCATGATATAAGAAAATGATCTTTGACCAAATCGACAATTTAGGATTATTAGAAACTCCAACAAAGTTGACATGAGGAATTGAGACTTTCATGAAATTAACTCTAGATTAACAAAAGTCAAAGGATTTGAGGATAATCATAAGACTTCATCAAGTTAAGTATTTGACATAAGGAAAATTGACCAGGCTGATTGGAACACTCATGGTTTTGGAAAAGACACTTGTGAACATTCTAACAACAAAAATTGGGGTCCCTCTTTGCAGGCACGCTCTTGGAAACAAAAAATTTTGACGGGGAAGATTTTGTAACCAACAAAGTGCACCAAGTATACCAACCAATATGAACTGGATCAAGTATCTCAACCAAGTTCACGGAGTTCATTGTTGTGAGGAAAATTATCCTATGACTGGGGTTGAGTTCACCAACACACTAAGGTTGAATAAGAAGACATGTAAGGATTGGTTCCACACAAAATAGACTCTTGATTAACAACTGAGATCCAAACAAAAGCACATCCGAGGGTTTAGGAAGAAGAACTAATTGCACCTTTTCACGAAGGCTAGTCCAAGTGTTCCTGAATCCTTGAGCTTTGCTCTTGATCTTTAGTCCAAGAACCCGCAAAACCACTCTAATACCTTCCTCAAAGCATTTGTATATAAAAATATTGTTGAATTTCAAATAGAGCATAAAACGCTAATCAAATGAACATCAACAAGTAACCAAATATGAGGCAAGAGTGAACACAACTGTTATGGAAGTAAAAGATGTCAATTCTCTTATCGATAACAGAAACGAGTACAAATTTACCTTATCGCTTCTAGGAACCTTGTGAAACCTTGACTCTGGATCTCCTACTTCTCTACTCCAACAATCCCAAGCACAAATATAATTCATAAGGGTTTGAGAGAAACTAGTTCAAAAATTGAAAGGGAGAGAGTAATGATTCCTCCAACGTGGAATTACTTTAAGCTAAGAGTCACACTCATGGCATACCTCACTTTCTTTTATAGTAGATGGAGATAGATAGGGTTGAAGGAGAGGAAGTTGTAGCTAATGGGGTAGTTCCAAAACCAACCAAAACCACTCACACTGTCTTGAATTTTGAATTGTATATATTTTTTGATATTTTTAGGGAAAATCACTTGTAATGTGAAGTAAAGGAGAGATTTCAATAAAAATAAGCTTCATTTCAATTCATTAGGAGTGATTTTATCATAATACTCAATTACAAGGGTCAAAACTTAGTTGCAAGGGTCAAAATTGCTAGCGAATGTCTAAATGATCGAGGCCAATTCATCAAATACCAAACCAAGGCTCTTCCCTCCACATTGTCCTTTTGTGAGAGAGACAATCGACATTTGAAGTGTCATCATGCAAATGTTGTCATAGATGGAGAAGTGAAAATTTGGGCTATAACAGATGCCCCCTAATGTGTGAGGCTAGAAGGGAACATGATGGGCAAACTACTTTATAAAAATAATTGGATTGGGAGTCAGAGGCGAAGAATATCAGTCTCGACAAGGTACCTAAAACATACAAAAGGATGTTTGACAAACTTATCCTTAGGACAAATATGTCCATATACAAAATCATCGCCATAAAGGTACAAGGAAGATCCAACAAATGTATGTAACTGATGCAACTGGTATGGCCACACAAACGACAAAGTGGATCCATGTGATATATAAATGGGTCATGGCCATGAAGGAACAAAGTGTATCCATGCCTAAGAATTGATCACAATCACAAGAATACAAGGTGGATCTATGTGAAACTGGAAATCATAGCCACAAATGAACAAAGTGGACATATGTCTCATCATGTGTCATACAAGGTGTGACACGGTCTTGCACAACTTAGGCAATAGAAAAATATGATGATTCTACTTTTGGACCAAGGTCTTCAATCCAAATAGTCCAAAGGTATGAGTCCTAACCATGTGAATATATCAGTTGAAGTCGAACATTGGGGATACTGTTTGATTACAGGTCATTAGTGTAACCATTAACAAATGCGAGGGAACCCACTAATAATAAAAATGGGCCCAAGGTACCTAGTACATTCGAATAGGTGTGAATATAGGGTCTTGAAGTTTAAAACCTAAATAATCCATCGAGTAGGAGACATTGATGTATTCCCACTACCCAACAGCAAGAGAAATTTTGACGGATGCCTACAATCCCCAAGGTACTACTCGAAATCTAGACCTCATTCTGAGGGAAAGATTACTTGAATTCAATGGGAAGAGACCTGTTGGAATGGAGGCATTAAGGGATCCTTCATCAGTCAACATGAGGAGAAATCATAATTGATATGGTGAGGAACCGATTAATGAGTACATGATGAAACATACTGACACCAGGGAATGGCCGACACATGAGGTCAACACAACTACATAATGGCTGAAACAAGTTATATCCTTGAACAATGAGCATGAAACCGTAGTGACTTAGGAATATTTGGACACAAAGGGACCAACATTATAAATATGCAATGTATAATACATTGATAGATTCTCCATATGAATGGAAGTGTAACCAATCAGAGGAGTAGCAATTCTAAAAGGAGGTTTGATCTGAAGGATAAAACTAGAACCCAACTGTTAAGAGACTCAAACTAGTGCTTTCTTCAAGGACGACATGACTTGCTTTCATTATATTGAGAGACATTTGAGATCTTTCCCTTTCCTTTTCTCTTTTTAAGTTGCTTCGTCTTTTTCCAACGATCTTGACAAAGAGATAGAAGCATGCTTGATAAGGTCTTTTTTGTAAATGTTTAACGAGTCTGGAAAAGTAAACTCAAATCATTCTTCAATGTTTAATAAGATTGAATAAAATATAGAAGAATGCTCGATAGGTACTATCCCATGGATTTTTGTCGATCCCGAGGAAGTTAATGCTTGATGTTTTCAATTTTAGTAAGTCTGAAAAACTTAAAGAAAACCTCATGGTTATTTTCGTAGGTTTAGTCCCATCGGTCCAAATATGAATAGAACAATACAAAGGAGAAATCCACTAGGAAAAAAATGACCAAAGTATGCATGTTTCATAAGTATCCCATTCAACCTGGAAAAGAGGTAAAATATACCGAACATATGATCTTTCAGATCCTTTAACGAGCATGAAAGAAACAAGAATCTTGACAATATTTTCATATATAGGGAGTCAGAAAAGAGCCTAAAGGAGACTCTAAAGGTTCCTTTTCCATAATGTTAGTCCCTCGAGTTCAAAAAAAGGGTTAAACCAAAACAAGGGAGAACTCTTCTAGCCACAGTGGACTAGAGTATTCTTTTTTCATAAATAATCTATGTGGTCCAAAAAATGGTTAAACTTATATTATATGGATGTTACTTTAATTCATTTAAAGAGTATGATAAAAACAAGATCGCTTGATAATCTTTTCATGTTTTAGGAGTTGGAAAATATCTTAAAGACGACCTTGTATCTACTATTTCCCATGATAGTTTAACGATACCGCAAAATTTAACTTGTGGACTCCTTCAGTTATTAATAAGATTGAAGGAGGTATGGAAGAATGCTCTTAATGGGAGGAGATGAGTGTCAAGGGAAAGCAAAAATACTTCCAAGCGCAAGGAATAGACCTATGCATAGTGAAAGAAACATGAGCAAGATAAGGACACTCAGGGTGTGTCTCCTCCGGGTAAAAGGTGCCAAGTTGTAAAAGAAAAATAATACGGGGCTTAATGAATGTGAGATAAGAGATGAGGGATTATATAACAAGATCAAAGTTTGACAAAGGGCATCGAGCTCATAAGCACACGTGGAATAAATGAAAACACAATTACTACTTAAACAAAAAAATGAGAGACCTATAGGGAATCACTAGAAATATATGATAAAGAGAGGTATGCAGCTTCTTCTCAAATTAATGGAAAATATAAAAAGGTTCCCAAGCCTATGATAAAAATTTAGCATGGGCACCAAAATGGAAAATGGGAGATAACTATTGTGGCCCATGTTAAGTAGGATCTGTTGCTAGACTGGTGCAAAATGCATATAGAGATGGCTAACACACTAATATCCGACAGCTTCAACCCTAAGGCGAGTTCGGGTTACAAAATGTTTAAATACATTGTAGGAGATTGGTGTTGGTTATGGAGCTTGATCTACCTGGTTCAAAGATGTTAGTTCATTTGTGTTTGGATCTGAGCACATGATGGGGGGCATTCCCCCCCACTATAGTCATCAGGTGAGTCCAAGGGAGGGGGGTGACTATTTCAGCAGCCCCCCTTGGGAAAGGGTTCGGGGCAGCGGCCCCATAGCGAAAATTTAGGAAAAATGCCTTATAAAATGTTGTAATTTCAAAGTCATGACTTGATCAATAATGGGTGATTTATGGGCCCATGATTTTGGGAAGCTTGTCATATTTTTCCATGGTATTCCCTTTATAAAAGGAAGGAATTGTAATAAGACTGTGTATTGTATTGTAGCATTGCAAAAAAAACTCTATGATTGTGTGAGAGAGACTAGGAGAGAGTGAAGAGGAAGTGCAACAGGGTTGATGCAGGTTGTATCCCTTCATTTTGTTGTATGGAATATTAATAAAGGACTAGAAATTTCTGTGTGGATGTACCCCATCTTGGGTGAACCAAATTATATATGTGTCTCTCTTGTAATGTGTTTTAATATTTGCATCTTGTTTATTGTTTATTGTTTTTCTAACAAATGGAATCCTAAACCTATATGCAAGTTTTTTAATAGACCTAACAGGATTGAGGAACATGTTGAAAAGGATCCCAAATAAATCATGAATGCAGTTAAAACTCTCATCTCCAAGTAACAACAATATCGAGACTATAACTAAAAAATGTGAAAAGAAATATCTAATGCAGATCACCTTGGTAGAAATACTTTTAACTTCACTATATTCAAAAATAAGCATAATTAAGGTAGAGTTTAATGGTGAAGATTCAGTATTTCCATGATCTGAGGAATTACAAGCAACGAGATCAAAATCGAGAGAAAGATTAAAGTTGAAAGAAGTGATGGAGTCTACAACAAAATACACATCAATGCAAGAGTAAAAAATTATACGAATAGAATCAAACTCAGTAAGAACATCGATTTGCCACTTAATGGGAGAGTCCAAAGACTCAAATGTACCAATGTATGAGGATCTACAATCATGGAGATCAAACTTAATAGGGAAATCATGAATGGATCTGATTACAACTGGGTCAATATTCAAAGGAGTGTCAGACTAGGTCATAAAATCTAGGATAACTTCATCTAAAGGAAGCATATCGTCCCCACATAGACCACATGTCCAAACTTTCCACTGGAACAATAGGGTGGAGAGTAGGCTCCAATCCTCCTATTGGAGCCTACTAATCAACCTGGTCAAATATCGGGATTGAGTCCCAAGAAGTAAAGAATGAATTTAGAGGATCCTTCTTAACATTAATTGGACATGAGGGATATAAAGGTTGATTAGTCTGACTACACCTAGGTTTAGAAGTTGGAAACTTCCAAGGGTCATGAAAAAAATAAATCTTAAAGTGAGACACCTTAGAGACAGAAGTCATGGAAGCTAAAGATATTGCATGTATCAGAGATGCATCAATATCAAGGTTGGGTGGAGTTAAATTAAAGGTTCCCATCATTGTAGGATACAAACCCACACCAATATTCTCACAATCCTTCATGGAATGGGAAGCTAGGGGGATGTTGGAACCATTCTATGGTGCTCCATTAGTAGACAATGATAACTGATCAATAGTGACATTCTTCCCATTATGAGTAAACTTAATGATATAGAAGATTGAATATATGGAAACAATTGTTTCTTGGGTCCAACTTATCCCTAATAAGAGGTTATAGTCAAGAAGAGAATCAACCACCTCCACTTTTACCATGACAGCTTTCCCCCTACCTCTATTGGAAGAGTTGTGATTATTTTGTGAGGCTTAAACAAATGACCATAGAAATATTTCAACATCGTGGCAGGAGAAACTAGCTTAGGTGACCTCTCCTTCCCCCTCCCCCTTCCCCCGCTCGCTCCCTACCTCGCCCATTCCCCCGAAGGATCCCATCGAGCAATAGCTCGATGCTGGGCATTGAGACATTGCTTGATGGGTTCCCATGAGGGACCCATGACATTGAGTTGTTACACTATGAGTGCCAACAAGGGCCCCACATGAATTCCATTGCACAACGACTTGATGCTCAACATCGAGTTGTTGCTTGATGGAAGCCGTTGGGGGAGGGGAGGGTAGGGAATGAGCGAGGAAGGGGGAGGGGGACGACTCAAGGGGGAAGAGGAGGGGGGAGGGTGGANTTTTGTTTGATTTTTTATTTTATTATTATTTTTTTTTAATTTGTAATGTATTTTATTTGTTTTTGAATTCTTTTATTTATTTTCTTTAATTTTTAAATATCTTTTTTTAATTAATAACATTTCAATTTTTTCTTATAAAAAATGATTTTGTTTAATAAAATTTTTAAATTTGTAATATGAATTTTGTATTTTCAAAAACAAAATCATTTTTAATAAGTTTTTTTTTAATAATTTTTTTTTGAAATTTTTTTTATTGATGTTTTTTTTCTTAAGTTTTTTCAATTTATTAATCTTATATTAGATTTTTTTTAATTTTTTTTTCTAATATCATTATATTTTTTCAAATTTTAATAAATCATTTCAAAAAAATTATTAATTTTGTTAATTAAAAAAATCAATTACATGTGTATTTTTTAATTTTTAGGATTTTTTTGAAAAAAACGTTATTATACATTTTTAATAAATATTGCCTTTTTTTTTATCTAATTAAAAAAAAACAGTCGATGAGTTTCCAAAAACTTGTAATTTTATGCATGTAAAAAATATTGTGCTATTGGTAGCACCACTTTTTGATTCTGGGGTAAAAATAGCTATTAAGTGCACACTATAAAAATGAGGAGTATTTAGAGTTCTCGTCAAGTTGTATAATGTGCTGCAGGTTATTTGTCTTGTCAAGTTGGTAGTTACAAGACATAATATGTTTATACAATAGCGAATGTTGCATACACTAGTATTTGTTTATATTATCGTGATGAGCCTAGAGTTAATAGGTTGTTAATAGGTCGTGATGCATGCTTTGTACTTAATGTTAATATGTAAACTAGTATTGCGAAATGGAATTTCCAAGATGGGAAACCGCAAGGTGGTAAAAGATTGTATCATGGAAATATTGTTTTATACTAGAATGAATGATCTCATTGTATGATGATGTTCCTTGTACTAACATGTTGTTGCATGTAGGATATGTATATGCACATGGTTAAATGTTGGTCATGTGTTTGAGATGTTACATACATACACTCAACACATATTCTTTGATCATGATATTGTTTGACTCTAGCTTATAAAGTTGGGATCATTCTAAGTGCAATAAGTCATGGTACGAATTTAAAGTAAATATGCATCATGTGTGTGCATATGTAATGATGTCAATAAGGCCAATAAGGAAACTAATGATAATCTAATGGTTAGAGTGCATAATATATTTTATATATCTTGTTGAAAGGAATCTTTGTTAAAATAGTATCCTTGTGGAATTTCACTTATCTTTGTTGAAAAACATCTTATAGGAAAGATATTTTCTAATCCTATAATTAATTAGAATGTGATTCATGTATCTTTGGTTGAAGGCATAATTCATGTTCAAAAATATATTCCTAATTCTAATCATGCGATTGATTAGAATGTGATTCAAAGTGATTGATTAAATGTAGTATATTTCATATATCTTGCTGGCAAGCATATACTTGATATTAATCATGTAATAGATTAGAATGGGATTCAAAGTGATTGATTGATTAAAGTATAATTCATCTATCTTGTTGATATATCTATCTATCTATCTATCTATATATATAATCATGTGATTTATTGATTGAAATATAATTCAGCGGGATGTTTTTCATGTATCCTTGTGAAAGGTTGAAGACCTTGTAACGGGGATTGGAGATTGACCCTTGCTTCTACACTGGGAACAAATTTGCTAGTCCAGGTTTTGGAATAGGAAGCCTAGGAATTGGATGGTGATGTTTTGAGGAACTGGAAGGGTGAAGGGATGATGAAATCCTAAGGGACCAGCGGTTTGAAGTAAGTCACATCCTATAGGATGTTGAGATAGATAGAAAAAAAGTTGATAGTGGGAAGTATTGTTGTTTCTTGGAAGATGCATTTCAAGAATTTCCATGATATTAAGGAATACTTGAGAGCTGAAGGATACTATGAGGGAAGCATACCCTGGGCCTTTTATTTTAGAATTGAATTTTATCTGTGTAGTAAATAATTGTGTATCGAGGATGGTGCATTTTTTAAGGGGGAGAGGATGTAATTCCTTGACAATAAGACCAGACATATGTGATGTGGTTATTTGTTATTATGTGGAATTAGGTGCCTAGACTATGTACTATGGACATTATTATTATTAGTTTATTACTATTTACCTATAACTAAATAAATATCTCATCATGGATAACAAACGTGGCTTGTGGGTCATGGATTCCACATGCGTGCGGGTTGGGGGGGGGGGTTAGGAGTTGCTGCTCTTCCTAACAATACTCTATGTTTCCTCATTTTGATTTTAATTGACTTTAGAGATCCCAGTACACCTATTTGATGCTTTGCATGCATCCATACACTTGCACACCCTTACTTAATGAGAATATTCCCTATCTGAGCTGTCTTCAGTTAATCAGAGTAAATTTGGTGTGGATTCGAGTTACCTCTAGTTAGTTGGAGTGGTCTGGGGAAATTTGAGTTGTATCTAGTACATGGGAGTGATTTTGGGGAGGTTTGAGTTAGTGTTGGTAAACTTGAGTTATCCCTAAATTCGATTTATCCCCAGTGTCTGGGAGTGTTTTTGCCAGTGGATTTGAGTTAGTCTAAGTGGATTTGAGTTTCTCCTTTTGAGAACTTGAATAGGTTAGTTAGTGGATTAGAGAAGCTCTGAGTTATTTGGAGTTACTTATCTGTAGTCTTAATTCAGTCTCTTGGGGGGAATTCAAAATGGTATTAAGGGATTCAAATTTGTTTTGAGGGATTCATTCATTCATTATGGAGTACGCTTGTCGGTTGTGGATGGTTAATCTCCCTTGATTTCAAATGCTAGTGGATGGATTCATATGGTCTTTTGTGCATAGTTGTCACACCTTTTGTTTTGTAGGATAAGGGGAAAATATTGTGAAGATGATTGGTAATTCATTAATTATTAATGGGGTTGTTAAAAAATGGATATTTTCTCTCCCTTGAATTTGAATACTAGTGGATCTATTCTGACGGTATTTTTCACAAAGTTGTCACAAGTTTTGTTTTGCATGAGAAGGGGAAAATCCTGTGAAGGTTATTGGACACTAAAAATGAGAAGTACCTAGAGAACCCTTATTTGTCTCTAATCATAGCCATGTGATACTTGAGGGTGAATGGTGATGTGATCCTAAGGGGATAGTTCAGTGAAGGGAATCCCATTGTACCTAAGAGTGCCAATGAAGAGAACATAAGCAATGAGGGACTATGTTGTATATTCTAGGTTGTGGATTGAGTTTTATCTTTATATATATGATTAGAGAGTTCCTTAGTATGTGGATCCATGACCTTATCTCAAGAGTGACTTAATGAAGAAGTTTGGATTGACTGTGTCTAAGGTTGGGAGGAACGTTGTCCTGTTGATGCTAGTTGCATGATTAAAAAAGGCAAGTATTGGTTGATGATTGATTACTTTGTTTGTTGTTTCATATGTGCCCATGGAGGCTGTAATAACTCTGTATTTTATGCTGTAAATTTGATGTCAGTTCATGTTATATGGTTGATCTAGTGATGACAGGTTGATAGCTCATGGAGCAGTTTTGCTATGTATTGTTGCATCTATTAGAAGCTAATTTGTTTATAGATGATTCCAGCTAGAAGATATGGTTTTAGGGGTGGAACACATGGTCATATATGGATTGTTTCGATCAGATATTTTTTTTTTAACAGAAACAGAAAGGAAATTTATATAAAAGTAGCTGTGCACAGCCATTCAGTACAAGAAGAGAGTATCAAAGTATCTGTGCTTAACAGAGAAGAAGCACAAGGAGGTCATCCACTATTTTTCCCAAAACATTTCAAAATGATTCTGATCAAAACTCTTAAAGCCTGGGGTTGTATAAACCCTTACAAACTGTTTGCATAATAGAAGACAGAAATACATTTAACATAGCTACATAAAAGAAAATTTAAGGATTGCCTCTTGGCTGCAAGACTGATTCCTCCTCCATTGGAAGCACGACGTCGTCAGAGGCTATATGAACTCGACTGCTCTGGTTCATGGAGATGAGTTTCTGAAGATCCTCCGCAATCCTTTCAACTTGGCCCTGAACTTCACGAAGACGACTCTCATTGTCATCAATACGCGAATCTTGGTTACTGATTTGCTGCGATGTGTAACTGACTGTATCTTCCATCTTCTTCACCACCTGAGCCGTCTCCCTGTTGTCCATAATACTGATAGAAAGCATCTCGTAAAGGCGCCTTAAAGTTTTCTTAATATCCACGAGACCTACATTTTCCCCATGCTGAGCCATTTCACTCGCTTTTGACCGAAGAGTGATACGAGCCAACTGCTTCTGAACAGAGAGAACAGAGCTGGAAGAGGCCACAGATCTGAGACAGCAAGCACGAAGTAGCAGAAGCTCTTTAAGCAAACAAAATCCACTGTCACCACATGCCAGAGTGCCCACGTCTCCCTTGTTCCACCCAGTGCACCTGCATCCAATTACCAAACTGCTGTCCCAATTGCCTAATGATGCCGAAGTCGAAACTGACAGGGAGGAGCAAGAACACGGGGAAAAGGCTGCAAGAGCCACCCTCTCTTTTACCACTGAACGAATACAGGGAAGGACCTGCCACGGAAGACCATGAAAATGCCCTTCTCCTATACCAGAGATAACATGCAAGAGAAAACTCAGAGCGTCAAACGAACCATGGCCAAGAGGGGAAGAGTAATAAGAGGACATAAGGCGTCCCATAGAAGCCATATCGAAAACCAAAATGAAGACTGGAGCGTGCGAGGGAGTGTTTATTAAATCCCCGAAAGGATGGGCCTTTAAAA
>LPNX010924481.1:942137-965725 GCA_001517045.1 Pseudotsuga menziesii
TAGAGATGAAAAAGGGAGAACAGACGAGAAGGGGGAGATGAAAGAAAGGGGACAATGACTGTGTTTTCCAAGGAAATGGGCATTGAAGGCTCGGAAAAGGGGCTTCCAACGCCACCAGTTAAGGGATAAATTTGTGAATAGGGCGATTTCCATTCTGTCGGTACTGCCCTTGCGGGAGAGAAGCTCCCCCATTGGCCAGACTGTCAACTGTCGAATTGTTATGCCGGAGGATATGATATGCTTCATATTCGTTGGACATAAGGAGCTTTGCTTTTTCATAAAGTCGCCGACATTTAATGGCTCCCTCATTGTATCCATTGATTAATTTATAAATGACATGCCTAGAATCCCCAATGATCAAGGCCTTGCGAATTTTCTTTTCCTGAAGAATGTGGAGGCTCTGAATAAGGGCCATCCATTCAGCTTCATTGTTGGTCCTGGTGCCAAGCTCCCAAGCGAAAGTATGTTCAACATGTCCTCCGGGATTCAGCAGAATCCCCCCCGCACCTGCCTCCCCATGTTTCGATCAGATATTATATGGTTTAATGTCTGAGAATAAATTCAGTAAATTTTATATATATTAGTGGCATAATTATTCCTTAATGAAGTGTAGTAATGTTGATTTACTTTTTGTATTAGAAGCTAGTTTGTTTATGAAATATGACAGCTAGAAGGTCTGGTTTTTGGGAAGACCATATGGTTGTATATGGTTGTTTTTGATAAGATTTGATATGGATTGGATGACTAAGAATTATTATTAAAAACTTGATATATCATAGTGTCATAATTCTATTTTGATGAAGTGTTGTAATGATGCTTTACTTGTTATTTTAGAAGTTGAATTATATTAACATTATAGAGATGAAGTTATTAATTTAGTTAAATGGTGACAAGTCATTGCCTATAGATGTGATGATGATAGATATTTACAGGTGAAAAGTTTACTAAACCAGTTGTATTGATGTGCCATCACATTGCATCACATGTACATTGGGGAATAGCTTTCATTGGAAGGGTCATCTTCCTTTTATGTCTAATTGTTTTATTTATTTGGATTTTGGACATGTTGGCCTAAACCTAGAGAACATTATTCCATTGTGCTTAACTTAGAAACAATCTTTCTATGGTAGAGTCCTAGAAGTATTCGAACCCTAATGATGTGTTTGGGGTTGGGTACATTACATATGTGTAAGTTAAGTGACCGAAAAATAAATTAGCGTTCAAGTTAGGAACATGTTAAACATTAGATATTCAACCATGTTGAAACTCAACATCACCGTTTCCAGTGACTATGAGAGCATAATCATTAGCAATGTAGATCATTTATTCAGGAGATCCACTTAAAGAAAAGAACAAAGAAGGATATTTTTCCATATGACGATTACATCCATAGTCAACTATCTATTCAGTCTGAGTGGTGAAGGCATACAAGTCCTGGGAAGTGCTCACAAAGAAGGTATAATTTTTAGTAGCTTGATTACTCGACTATCTAGTTGATGCACTATCCTCAAGGTTCTTGACCTTACCTTCCAAATCCTTCATTTTTTTCCAATAGTTCTCAACATCTCCCACCTTTTCATAATATTGATAGTATTTTTCTTTCAATCCTTCTTCATCGATGATGACTCTTCTGTATTCCCTTTAGTAGGTTGGCTGAAACATTTTGATCGATTATCCTATTGACCATGTTTTTTAAGGTTTGGATTTATATTTATTTTTAGCAAGTAATACTGGTGTTTTATACCAATATTCCCTTCTTCAAATAACATTTTTTGGTCCTTAATCAATAAATCACAAAAAGGATCAAAGGTAAAATCCTTACCATCTTGCTCGTGTGATATTCAATTGGAATGAGGTGAGGAATAAAAGAGATCATATGGTGTCCTCAAATTCATCAAAACCATTTTAATGAGTTGTCCATCCTTCTTTGGAAAATTATTTCCACATCTTCTCAATTTCAATTGTAGCTCCTTGATGTGAGCTAAATAATTATTGATCTGATCAACAGAAAAAAGGTTATAGAGAGATCAACTATTTCTCTATTTGTATAGATTTACCTTAATTTATCTTGTTGAATTGAGTCTTCATCTTACTCCATACGACATTAGGATAGCTGATTCTGCTTGTATGAAAGCAAATCTCCCTAAATATGTAGGTCATGATGACAGCCACAACTTCATCAATTTTAACGTCGATGATAAAATTAGCATCTACATATGTCAGATTAGCAATAACAGTCTTCATGTACTGCCACAACATTGTGCTCTTTCTTATGCTTATTTTCACCAGCATAAATGTCTTTCTTATGCTTGATTTTACCATCATAAAAGTCTTGCTTATGCCTACTTTTACCAGCAGTGGTCATATTAGATTCTATGTCTAGAGCATCATCTTACATGATGGATAATGTAGTTGACCTTCTTTATCTCAACATCATAGAAAAACCAGTGGCAAAAGTTCCTACAAAATTAACTTTTGCAGCATTCTGCGTAGGATTTACATCATTTAAAATATTATTATGCATATTATGAAATCTTTTATTGAATTTAGCTATAGTTTCACCGTTCTTTTTCTTCAAAGCGGAAAATTCATTAAGGTAATATAATTTATCTCTCTTCTCACCCCACTATCTTTTAACTTGTGCATGTAGAGCGTTCCAAGAATCAATAGAGTTAGGAGGTAGGGTTATGAACCACTTTATTACTTATCCTTCCAGTGTTTGCACAAACAACCTCATATAAACATCATAATCTTCAATTAAAATATTATTAGTGAAATTCAAAAAGTTATCGATATGCTCTTCAGCTGAAATATCTTTTTTTCCATCATATTTTGGTAAAATATTTAAGTAGTGATTGGGAATATCATGTAGATATATTGGTAAATTTAAAGGACAATATCTGGTATAAATCCATGGGTTAACAAGTGATTTTTGGTCTCCAAGAGGACCATGGCCTTTCCTACCATTACTATTATCTGTGGGACAACATGTTATACAACATGGGTAAATGGAGGTCTCTCAGGTCCAAAATAAGGTTGAACAAGGCTTGTTATACCAACTGAGTGATATGGAGCCGAAAAAAGATGTTTAAGGACATGATTCAAAGGAGTTCAAGGAAGATTTGAAGGATTTTCTTGATTACTTAATTCTTCAACTCTTTCTTGATTTTCAATTGAATATGAAATTAAAGGAGAATTTGAAATTGACTCATACCTCTTCCTTGAGGTGACCTTAAATTACTCCAATGGATTCTTGAATATAGTAGGTTGAGAAGCTCCCTTATTTGAGTATTATTTATGTTGTGCCTCTTTCCAGAATCCAACTTGATATAGTGGAGTCTCTAGATGAACTCTTCAATTGATAGGTGTCTAATTCTACTTCACTATACAGATTTCAATTCTTTACTTTGTCGCACCCGAGGAAATATATTCTTCAAAAGTGCTCCCCAACAACGATTCCATTTCTCATGTTAGTTCCTAGATTTACCCTAGGTTGAAGGTGTTATGATTATTAATCCTCCCTTGACCATACTGTCTATTAGATTATTTAGCCTAACTTATGAATCTTAATTAATTAATTGGGTCCACTAGTACCATTGGGTCAACTTGGCCTAATGGGGACACATGTACCAGCCACTGGAGTGTGGGAAATATTGCTAGAGGTTAACTTCCACTTACAACATGTGCGTGCATCAGTTTGGGCGCCTCTTAGACCAATCCCTACATTTTAGGAGCAACTGGGAGTCCCGACACCAACCCCTAGTTAGTTGGATTTGGAACTAGTTAGTCTTAGTTAGCCCCTAGTTACTTTCAGCTAGTTCACAATCTGTTAGCTAGCACTAGTTATGCATGGATGCATGTGGAGTAGGTGCTTTCTCCCACCTGCCACACTTAGTTGCATTGAGTTAACTAGCTGTCACTGATTGTTTGAGTTGTTGGACATCTGGGAGTTGATTTATTGGACTCCAATATTGATTGAGACACCATGAGTTAGATGGTCAGTTAGATACAGTCAGATCCAATGGATAGATTTGAATTGCTACCTAATGCATTCAAATTATTTTCCTATGTAAACTATTGTAACATCAGATTTTATTATTGTGAATGATATTGTATATTCCTGAGCAATACTTGTCTGTTTCCTTTGTGGTTTGTTTTGTTCAGTTTGTATATTCATTCTCCATTTACTGCAAACATTATTAAAACTATCTGCTTGAATATCTAAATGGCATTCAAATTCTAATTTTGTATCAAATCCTTCTCAGGCAGGTTTCATGCTTGTTTCTCCCCATTGAACATCAAAAGTAGCTAGGTTTCCACAGAAGTCCCCTATGATGATTTTCTAGCTCTGGATTTATTCAGAGTAGCGGAGAGGGCATGATGGACCCTGAAAATATGTTCATGTCGAGAGGAAAAGCATGATTCTAACCATTCATATGTTTTAGTGTGTTGTTGCAGTGAAATTGACAGGTGCTACGTAGCGTGTGTGGAGTTTTTACAGTCTTTCAGCCAGAGAAATTATGAGTTCTCAAACTCCTGAACCACAGATCCTCACATCTTCCAATTATCTTGATTGGAGGATTGATATGCAGCTGTCCTTGCAAAATCATGGCTACCACATGATCATACATGGATGGGATCCTGAGCCTCATCGACCAGTTGCAAGGAACAAGTTTCTGAACTGTTGTGATGAAGCATTCGGGTACTTATGTACTTATATATCTAGAGATCTCCTCTTCCACCTAGAAGGATTGAGGACTCCCAGAGAAGCCTGGGAGAAGATGAGATTTGGGGACACATTCTGGAGAATGAGTTCGTATCTTTACATCTGATAAGTTTCAATAATATTGAGCAATTCTTTACTAAATTCAAGTCTCTAGTACTTCAATGCAGATAGTGCGGAATAGAGCGGAAGGATGAGCATAATCTCTTTTCCATACTCAATAAACTAGGCTCTGAGTATTATGTATTTGTTTCCATATTTCATTCCAAGAGGGAAATATTTCCTGATTGGAAAATTCCTTCATTATATTCTTTTTCCGAGTCCTTAATCAAGGAGCAAGACAAGTTGATTCAAATGGGAGTCATCAAGACCTCCAAAGATCAAGATCTCCTAGTTACTGACTCTTCCAAAGCGCAAGAAAAGGGGATATCAAAGAAGAAGGAGCAAAAAGCAGCTGATTCGAAGCCTAAACAGAATCAACAAACTTCCGAAGGAGCCTCCGGCTCTAAGAAGAAAAATAAAAAGTGTCCCTACTGTATGAGGGGTTTTCATCCAGAAGACTCGTGCATGAAGAAGACCCTCGATCAGATGAAATATCTATGTGTACATAACAATATTTCCCTTCCACAAATATTAGTAATGTCAGATGATGGAGAGCAACATGAAGAAGATGAGATATGCTTGCATCCAAGCCTCTCTCTGTCAAAGGCTTATGTGATAGATTCTGGAGCATCCAACCACATAGTTGCTTCCAAGAAATCCTTCATCATTTTCCCTCTATTAAGAGGACCTAACAATCATATGGGAGATGAATCTAAAATTCTAGAGGTTGAGAGGTTCAGATAAAATCCAGCATGATGATTTCATTCCCTCTCCTACAGAAAAACAAATTTTTGAAGATGAAGAAGAAGGAGATTTTTCCCTACTGTCAATTCGAATGGAAGAAAGTCTCCTTGAAGTGACTCCTTCTCCTGCTGCTCCAGAAGTGTATGAGATATCT
This sequence comes from Pseudotsuga menziesii, assembly GCA_001517045.1. Classification (NCBI taxonomy): domain Eukaryota; kingdom Viridiplantae; phylum Streptophyta; class Pinopsida; order Pinales; family Pinaceae; genus Pseudotsuga; species Pseudotsuga menziesii. The sequence goes on from LPNX010924481.1 coordinate 947,861, forward strand.
GATATCTCATCTCCTCACATGTATTATCTAGAAGAATACACTCGAATCTCTATTTTTGAAGAAAAATACTCCTATTCTTTGCAAAAATTCTCCAATAATTCTTTAAATTTTGTGCATAGTTTACTAGTGACTGTTTCAGAAAAGGTAGAGGAATTTGATTTCTCTATCTATAATAATGTTTCTGGTGTGAAGATAAGTAATACCATGGATATTATGGAAATAATATCAGATTATAGGAGTGATACATTCACTCTCATTAATCTAGAGCTTCCAGTAAATTCCTACAGGATTGCATGCACCGAAAATCGAAATTTTGAAGAAGGAGAAAATTGTGCATCTACCATCTCGGTGGAGCACATTTTTAGATCTGATACGAATATATTTGGATCTGATTTATTTTTTGATCTGATAATATATGGTTCATGTTTTAATATTCAAAATCTTTCAATATTTCTTGTAACAGGTTTCATCAATTTTGGTGTGACAAATCAAGCACCACAAGTCTCCTTAAATTTTTTCGTTGAGGATTCGATGTTAGTTCTCTCTTATGAGTTTGCTGATATTAGATTTTTTGAATTATTGGTTATTTATGAAACAATACCAGATTATGGAGCTCAAGAATTCGCTCTCCACAGTCCCAGGGATTCTGTACCTTTGATCACATGCTCATCCCCTCACAGAACTAGTAAAGAGGAAGACATTCTGCATTCGCCTGGACACTTGCTCCTAACACTTGGGGCTGATTTTACCACTCATGGTTTGCTGTTCAAGGCTGACATATATCATATTCTTAGGTGTTCCTCACATGGTTCTAATTCTCAAGAACCTTTTCTCTCTCATTAGTTGATTTGATTTGCTCTACATAGGTCCAATTTTCACCGTGCAACTGTTTATATTTCTGATTCAGTTGAGTACATTATTCTTCTTCCAAAGAGGAATATTCCTCTAGAAACAAGCAGTTTGTTTGGATTGATGGGTTCACTTGCACAAAAGAACCAAGAAACTACTGTTGCATAGTGCTGCAAATCGCAGCAAATTTTTTCACAAGTATTTTCAAAATTTGTATTTCTGCTTATTTTGAGGGGGGGGGGGGGGTTCCCATGAGGTTTTCCCCCATTTCCTTGGTTGTATTAAGAAACATTTTTATTTCCTGTATTTTAGATTGTATTTGGGTGACCTTTGGTCTTGTTACCATGGCCCATAGTTGTCCAAGTTAGGATTTAGGGGGGGTGTTAGGATTATGAATCATCCCTTAACCATACTGTCTATTAGATTATTTAGCGTAACTTAGGAACCTAAATTAATTAATTGGGTCCAGACTCCAATTGGCCTAGTGGGGCCACATGTACCAGTCAATGGAGTGTGGGGAACACTACTAGAGGTTAACTACCACTTACTGCATGTTCATGCATCAGTTTGGGCGCCTCCTAGACCAATCCCTACATTTTAGGAGCAACTGGGAGTCTTGACACCAACCTCCTTCAGTTAGTTGGAGTTGGAACTAGTTAGTATTAGTTAGCCCCCAGTTACTTTCAGTTAATTCACAATCAATTAGCTAGCGCTAGTTATGCATGGATACATGTGGAGTAGGCACTTTTTCCTACCTACCACACTCAGTTGCATTGAGTTAACTAGTTGTCACTGATTGTTTGAGTAGTTGGACATCTGGGAGTTGATCTATTGGACTCCAATATTGATTGAGACACCATGAGTTATATGGTCAGTTAGATAGATTCAAATTTCTACCTAATGCATTCGAATTCTCTTCCTGAGCAATACTTGTCCGCTTCCTGTGTGGTTTGCTTTGTTCAGTTTGTATCTATATTATCCATTTACTCCAAGCATTATTAGAACTATATGCTTGAAGATATAAATGGAATTCAAATTCTAATAGAAGGTAGGTAAGCCTAGGCATAACATGGATCAAAATTGTACAATATTAGAGCCAAATAGAATAGTGAACTTAGGATTGAGACATTCTTTGAATGCTCAGGTTCTTTTAACAATTTATTGTGGTAAAATTAGGAATGCAAGGGCAAGTTATTAGAGGAATTAGATAGTTCCAAGTAGTAGAAATAGGAAAATGATGAAAGAGGAATGAATGAAGACAAATCTTGAATTACAGGAAGTACCGATGGATAAATTTCTGCAAGACAGATAGGATTTGAATAGACTGAGATGAATTTATCAGAATTTAGTAATTCTTTACAATTTGTAGGGGAGTAACATGAGATTCATATTTTCACAGTTATTCATCTAACAAAAGAACATATACATAAAGATTGTCCATATACAAAACAAACACTATATGAATTAAAAACCATCCACAAAATCGAAAGAACTTTGAACTCCTAGGGAGATATCCAACATTTAACATAAATAAAGAATCAATGATTCTCAAATTATATCCAACATAAATGCACTCGCTGTATCATTTTTATCATGAATCCTCAGAAACAGATGAACCGGCCTAGTAGGCTGACTAGGCTTGAAAGGATGACTAGACTTATAGTGGGGTCACTTTTTGTGCTATGTAGAAACCACCCTGGTTTCCCAAAGTGGTCAACACATACTCGCTTGGGAGGTTTTGAAAAGTTCCCCGAGCATGCTTAAGCAATAGGAATTGGTCATGTACTTTTTGGGAAATATCGCTTGTGCATGTCCAGGTCCCTCCAATGTACATGCATCTTACAGATGCGTGATGATTTTTTGCCATTAGATATAATATCACTTTTAAAAATTAATCTCCACTTCTTCAACTGTAAACACTCATCCCATCGACCTGTGCACTCTTCTTATAGACCGTTGATCAAGTTGATAGACTGATAGATTTGCTCAACCTTTCTCAGTTTTATCTGTCTACCTATTTCACTGAGTGTTATTCATATTGGTCATTCGATCAATTGAATACCGACAATTGTCTACTCCTCCCTTGGTCAGTTCTTGATCTTAGCTCATGGTCACTTATTAAGCATTTTGAATCCTAGGCATTTTATCCTTAACACCTCTGATCTGGTACAAATTCCTTGTTATTTGATTTCCAACGTCTAGGAAATCCTTGAAGTTATCTAGGTACTAACACATTCATTTGATCAAACATATATGATCAAAGTTCAAGAAGATGTAATAGTCAACAAATATTCATCCTAGAGTCGATCAACCCTAGATATGAATCAAGATAATGTATAGACAATAGGGATAGGTCAAAACTAACATCTATGATACCGTGTTGGGGGGACCTATTCTAATTAAACTATAGAAAATAAAAGAAATGACAGAAGGGAGCAATATTTAAAGATACGAGGCGGTGTCTAATGACACAGTTATAACACTTAAGCATACCATATTATTATTAAGAAATCACAATGCATATTTAGCATTAAAGACATCTCTAATCTCATACATAGCAAAACCCATAGGGTCGTCCTTTTATATTCTCCATATATAATGAACTACCTCGAAGTGAGGAAGATCTGGTCCACAAATAGGGGTTTTTGGTCCTAATTATTTCCACAATGTCCCAATATGTATACATTTGTTTTATTTGCACCAACCATGGTATTTCTAACCATCCAGTTGTTTATTCAACCGATTGTTTAGTTGCTCCACTGAATTTTGTAGTTGAGCCTCCACTCGACTGCTCCACTAGTCTTGCTTGTCATCTAACAAGTGATTGTATCCAAAATAATGGTGGTATCTAAGGATGTGAATACAACTTCTTATCTAGATCAACACCGCAAGAATTCCTCCTTTGATTCACAAGTATGAAATACAAACACATGCTAGCAACAAGCTCTTAGTTGTGAGTGATCCAATGAAAGTATCTTAGCTCCTAGAGAGACAAGGGATCCAACGAAAGGCCCAGATTATTTTTATGGAAATAAGGAGATGTGAGACTGTGAAAGATAAATCATGGGGGCCACTTTCTTTTATTACGTAAGTGACAACTCATAACAACAACAACGACAACAAGAAAAAAAATAGAGTTGAACCACCTCCATTGAGCCCCTCTACCCCTTACCCTACTCCCATTCACCACTTGAATTGATCCTTTTCCCATGTTGAATCCCCAATAAGATCTTCTACTCAGAAAAAATAAGAAATCGATAAAAAAGGGAAATGGGAAACAATGTTTCCTATACTCACTGAGTTGTGCCCCTCCTTAACCCTTCCTATGCTAAACCTAGTAATACATCATTTATCCACTCACACAGATAAAATACAAAAAGGAAATTGAGATATTGGAAAATAGGTTGGGTTCAAGCTCCTTGCAATAGAAAAACATCATAAAAATGACTACATGTTGTTGCATTAATGTTAGATTTTTATCATTCAAGATAGAATTATATTAGAATCTTCAACTGAGAGAATAAAAAGCACAACAATCAAACACAAGAGACAATAGATACAAAGATTTTCCTTGGGGAAACCATAAAGGAGAAAACCCCGCAACTTCCTCAGAGATAGAATGAGCACCAATGGCAGCAGTAAAATTTGAAAACATAAAAGATGATCTCCATAGCTTGTTCTCTCTCTCACACTTGAGAGAGCTTCTCCTGTCTCACTCATGTGTCCCAGTGAGTGAGTGTGTGTGTGATAAATAGAGAGGATCACTCTCTATTTATATTCTTTCATTCACTTGATGTCCACTTCAACATGTCAGCCCCACTTAACAATTACTCACTAGGGTCGACATCTCTAGGAGAGTCTAATAACCCTAGTGCCCCACAACTTGTGGGGACTTTGCCCCTCCGATAAACAAGGAGGGTTAACCTTAACACAATGGTGGGGACTATTGCCCCGACTTACAACAACTCACCTAGGTTTGAATTCTCTAGGATAGTCTAATAACCCTAGGGCCCCACAACTGCGGGGAATTTAACCCTTGATCAATAAGAGGGTTACCCACAATGACTTTACATGACTTGTTTACATTATTGAATCTCCTGACAGGAACATCGGGATATGACATGAATTAATTACATTACAGATGCTTCCTGGAATAAACATCGGGGTACAATACATAAAATATATAAGTGAATACATTTCGAAGTTACAATTACATCAACACTCCCTCTTAACTAGGAAGGTATTCTCTCGACACAATTTATCAGCACAAGTATTCTTCTCTGTATCATCTGGATCATCATCAAGTCATATTCGTCTTCAAGTCATCTTCATCATCAAGTCATTGTCAAGTCATCTTCATCAAGTTTGGATCATCACTAGATCATCATCAAAAATGGATCATCACTGGATCATCATCATCATCACTGCTTCCGCTATCTCAATCAAATGGTGCTATCTCTTCATTCTTCTTGTCACAAGAAGTTCTACAGAGCCATCCCTTTTTCATGATGGTTGTAGGCCTAGCCTCCATGTCGGTCTTCTTCAACACTTATATCTGACCCTAAGTCACAATGGCCCGCCTAGCACTTACATCTAACAATGCGAGGAACACATCCAACATACATGTCAGAAAGGCATGCCCAGCACTCTCATCTGACCATGACAGGATCCAATCCAGTCATCTATGTTAGAAATTCCCAGCACTCACATCTAACCATGATAGGAACCAATCCAGCATTCATGTCAGAAAGGCTCTGCACTTACATTCGACCGTGTGAGGAACCAATCCAACCTACATGTCGAAAGGGCTTTGCACTTACATCTACCCATGCGAGGTACCAATCCAGCATACATGTCAGAAGGGATTTGCACTTACATTCGACCATGCGAGGTACCAATCTAGCCTACATGTCGAAAGGGCTCTCAACCCCAGGTTGAGGATTCCTGGTAACTGACCAGGTGCTTCCATTCTCCCAGAGAATGCCATCAGCCCTTATATCTGATCAAGTGGGAACACATCTCTCAATCACATTAGAATGTCCCTACACTTATATCTTATCATGTGAGAACACATCCCATAGTCATATAAGAATGGCCCTCAACCCCAGACTGATTATTCCTGGTAACTGACCAGGTGCCTCCATTCAGAGAATGGCATTCAGCACTTATATCTGATCATGTAGGAATCAATCCTACAGTAACATCAGAATGGCCCTCAGCTTTAGGTTGAGTATTCCTGGTAATTGACCAGGTGCCTCCATTAAGAGAATGACATTCAACACTTATATTTGATCATGTAGGAACCAATCCTATAGTCGCATTAGAATGGCTCAGCACTCATATCTGACATGGAAGGAAACAATTCTCTCACCATGACAGAATGGCTCAGCCCTTACATCTAACCATGGAAGGAACCAATCCTCTCACCATGTCAGAATGGCTCACGGACTCATCACTTCCCCTTGGAGGGAACTCGATCTAGAGAACACCAAGATTCTCCCTGAAGTACTCAAAATCCACTTTGGATAATGGCTTCATTAACACATTAGCTATCTGTTCATCCATCATAACATACTGGAGCTTCACTGCTCCTCCCTGCACCATATCCCTGATATAGTGATATTTGATCTCGATGTGCTATGACTTGTCATGGAACACCGGGTTATCCGACAACTTCACAAACTCTGGTTGTCGTAATATATACAAGTAGCATCCAACTGGAGATCAAATAAATCAGACACTAGCTTCCTCAGCCATACTGCCTCACAACTATTTGAAAAATCTACAACATACTTTGCTTCAGCTGTACTTAGTGCCACGCAAGACTGTTTCCTGCTAAACCAAGAGATCACACCTGATCCCATACTGAAGCAACACCTCAAGGTTCTCTTTCTATCGATGGCACTGCCTGCCCAATTTGAATCAACCATAAACTTCTAGGTTAATCTTCTGATCAGCCTTATACTTGAGCCCATAATCAACTGTACCCCTCAGGTACCTCAGAATATGCTTTGGAGCAATAAAGTGAACATGTCTCGGATCTGCCAGGAACTGGCTCAAGGTGTTCACAGCAAAGCAAACATCTGGTCTCATATTCGTCAGGTACATCAAGGACCCAATCATATGACTATACATTGTAGCATCAACTGCTTCTGATGAAGCATCACTCAATAGCTTCAGGTTTGGGACTTATGAGCATTTTCTCAAGGTGACCTGTTTTAGGACTGTTCAACATAGTGAAGTTGTACAGACTGCCATATGTCAATGTTTCATGTTTTTGGTCTGAAACTTGGACCACAGAAAGTACAGTTTGTCCCCTTTATGGAACATCTTCATAAATGTCATTTGGAGCTTCGTAGCCCAAGATATATTCATTCTCCCCAGGTGTCTTGTTTAGGGATGAATCCTAGAAGAGGATGGAACCCTAACTTGGAGGGATCATATCTCTTAGAATATAGCGAATCTAAGGCTGAACTTTGGAGACAGTGTAAATCAGGATTTTAAATTCATCCTATGAAAGGTTCAGCTCTTGAGCCTTCTCCAATCCCAAGATATAGTGAATGTACCAAAACTTATGAGCTTTAGTGTTTTAGGGTTTTTCTGGCCCAGGGTCAAACTAGGGTTTGACTTTCCCAGATTTATACCCAACCAAAAATCTCAACCCAGGTCTCTAAAATTCTATTTTGATGAGGAGAGAAATCCTATGCAGGTCTCACTTAAAAATTCTTCTTTTGTAAGAAGCCTTAATTTCCCGCATAAAAAACTGAAAATGTCCGGAATCAAATTGCACTTCGACAGAAAGATGTACCCTTCAATGGAGAGTCAGCCTAGCATAATTTTTCTGATGTATTGTGGAGAGAGACCCAAAAAGTAAGAAGCCCTAGATTCTGCAGTTGCACAATGTCTTCTTCTCAAGTTAGCTCTGATACCATGTTAGATTTTTATCATTCAAGCTAGCATTATATTAGGATCTTCAACTGAGAGAATAACAAGCACAACAATCAAACACAAGAGACAATAGACACAAATATTTTCCTCGGGGAAACCATATAGGAGAAAACCCTGCAACTTCCTTAGAGATAGAATGAGCACCAATGGTAGCAGTAAAACTTGAAAACATAAAATATGATCTCCACAGCTTGTTCTCTCTCTCACACTTGAGAGAGCTTCTCCTGTCTCACTCATGCGCCCCAGTGAGTGAGTGAGTATGTGATAAATAGAGAGGCTCACTCTCTATTTATATTCTTTTGTTCACTTGATTTCCACTTCAACATGTCGGCCCCACTTAACAATTACTTATTAGGGCCGACATCTCTAGGAGAGTCTAATAACCCTAGTGCCCCACAAATTGTGGGGAATTTTCCCCTCCGATCAACAAGGAGGGTTAACCTTAACACAATGGTGGGGACTATTGCCCTGACTTACAATAACTCACCTAGGGTCGACTTCTCTAGGATAGTGTAATAACCCTAGGGCCCCACAACTGCGGGGACTTTAACCGTTGATCAATAAGAGGGTTACCCACAATGAATTTACATGACTTGTTTACATTATTGAATCTCCCGATAGGAACATCGGGATATGACATGACTCAATTACATTACATATGCTTCCTAGAATAAACATCGGGGTACAATACATAAAATATACAAGTGAATACATTCCGAAGTTACAATTACATCAACAATTAAAAGGTTTTCGTTCCTTATCAATGTTTTCAAATAAATTGATTTGCAAGGAACCTCTCATGATTCCAAAGCAACTATATATTTAATTCTCTAAAAACTAGAGGCAATCACCATTTCAAGAGTTCATACAATGGGTTTGGCTCTTAAAAAGGTTAATACAACAGAGCTTGGATCTTCTATGTCAAATGATATAGCTCTTAGCTCTAAAATAAATCTCATCTCTCATTAAGTTTATATTTATAGAGCTTGTTCCTCAACAAACAAAATATTTGTGGTTTTTAACAATTAATGATTGAGTTGTTCTCTTAGATAACACATTCAAATAACTCTCATTTTTTGAAATAGAATAATTAAAACAAAAGAATGCAGTGGGAATCAGTTTCTTTATAGGGTTTGAAGTACTTGAAAATGTTGTATTCCTCCAAGAAATGTCAAGACATTCCATACCAGTTGATTCTTTCAAAATAAATCCATTCCCTGTAGATGTCTTTGCATGCAACAATTTTCTAACATCTCTGTTACCACCAACTATACATAGAATAGTTCTTTAAGAATAATGTCAGAACAATGCCAATTTGTTCCATCAAAATCAAGTTTTAAAATAATTTAAAAGCATCATTTAACCTGGATCCTAAGAACTCTTGGTTCAAACCACCATGGATTTAAAAAGTGGATGCTAATAGTAACAACTTTCACACATGAAAAATACAGAATGAATGAGAGAGTAATGGGCTTTCAGGTTGTGGGTTTGATGGAGGCACTCATAAAAACCCTAATTTAATGCAATTTTTTGGGGACTTACCTAACCTTTTTGAGAGGGTTTGAAACTGCATTGCATGGTCAATATTCTATGTGACACATAGAGGGACCCCCAATGCTTCAGATCTCTCAAAGAGTTTCTATGGCCCTACTTTACCTATCCGCAAAACTCCCCAAATTTTTCTTTCCATCCATCTAAATTTGAGCTATTAGAATTTGCAAATATTATTATATAATATATTTATATATTAAAAACATATTAGACATAAGTCTATATTATTAACATACTAGCATATTATCACATTATTATATTTGATTAATATTATCATACTATTATATATAAGACTAAAATATTAACATATTATAATATTATATATGAAATTAAGATACTCTCTAGCTATATATAAATATTATATATTAACTGTAATATATATATAAGAACTATATTATATATTTTTTTAATTTAGAAGAATCCGTAATTGGATGGGATTACTTTGATGAGGCCCGTGTTCAAATCCCCCAACCCCCATATAATATGGATACTCTTACCCACACAAACCATGTTTGTTTTCACCTCCATATAATATGGATATCCTTTAGCAAAGTCTTCCCTTTCCAGTATTTTATTTTATGAAATCTAGCAATGGAAAATTGCAATTTTGGAAATGAAATTTTAAAATTAAGTAAATGTTAACACCACATTTGGATTCAACGATCCAATTTAGTAAATTTTAACACCATGGATAGATTCAAAGACCCATATCCATCCATACTGTTAAAATTTACGAAATTGTAAACTTTATTGTCAAAGTCACAATTTTTCATTTTCATTGGACCACCTCTCTAATGTAAATTAGTCATTGTTTTAGTCATTTTTATTTGTGTGACTTAATATTTAAATCTATTTTTTATCTGATGACTAAATTAGTCATTTTTTAGTTATGTAGCTCAAATTTGGTCATATTTAGCTTAAAACCACTATCATGACTAACATTTTTAGAAACATAGTCATTTATGTGCCAATTTCTAATAGTGTATTAGTTTCATTTTCTTCCATATTATTATCTTTAAGTCTATCACTCTCACCATCTCTAGTATGAATCACAACATATGGAATTCCAAGCATTGGCGCTCTTCTCTTTGTAATTATAAATAAATGATTATAATTAGTATTAAAATATTAAAACATTTAAAACTATAGAAAATCACAAAAAACATGTTTTTTCTATCTTACCAAGGGGTGATATTATTTCCCCCCTTATAGGTGTCCATGCTCAAAGCAATGTTTACTAGTTTTTTACTTATTAATTCTTCTTCTCTTTATGCCTTTGGATTCATACAAGGGAAATAACAATTATTAACACTAATATCAAGAAGTTTGGGATTCTTATGAGATGATTCTCATGATTGTTAGTCTACAGAAAAGATTTGGATTCCTCAAGATCCATAATAAGAGTCATTCATTCATTAACTATAGACTGTATATAATCCAATTGGATAAATGCACAAACACCTAAGTTAGGGTTATCTGAAATTATTTCTATTTCAAAAAAATATTCAATTAAATCATAAGTACAATAAGAATAAATGTTAATAATTTCACAATTTGAGAATTCAAATGGTATTAACAAATTTTAACCAAATCAAAATTTGATTATGAGTGACCAAATTTACTTGTAGAAAAATTTCATCTACTCTCAACTCTTCAAAAAAATGACTTGGTTTCTTTTCGACACTCCTCTTTCCAATGTCACAAATAATATTTTTCCATGTCAAAAGTATATAATTATCATCATTATGATCAAAAAAACTTGCAAAGCTGCTTATGCAATGACCAAGTGTCATCTAGTTTCAGAGTATACTAAAACAACATTGCGCTGATTTGACATATTTTAATAGATGTTAGGGTTGTCTCTTAAGCAATGTTAGTGGCCTAACATTGTTTAAGTGACATTTTTTGAGTGACATTTTTTGAGGCAAAAAATTGAAAAATTCAAAGGATTCCCCTTTCTTTAACTAGTTTTTGACATTAAAAGGGTTTTTCTTATCAGACATCAGTTCAAACTTCAAATATTGAACCAAAATCTGGTAGTTAACACAACCTTTGTGAGCAATGAGAACTCAAGAAATCATGTTTGGAAATCTACCATAGAAAATAAGTAATAACATTGATATACAACCCACACATTAAGTCATGGAAGACTATTTGAGGGATCATGTTTACAATACTAAAGATCGCTACATTAAACTTACGTGTAATAAGTCTAAGATGTACTCTCTAAGAGAATATGTTATTGAGGGACAAATGCTCATGGTATGAAATTATGCCCACATGAAATATGGTTGAGTAATCTAGAAGGAAATGTATGTACTAAGATTGAAATGTTGCTACTAAGACATACAAGGTATTGGTTCATTAATGGAAGAAAATAGGAACATTAAAAAAAAACCATAGTTTTATAGAAACGTTATTTAAAAATAGATTTAAAAAGTGGGTTGTGCAAATAGAAAGAGCAATATCCATTGATGCAAATATCATCATATGTGAATTTTCATCAAACTAGTGTGAAATAAAGAAACAATTAAAATAAATGGCAAGTGATTTGAATAATTTGAGGAATAATGAGAATAGGTTGAACAAAATAGAGAGTGTGAGAGTGATGCCAATGAATGAGACTTTATTTGAATAAATAAATTCCATATTTGTCATTCTTTAATTACCTTTATCATGTAAGAAATCATAAATTAATAATCAAAGCAGATTAATAACTATTGCCTCACGCCAAACTATTGAAGGTCCATTGCTATATTCTCTTTTGGCCTAAAGTGTTTGTTTGGTGAATAAATATTCTACAATAAGAAAGTCAAGTTTTTCATCGTTTGATTTTATTTTGTTATATCCCTTCAATATTATATTTATTAATGTATGTCATAGTGATATGCATGCACATACAAAACTAAAATGTTTTATATGCTAATCCTATATTTATATAATACACATTAAGAAAATAAAAATATTTAATATCCAAATATGCAATGTAGTAGCTTGATATTGACACATTTGGAATGAAATTGACATTAGCTTTTGAAAATCACAATTTTCAAATTGAAATTAATAATTTTATATTAAAAAATCATTTTCAGAATCAAAATATTTAATTTAAGAATTGAAATTAACATTTTGAAAACCAATATTCACACTTTAAGAATCCATTTTTTTTACTAAAGGATACCAATAATCACACTTTTGAAAATTAAATTCATAAATTTTTATTCCAGATCCTTACTTATTAGTCCAAATTTAATGAAGTGGTTATTATAGAATACAAACCAATGTTGGAGTTGTGAAAAACAACATTTGGATTGCATACCCCCAGACTTATTATGACCATATACCCTTTTCCTATACCTAATACTCCATGCTCTAGTATATTTAGGACTCCATTCCCTAATCCATTCCATACATCCAAGACTCCATGTCTTTATCTTTCATTGATTTAGGACTCCACGTCGCTCTAGCCTCCATGATTTTTCATCCATTTTTCCTTGAAACTCCACTTTTCCCTCAAGGTACCAATTTTTGAGATCATAACCATATGATGGTCCATTGGCAAGGTCTTGTTTCCTATACTTGTACACATCATAGTCTCATATATTAAAAACTCAAATGAAATTCATAATGAAATTAACTTGATCACATTTTTAATATCAAATGAAGTTCATAATGAAACTAACTTAATCACATTTTTCCTAGATGTGTATATGACTTCCATTGTCATTTAGTTCTTGAAGAAATGAATTCTAAAGTCATTTCTAATTTGAGCACCCATGTTGGTAAAATCAATTTCCATGTCAAAATCCTGCTCATTACAAGGTTAAGTATACATTTAATCATATGAATCAATTACCATTACTCACATCATAACTCATCATTAACTCCACCCAATAATGACCAACCCTAGGTCCATATATCACAATCACATTTCATGATCCATGTGGCATACATCCATGTCATGTCGTATGCAAAAAGAGAAAAATCCATATAACATGTACATTATACCAAAATCAATATAATACACATAATCAGAAATAAAAATATATATACGTACGCACTCACTACTCATATGAGTCAAACCAAGTTTGCAACATATACGTCTATACACAAGTCTAAAACATATAACACATACATTGATTCAGCAAAAGAGCCATTTTTTGGCGTCATCTGCTAGGCCATAAAAAATGGGGAATTACAATGAGAAACATAAATCGATGTGGCCGATGTCATCATATGGTCATTGCCATCAAATATAAGGTGCAATCTAGAGAGATAGTAGTAAAAATAAATGGCAAGCAATTTGAAGCATTTGAGGAACAATGAGAATAGGTTGAACATAATAGAGAGTGTGAGAGTGATGCAAATGAATGAGACTTTATTTGAATGAATAACTCCCATACTTGTCATTATTTAATGAATTGTATCATGTAAGAACCCATTAATTAGTAGTCAATGTTGATTAATAATCATTGCCTCAAGTCAAATTATTGAAGTTCAAATGCTATATTCTATTTTGGCTCAAGATGCTTTTTTTTTGAATAAATATTCCGTAATAAACAAGTCATGTGATTTTCGTCACTTGCTTTTATTTTGTTATATCCCTGCAATATTTATATTTAGTAATGTATGTCATAGTAATATGCACACACACAACTAAAATGTTTTGTTTATTAATATAATATTTATATATACATACATTTAAAAATTAATAAAAAATATTAAAATCCAAATGTTGTTATAATAGTTTGATACAGACATTATTGGAATCAAAATTTTCAATTTTGGAATTGAAATTGACATTATATTTTGAAAATCACACTTTCAAAATTGTATTTGATAATTTTCTATTTCAAAAATCCTTTTCGGAATCAAAATTTTTACTTTAAGAATTGAAATTCACACTTTTGAAAACCAATATGTGGACTTTAAGATTCCATTTTTTCACTATAGGATACCAATAATCACACTTTTGAAAATGAAATTCACAAATATTTAGTCTATATCCTTGCTTGATTGTCAAAATTTAATGAAAATGTCATCAAGGAATCCAATGCAATGTTGGAATTGTGAAAAACAACATTTGTATAAGAATTCTACCATTAAAAATAAAAACCTAAAACTACTAAGAAAATCTAGGAGGCCAACACTATGAATGATGTGGCATAAATAATTCCTCAGATTTGTGCACTTTGAAAGACAATAAAGTAAATCATCAATCCATTATGGTCAAATTTGAAGTTAATATTGCTAAGAAATCAATTTCTATTTCATTGATTTGGGATCGATTCACAATTAAATTTAACTCCTAAATTTGTTGAAACTTGAGCACTTCAGAAATGTATCCATAATAAGTCATAGATAGTCTAGCTAGCCACCAGAACCAAAAGAAAGGTTAGTGAAATGGTTGAGAGTTATCCATTGAGTTGAATGAATTCCTTTCACAAGAAAACCTAAGAACTAATATGGACTAGTTGGAAGCACAAAAAGTTTTACTTTACTTGGTCATTATAATGTCCTCATTGGTATGGACCAGTTGGAAGTACACTTAGTTACACTTAACTGTTACAACAATAATCTTTGATTGAATTGATGAAAACACTGAATTCTTGTGATGTACTCATTGGTATGGACTAAATGGAAGCGTACTAAGTTAAACTTGACTATGACAACAATATATTTTTATTACATCGATGAAAATGGAAACTTGAGCACAATTTGAGACATTTCAAAGACAGTCTATTAGGAATATGTTAGCATTGCAATTAAATAAATATGTTAGAATATGATGCCAATTTTTCGCAAGCCATGTATTGGAATAAATAGAAGACAAAGGTCCAAAATTGAAAGCTTTCCCTATGCTACAATATTTCAACGATGTATTTCTGTGTGAAGTTACTATTTTGTCCAAAGAGGGACAATGATTTCTCTACTGATTTGATATTTGAAGCTGCACTTGTTCCCAAGACGTCTTACAAAATGGGTGCCGTAAAATGATTGCAATTGAAAATGAAATTGAAAAAGTTCATAAAAAATGATACATTTGTCCAAGTATGTTTCCATTGAGAGACTCTATTTTATTTGTAAAAAATCATGGAAATCTTAGTTTCTATGTTCACTATAGGTAAATTAACAATGAAAAAAAATTATCCATTGTCTTGAATTGATGACTTGCATGACCAAGTGAGAGGGGAAAATGTATTCTCAATGGTTGATTTTAGATCAAGATAGCATCAAGTCTTAATTAAAGAAGAATACATCCACAAGACAATATTTAAAATAAAGCATGGCCACCATGCATTTGTGGGGTGCTATTCTACCTCAAAAATTCACTAACTACATTAGTGTTTTCTATGAACAATGTTTTTAGTAAGTATTTGGACAAAATTATACTTGTTTTAATACTACCTGGGGGGGGGTGGGTATTAAGACAATATTTGTGTAAATTGTATCAACTTAAGGAAAAAGAAATTGTGTATATGACCATTAAGTGAGTGTCTTAAACTATTGTATTAAATTTAAGACAATTTATTGTCTTAAATTTAAGACAATAGTTTAAGACACTCTCTTGAAGACAATAACTAAGACATTACACAATTTTTTTTGGGTCTTAATTTGAGACGTTTTACAAAAATATTGTCTCAAACATTGTTATAATACCCCCTCTATGTAATAGTGCTAGAATGAAAATATTTATGATAGGGCATAGTGGAATCAAACCACCAAATCTTCTGCATTATATAATGCAGATGCTCTACCATTGAGATAGCACCTTGCAACTTCATATACAAGAAGAAAATTTGTATTTTTTAGAGTTTTTTTTTTAAAGAAATGAGCACAATAAGCATATTTCACTCATTCATATATAGTTTTCATGGAGATTGTAATTATAATACTCATTCATCTCAAAATCAATAGATAGTTCCATATATTCTATATAAGATTGGGAGAAAGGAGGTGGGCTTGGTCAATGCCACTGAAAGTGGTCAATCAAAGCTCAGGGATTTGATTGGTCAATCAATCAATTGAAATCTTCTACAATATAAAAAAACTCATCATAATTTGATATTAGCATGATGTAACAATACCATCTCTTCATGTCTCATTTAAATTGAACCATCTTAATATATTTAGACTCCATTTTCCCTAATTGGATGTTTAGCACTAGTATACTCTTTCAACTGCCAAAAAATATAACATAAATGATTCATGTTTTACTAAATATGAAATTAACCTAGAGGCTTCAAGGAAAGATATAGTAATCATATCCTCCATGATCCTCCCCTTGTGTGAGGGGAGAGCTGAACTCAAGAGAGAGAAGAAGCTATTGTAATGAAAATGGATAGCCATTCTAAGTTCCCTATCCAATTGCACTCGCAATTAGGGATTTATAAGTTAATTTAAACTTTTGGTGGTGACAATGATTCAAAATTTAAACTAGAGGGTGCCAATATGTTTCACAAACCAATACATATTTTAAGATCGAGGCATTGGTACTGTTACTATTCATCAAATAATATAAGTTACATGATAACTTCACTACTCAAATATAATAGATGGGTTTTTCCATTAGTTGGGTGAGACTAAATCATTTGGAGAAAAGTTGGAAGTTCAAGTTTCAGCGAGAATGGCCATTTTACATGATTTTGTAAACTCTTTTAAGATCGATGCCCATGGTGATATGCTATCACTCCTCACCAATGTTGGGAGGATTTGTCTATATAACTGTAGCCATGCTCATTGATTGTCACATCTTCATGAACAATTTTGTATTGTAATTCTATGTAATATACATTTTCAAAAAAAAGAATAAACAATTCAACAACAAAATAGAATAACATAAACACCAAAAAATGTTTATACATGGCACACAACTACATCAAAATAATTGCATGGTTCCCATAGGAATGGAAAGAATGTATCATAATATCTGTGAATACAAATAAAACATACTCCATTAATTAAAAATCCAGAAGTCCAAACTAAGTGGTCATTCCTAGATCCTAAAGTAGTAGGAAAGCTCTAGTTTTCTTACTTTGTTGCATCTTCTCCACACTGCTAATAAACATCATCAACAATATCAATTTCAATTCTTCTCTTTATCTTTACCCTGCAAGACATCAAGGAAATTCCAACTTGATAAGATCGCATTCCAATGCATCTAACTGGAAACTATAATGTAGAGAAAAATACATCAAAAACATCAGAATACGAGATATATATTGAATGTTACCAATACATATTAAACTTCCTCGGTCGATATTAAACTTCCTCGATCGATATTTACCAATACATATTAAACTTAATAAGATCGTATTCCAATACATATTTAGTAGGAATGCGATCTTATTAAGTATAAACTTCCTCGGTCCATATTTAGTTAACTAATACATATTGAATGTTACCAATAGATTCAATAGTGTTGACAAACAAGGAAATAACTGCCAAATTTGTGGAATAAAAACAAGGGAACCTGCTTATTCTCTCTCTCTCTCTCTCTCTCTCTCTCTCTCTCTT
>LPNX010924481.1:970785-1198448 GCA_001517045.1 Pseudotsuga menziesii
CATTGGTCCCTTTTTCTTCCCCATAAAATGCGCTATCAACTTAAATATAGGTTCCATCATATGATCTAACAACGACCATAAGTGTCCTAGCAGTAAGTCATTGGGTTGTTCTATGGTAGGTCATGGGGTTGAATTCCATGGTGGTTCATTTGGTCCTTCGACCAATTTTGGCCTTCCTCGGGTGGACATTTGTCACACCCGGATTGGCCCACTTGTACACCACACTAATACCCATCCAAATTCCACATTTGTGCCACATTGATGCCCAATCATATTCCATGTTAGCCAAGTCCACCAAGTGGTACCTTAAGGGGGTGCCATGTCAGCTTATGTATAGTACATATGCCATGTGTCACCCTTGTAGTGGTTTCATGTGGCCTCCTTTTTTCCCATTTTTGCGCAGAAAATGTTTTTTATCCAAAAGTTCATAACTGAATAACTTTTCCATACGGAGTCCATTTTGAGTGAAATGAACACCATCAGAATCAGATTGATGAGATCCACGTCATGATTTCAGTTTCATTGATTTTTGCTGAGTGTGTAAATTGACCCATTTTGATATCCTCCTTGATCATTCCTCCCCATACAGAGGATTTTGGCCTCCAAGATCATCATTAGTTAATAATCAAGGGAGGAAATATCTTCCTCACATTTTCCTTCTTGATCCACCATGCCTTTCTTGGATGAGTTCCCTTTAGGCCCACTCGAAGATATTCCACATCATCCCTTCTTGAAGTCCTTATTCTTCTGTCCATGGTGACATATTCTTTAAGCTCGTCCATGTAATCAGGTGCAAATTCATCCATTGATGGAACTGAAACATTCTCCTTTGGATCCATGATCATTGGAGGCTCATAAAGTTTCAAGTTCTCCACATTCACAACTGAGTAAACATGCATGCAAGATGGAAAATCTAAACAGAAGGAATTGGTACTAATATTCTCCAAGATAGTGAAAGGGCCATATATAATGGTATTTAGCTTCTTGCATTCACCCTTCAACTGATGTTTGTTGATTTACAACCACACTTGATCCCCATCTTGGAACTGGTGATCAACTAAATTATTATCATGTCGAGCCTTATATTGTGCTTGGCTCTTCTCCAATTACTCTTGCACTTCCTGGTGTGCTTGCTAAATTATTTGAATAAACTTGCAGGATTTGTATTCATCTTGTGGAACACTTGAATCAACATCTTTCCCATATTTCAAGTTAAATGGAGTTTTAGGAAAATACCGAAAGGATGTCTTAAATGGAGAACTCTAAGTGGAAGAATGTAAGGCTTGGTTGTAGGCATGTTGACTGTACAGAATCTAATCATCCCATGACTTAGGATGTTGTTAACACACAAAATTGTCCACATAGCTCTCTATGGTCCACACCATAATTGCACATCATAATCCCACCATTATTATCTCCATGTTGACCTTCACAATTAAATTGGTCCAAAACATCATTATTCCTTCCCTCATATATACATGGATGATGGGAATTTATTGCAACATAACCCCCATTCCCCCCAAAAGGACCAAGAAACCCTAAATTGAGAATGTGTCATAAACCATGGACAAATACCATGCACTATGAAAAACCATGGACCAATACCAAGGGCAAGAAAATATTGGATCATCCTATAAATACATTGTGAAGTTCTCCCCATAAACAATTCGTAAGTTTTTACACTTTCTATCAATCATATTTTCAGTCATACCTTTTACACCTTTTTGCCACAACTTTCCACATTGTATGTTGAGTTTACTCCATACACTCCTTGATCCATACTCCCTTTGACAACCATTGGTGTAGAAAATCAGAGAACCAGATCGTGGAAACTGTTAGACCACATCCTCAAACGACTGTAGTGGCCCACTTCTTAAAAGGTATGTTGCATTTGTTTATTAAAAATTAGAAAATCTAAAAATATCAGTTATTGTTTGCTTTGAATTCAAGTTTGAGTTTTTCCCTTGCACCATGAACTTTACCCTTAGATCCCGTTGATATAAGGTAGGTTCTTTTGCATGTTGCTGGAGAGAAATCTCCACTACAGTTTTGGTGACTACACTGGCTTGATCCTCTTAGATCTTTTTTTTTTGCAGGTTTTTTGTTGGTTTGTTTTACTTGGGTATCCTTATCCATCATAGATCTGACCCCCTTTTAGAATATCTGAACCAATCCATTCCCAATGCTTTCCTCCTGAACCTAACCGATGTTTTTTTCAGAAAAAACTTTCAATTTCGATCGGATTGCACCTCTTCGACATAAATACGTGACCCAAGTCACACCTTTTTGCCCGATAAGTGTGAACTAGGTCACACATTTCCCCCCAATAAGTGCAACTTGGACCCAAAATCCAGATCGTGCCTATCATGCCTTCTAGAGTGACCTAGGTCACCCCTGTGACCCTATTTGGTGCGATTTGTCATGCGAAAACCCCTGTTAAGTGAGACATGTGTTTTCGTTTTTCCGTCATGGTCACAGATGTTTCTCAGTCCAGTGCAACCTTGACCACACCTATCCCGCCAAAAGATGTGACCTGTATTTTTTCCAACTGTTCGAGACCAATTCCTGACCCCGTATTTGTGTTCTACCCCTGTACTGACTATATTTTTCCAGATCTGATTTCCTAAAGGCCCTTGGTGTGTTTTGTAGTCCCCTTTTGCTTGTATGTGAGCCTACCCTTGTTGAGCTTGGTAGTTGATACCCCCATGTGTTTCCTACACCCTATAGAGTCCCTAGTGTGCTCGTTTAGTTGCATATGTTCTTTTATCTAGAAGAATTAGTTTTTATGTGTTAAAAAACATTTACTTTCAGTACTGTTATTTATTTTTCAGCACATGCATCTCTAGAAGAGAGCACTGGGTTTTAGAGACCACACTCCACTTGTGCTCACATATCCCAACTTAATCTAAACGCTTGGTTCATGACCCCAAGCTGAGCCTAAAATTTACCTTAACTCAACCAACATTGTAACTTGACTTGAGGACCAAAACAATACTGTATTTATGTTAGGACATTGGGGATATGCATCCAAATTAACCCCTTTTGTCACTTACATCTGAGACATAGTCGTTGTCTTCTAGGGAACCAAAATCCTCTAGTATTTGTTGACATGGTCACAACCAATTTATCTGGGGTCCTCCCACTCTGTGGGGGTGATCCACAATGAAGAGGTTCGAGAAGCCATGGTGGAATACCACACTCCACTTTGTACAAAATTATACCTTTTCATATTCCTCCTCATGCATGTCAAGTACCATATCATGTGTCAAGGAACAAAGGTATGAAGTGCCAGGAAACCATCATGAACGTGTCATGAACGAGGTATCCCAGTTTCCAGTATCGTAGTGCTCTTTTACTCAATGTCCCTCTCAATAGTGGGATTCTCTTAGCCTTTGGTTATTCCATTTCAAATTGTTTGACTGTGTATTTCATCACTCAACAAAGGATATAATTTGTGAGGGTATTCCATCTCGTATCTAGGAGCTTTCTTGCACTTATACTCCATAGGTTAGTGTGTCATTTTATTCATAGGTAGTGTTGTTTGTTGGATTTTTGGCTTCTTTGTTATAGACTCTCCTACTGTGACACACTATTGAAGTTCGGTTTTAGAGATTTCTTTTTAGCCCGTGAGACACCATTTATTAACTCTCCTTTTGCACACTCAGTTGTAGTTGGATCTTTGAGCTGGTGCTTTCTACCCTTGATCCTCCATTCATCATATATCACACCATCATGTCATCATTGCTCCATGATGCTACTCCTAGAGACTTAGGGGACATACCCCTCAATTCGGTTCCTTGAACCACCATCATTGGATCCATATTCAATGTTGTTCAACACATTCAGATCCATACACTGCATCTCAGTAAGATTCAGATTCCTATCAAATCCTAACCTACCTTGTTCACTGAACCATCTATCCCCATGGATGGTGCACCTCCCAACCCATTCTAGGGGGGGGATTTTTGGTAGTGGACTTGTGTACACTCCACCCGTCATATCAGATATCCCTTCTATTGGAACCATAGGCTCTGGTCCTAGTTGACCCCTCACCACCACACACACTGCTACTTGTTCGCTACCCACTAATGGTGGCCCCACTCTAGCCACCATGGTTCACAGCATTCCTACAATCATGCATGGGGGAAATGGATCTTTTACCATTATTTTGGTTATTCACACCATTCCAGTGACTACTTCTACTATTAGGAGTCAACCCTACCAACTCCCATTTCCCGTGGTAATTACATGCCCGACGACCCCAACACCATTGCTGACCCTCCCATATCTAGTCCTGGTCCTAGTATGCCATTCATGGCTAGCCTCAACCTATTCAATTTGGTGAGGTTAATGAATTACCCCATCTACAATGACCCATTGTAGTCTCCCATGCTTTCTAAACTCCCTTCGGAAATCCCCAAGTTTGAGGGAAAGCCAAGAGAAGACCCTTAGAACCATATCATGTCCTTCCACTTATGGTGTTCCTGCAACAACATAGTAGATGAATCTATTCGATTGTGGTGATACCAATGCACTCTCACTAGAGTTGCATCCAAATGGTATATTAAGCTACCCCATGCCACTTATCCTAATTTTTCCTCTTTATCCTCGATGTCCCTCCAGTACTTACAACTACCCGTCCATTACAATGGGGTCCTAGAAATCCTGTTATCCTATAGATAAAATACTCCTACCCATATCATTGATCACATCCATTAGTGGCATTGTCGCTGTAGTTTGTGCAAAATATAGTTAGATGACATGATTTTCCTTGATTGGTTTCTTAAAACCTTACTCCCCCCTTTCACCGAATATGTTGCATCCGAGTGCCCAGAAATCGAGGAAGAAGCAATCCTTAAACCATAGTAGTTCAAACTTATCTATGACCAATCGAATTAACTTTACACCATCATCCCTGATGATCCTCGTGTTGGATCATCATAGTGAGATACTCTAGGGGCGGCCCATGTCACCGATGGAGTCATTGGCTCTATTACCCAACACCCCTACCTGTACATGACCTCTCTTCGGTGGTGCCTCACTCCAATAACGCCCCAAGTGTTTCCCAACCTAGCTATGCCTCAGAATTTTCACACATAGCTGCTCAGTTCGGATCCACACCTTCATATGCATCTCCTGCACCCGTTTCTCGCGTTCATGGACCGAATTTGCTGGAGCCTTCTTGTAATATCCAAACAATAGGATTTGCATCCTCTCCAGCTACTCCCGCCTAATACACACCACTTGTGCAACCTACACCTGCTTTGGCCCTGAATCCTCCTGTTGCCTAAGGACAGGTCTATGCTCAATAGAACCTCCCCTATCAAACCGCCCACAAAGACCAACAAGGGAAGGGAAGAAGATAGAGAGGTAGGAACCGGGGAAACAACTAACCTCAAGGGAGGGGTCAACAACCCAACCCTCCTAACAACAACAAAGCCAATACCCCTGAACAAAATCCCCAACGTCCACCTAGGCCTAGGGATATCACTCAATTATGACCATCTATGTACCATTTTTTACATTTATGGCCATTATACACATCAATGCCCCCATATGCATCGAGCACACTACATACTACAAGACAAATCAACGTGAAACCAATGCTATCGCTCCGACACAACCAAACCTATCACGACAAGGTCCTCCACCTATGGTACTGCGAACCCATTACCGAATCAAGGTATGGTTACATCCCAACCATTGGTCCAAAAAAACACTGCAACCACTTCTTTGAGTCAACCCATTGATCTTGGTGTCCATCATCTTATGACATTGTCATCTGACGTCAACTTACAGACTTGATGCAACCAATATGTCTCCACCACAAAAACTATTAATCCTTCTATGGAATCTACCTCCATTGCTCTCGATATTTCCTTACATTTTACGAGACCCCCCATGGATGGTATTTCCAAAGTCCCTAGGTTACCTTTATGTCACATTGCGAACAACTTCACTGCTAGAGTCACTCTCAATTACAGTATCGTGGATGACTTGGCCCAGTCTCCCTCTGCCATGTATGCTTTGGAAGTGTTAAGAACTTGTCCTTCATAACGACAAGCCTTGTTATCTACTTTAGGTGTCTTCAAACCCTCTGATTCTAGGTTGATCAATTTTGATTTCGATCAAGGAGAACCTCATATGCCATCATCCATAGCCTTCCAGGTTCCTATTACCATTTGGAATTTGGTCATTCATCGATGAGGGTTCATCCACTTGCGTTATGACAACCTTTGTATGGAAAAATCTAGGATTCCCAACCCTTTAATCCTCAACCATCGCCCTTTAGGCTTACGATGGCTGCGTGTCTCATGAATGTCCCCATTGAGTTGGCAGGATAAAACTGTGTTGATCGACATTGAGGTTGTAAACACCCAACTAGATTATAACCTTCTCCTTGGATGTAGATACATGTATGAAATGCGAGCCATTGATTCAATAGTCTTTCTACTCCTGTTGATCCCCCATGATGGGAAGATTATGACCATTGAGCAGTTAGCGTACTACGATCCTAAAGGAACGACTACTATGGAGCATTTCCTCCCTACCATTGACACCACCATCGATAGTGTATCCATCCCCTCCCTATCTGTCATTAGTCTTGGCCTGTTTACTGGCTCCCCTTTGAGTGCCACCTTATTGTCCCTAGCACCCCCTCCCTCTATGGATGATATATCGAATTTGTGCACCATCACACCTGGTAAACTTTCGACCTCATTGTAACCTGATCCACAACCCCAATCGCAGACCGTGCCCACCCCCAGTCTTTCTCCATGGAATTATTGGGGTTCCTTTCCCATTCATACCATCTTGTTTTTCTTTCCACCCTCTGGAATCGTTAATAAACCAGTCATGGCTACTCTTAACCTTTCAGGATCAACTTTGGGCATTGCAGTGTGGTACCTCGGTCCACTCAACCCCACCCCGACACCACAAATTGTGCTCAAACCAGTCAACCTATTAAGACAATGTCACACCCATCTCATGTTACACAACCGACTACTTCTGCATCTACTCTTGCACCTCCTCTTCCCATGAATACTAGGAGAAAGGCACCAAAATCCCCTACAGACTCACGCTGACCTCCTACTTGTTCCTTATGTGATGTCCTTGGCTACGCTACTCAAAATTGTCCCGTCTTGCCATTTCTTCTCACCCACATGCGCATAATAGTAGAGGTCAAAGACACTTCGATTGTTAATGTACCAAACATACCCGCAGTTAATAACAAATTGTTACGAACAAACTACTCGTGTGCAATTTGTGGCCTCTATGGTCATTATTCCCATCATTTCCCTAACGTGCCCGAGCACTGGTACCTCCTCACTAACCTTTGCAAGCACTCCCCTAAGTTTGAAGTCACTGTCCTCAAATAAATATATCCTCCAGCTTCTTCCTTGGATACCACCACCACCATATTTATGACGGAGTCAGTTCTTCCCATTGAATGCCATATTCCGTCACTCTGCCTTGCCATCGAGCTTCTACCTGATAATTTATCATTGGAAAAACACATAGTTATGCTTGAACAAACCAATGAGGACCATCGCACTGCTCTCCAAATTATCAAAGCATCCAAGACCCAGTTGAAGTCCCATTATGACTCCCATGTTCAACCACGCACCTTTAATGAGGGGGACCTCATCCTCGTCTACGACCAGGCCCATGGAAATACTAGAAAAGAGAAGCTTGAATACATGTGGTATGGACCTTATGCCATCCATCATTGTCTCGATAAGGTGGCATGTCTCCTCGCTGACTCCAATGGTCACCTCTTGAATAATCCCCGCAATGGGCTCTACCTCAAGAGATTCTATGCCTAAGATGACCAACCTAAATACCCTTGTATCATAGTTTTTATTTCTTGTTTTGCAATTTTTTTACCAGGAGTCTCATAGTTTGTTTCCTTGGTTTTTCCAGATGTGTCGTACCTCACCCTCTTATGTTGGTTTTGCTGGTGGCACAAGTATATGGTCTCCTAATATTGCCTCAGTTGCGTGGGTCATTTATTTCCCGTCACATGAGTTGATCCATATTGATGCAATGTGTGTTGTCATTGCTACCAACAACTAGGTTGAGTATGATGGTGTTGCTGGTCTCTTAACCGCTTTCCTTCACTTGGGTATTCATCATCTCGATGTTTTCTTAGACTCCCAGCTGCTTGTCATCCAGTTGAATAAATGCTACCAGGTACATGATCCCTGCCTATTTAGAAAGATCCCACGCACTAGAAAATTGGTTAGAGATTTCAAATCCATTTCATTCATGCATGTTCCCAGACATCTCAATAGTGTAGCAGATCAAATGGCCAATGATGTTCTAGAGTGGCACCACAATCATCACATCTAGGAAATAAAATACATCATGCATCATCATATAGTCATGCATACATATGTTATATACATCGTATAGGAATAGTCATCATCATAACGAGAGACTCATAAAACACATAAAAATACAAAAATGTGCATCCACGTGCATCCATATTATAATATCATAATAAATTTGGTCTCTCCAAACAAGTACACAAAGATAATCCCCACATGATTTCTCATCATACAAATAATACAAAAAAATAACCATGCTCAAATGCATTGGGGGGAAACACCACATGCTATAATATGACTCTGAGTCCTCTGACTCAGTCTCATCCTCAATATCCTCCTCCTCATCTGACCTCTCCTCCTCCATCATGACATCTCCATGCGTCGACACTCTGACATACTCAACACCCACTGCGATCCTCCTCATAAGATATATCCACTCAGGAGGGGCTCGGTAGCATGCAGTGATCAAGTCATAATATAGATACTTCCACCTATCGTCGATGACACCCTCCAGTAACCTCTCCACATCTAGCCACAATGAGTCTAAAGTAGCACTTTGTCGCTTGCTCTACCCATGAGAGGGTGGATCTAATCCCTCCAGTCTACTCGTACGTCATTGGAATCCTGCTGGAAGATGTGGTTACATGTCTGCATATGCGCATAGTATCTCATTAGTATCAATCACTTGTATAATCTAGCTACCAATTATGGTAGTAAGCCAAAATATATGACAGAAACCACAAAGAGTCATGTACACATACAATCTAGTCCCTAGACATGTCTAGGAGGTTGAGGCATGTCCGGATCTTCCCAGTAGTCCATGCCCATGTATCGATAATCCTCAATAAAGATAGGAAGCTGCCGCCACTATGAAAATAGCTCTCGGGTGAAGAAACGACCTACCAGACTGCCTCCCTCTCTGATAATTATCTCACAACACCGCCTCATCCAAATATCACATGGTCCCCCGCTGCATACCGCCAAATGTGGTCGTAGTGTTAGTAAAAACTCAAAGAAGAATGATTACAAAAGGTTGGGAAGCATAAATCCCCATCTACCAGGCTATCTTGGTTCATCCCACTCCAAACCATTGTAAGGCACATCTGGGCCCACCCATAGTAGGTTTCCCTCAACACAATCTCTACCATCAGTAACTGGGTGCCTGAGATCTTGTGTGGACCTTTCAATCCTAGTATCCGCATCACCATCATTTCCAGTGCATGAGTCTATAGAATCTCAATGTCACACACCGATATGATGATGACACATGCACATAATCCATGGAATAGCAATGTCAGGAACGAAAGTCATCCATCAACACCCCCCTCAAGAGTTTCAGAGAGATATCACCGATAACACCCAACAATTGGAGGCTAGTAAAAAAGCACACGTCTCAGAGGGTGATCTCTGGTCGTTCACCCTGTATGATGAAGCACTCTACGTCCCTATCCCAAGATCTCACTAGCTTGTTCAACAACAACTTTTCTAAATGCATCAGAGCGATCTGGAAGAACTTCAACATCCCTCTCCGAACCAGCGTATCCTGTACTGTATCATCCTCTTCCACCTCATATATGAGGTCCCTGATGACTCTCTCTTGCCATCCAAATCAAGGAATATTGCACATTCAAAAAGTCCCATTTAGACCTTTTTCAACAAAAAATTTCATTCTGGTCTAGGTCACTCTTTTCAGGCCTTTTTGTTCGACTCAGGTCACGAAAAACCCTTTGATAGGTGCGACCTGGGTCGCGCTTGTCTCTTGAATAGGTGTGACCCAGGTTGTGCCTATTTCCTCAATAGGTGCAAACGGGTCGCTCCTGTCTCCTCGATAGGTGCGACGTGTGTTGCATTTTTTTCCTCGAAAGGTGTGACCCAACCCCGAAACCATTTCGGGCTCGGCCATGGCCCTAGAGTGACAAAATGACAAAATAAATAAATGAAAATGATGAGCTAGGTGAGAGCTCTTACATGCAACTGGCAGATCGTGAAATTGCCGGTCAAATTGAAAGAAATCAATACCTTTGCTTCAGGGCCCTCCACTCCAACTCAACACTGAACAATGAAAATGACATGTGTCATGTGGTCCCCCCTTGTTTATAGGCCCCCATTTGGTCAAATCCTTCTTATGCGCACCATAGAGTCATCCAACGTACACTTTTCATGCCGTTTTCATCGACGGGTTTGGTTTTCTGCACTTTGACCACCTATGGGACTCACATCTCATGCTCTCCCTAATTTTTTGGACCGTTTCCTAGAGTTACCTCAATTTTATTGCCACCAAGAAAGTCGAACCCCTTTTGTATTGGCATGTCCATGAGCCTTTTGCTCCATCCATACAACAAAACTTGTGTTATTTTACCATCATTCACCATCCCGCAAGGAGACCCCACCAGTGCTCCATTGTTATTTTTTCTCCCCATCAGCCATGATCCCAATATCACCTCTTTTTGGCACATTGAACACTTCCTCCTTGCTTGACTGACCATTATGGAGTTTTTGTTAATCTCTTTTTTTACTCCTTAAAGAATGAAAGAATGTTCGAGAAATATTGCTTCCTTTCATGCTTGTTAAAGTATTTGAAAGGTCGTTTATCCCTTTTTTAGACTATGTAGACTAATTAAAGAAAAGGACCACCCTAGAACCTTCCAGCTAGGAACGTTTCTCTTTGTATCCTTTTATGTTTTTTTGGAAATTGGGACCGTAACTTACAAAAAAGATCACTTATGGGTTGTATTTAATCTCTTTTCCAACCCTCTCATAAAGAAAGTATTGCTTAGCAAACTTGGGTTCTTTCATACTCATAAAAGTATTTGAATGCCCGTTCAATTAGTATAGGTTTATCCTTTATCGACCTGGTTGGACTACCTACAAAAAATGTCTCTTTTCCCCTTTCAACTGTGAGATTTATCCTTTGTACTCTTTTATCCTTTTTCGATCTTAGAAGACTATTGTAGGAGAAAGAGACCCCATTGGAGTCTTCTTCACGTTTTCAGGCTCTAAACATGAAAACACCATCGAACATTTACTGTCTTGGGATCGACAAAAATCCACGAGACAGTATCATACTGAGCATACTTCTATCTTTGCTTCGATCTCCTTAAATGATGAAGAAGGCACAAATAGTGCCTCTCGGTGCCCACCCATATTGAATATCATCTCACATTATGGAAACATTCCAACCTATTTGGTCACCTTTGTTTAGAGTACTCAATGATGAGTCTCCCTTGTATCCCCTAGATATCACTTGTCCAGTGGCTTTCTCAAGTATCTCCCATTGCAATCATCTACACAGTTCCACTGATATGATTCCATCCCCATGAGTCAGTGCCATCTACTTCCAGGTTATCCCTTCTGTTATACTCTGAACAAAGGAAGTTTGAGTCCCCTGTACTCCCCTACCCCTTTTCCCCATTCAGTGTCTCAATTCCATTATTATTCCATATCTATGGTTGTCCACCTCATGCTTCTATCAAGGAAACCTCATTTCCTTGGTATTTACAGGTCTCCCTATGTTGACATCAACACATATATTCCAAAGGATAGACCCAGAGATCCATGTATCTTGGTTTCATCCACCTCATTGACGGGTTCGTTGGACCACTTGAAAGGAGTCCATAGTGCCTTTTGGGATGGTTGTGTCTCATGTGCTCGACTTTAGCCACATTATCGCACTATAGAGATTCGTACAGGGCATTGGTCCCTTCATTATTTTACTGAAAAACATGATTGTCACCCAACTCTAGCACATTGCCGAGTCTATTTGTGACCATACAGTTTCACTTCCTTTGTGATATCCGGGTTGCGTTGGCAATAGTGTTCAGAATCCCCTCAGTATTATGCTTCTGTATATTTGCAACATCACATACCATTTGTTGTACCTCAGAGATTCCAACTCTCAGTCCTCGAGTCCGTGCAATTTTGTATGCCCTCATATTCAACAGAACATTAGTTATTGTGATATTGCATCCCAAGTGAATGCCATTGTTTCTATGTACGAGTTATTCAAATCACTATTTGTATTCAGCCTACAATTGGGGCCATCATTATGTACTATCAATTATATGTATTGATCAACTCCCCTTGTTTGAGCCTCAATCACCATTTTTATATTATACTGTCACATGCCCCAATTTTGCAAAAACAATTTTATATTATTTGAAGACAATATGTTAAATTTTATGTTAAAGTTGTAATTGATGACTCAGCAGAGTCAAGTATATTTAATGTAATTCTAAATATTTTATTTATAATTAAATAAAGGAGGAGACAATAGCTTAGGAGAGCTGTTAAAAGAGTGTTTACTGGTCAAATTGGTGGAGGATACTGGGTGGAGAGCAAACTCACATGTGGCAGCATCCTCAAACCACTTCAAACTGTTGCAAGTGGCAACCTCCCTACATTTTGGGTCATGATTCCCCAAGAAAGTGGAATCAGAGCAGGTGGCTCAATTAATGAAAACTGACCCAAAAGACCTAGGCAATCTTTATAAAAATTCCCATTGAAGAGAGATGAGGCTGCTCATTCTAGAGAAGTGATCATTCAGGTGAATGAATGTACTTAAGAGAAATTCAATGGAAGGGAATTGTGGAAAGTGTTTGAGGGGATAACTGTTGATTGATCTAGTGTAGCTTTTAAGCTGAAAGATCTTATTGCTGAGAGCAGAGTGTTTTACTGAGATATTGCACTAGTCTACTATTTGCATTCTCCACCAGTTCTCAGCCAAGAAGACCAGGAATAAGCTTGGGGGTCCTGAGGAAGCGTTGTTTGAGCGCTCTCCAGGAGATTGGTAGGGAGCAACAACCTCCTAATGCTGTTGTTGTCTATCCTAAAATTGTTCTACATTATTTTGTTTTACTGTGTTAGATAGATAAATATGAGTCTGACTGTTATATAAATGTTAAATATTCAATTTGTAAAATGTTAGAATTTAGTAGTCTTTTTAGATTATTGAAGAAATGAATTTGAAAAGTAATGTGTTAGAATGGAAATAATTTCTAGACTGTGTTTTTCCACACCTGGAAAACCAGGCCGTACTCCAGCACAGCTAGAATATCTTTATTAGATTAAAGAAAATGATAAGAGATTGATTATAATAGATAGGGTTCTGCCTTTTGTAGATAACAAAGTAATTTATTTCAGCATGTAAGTTATTATTAAAATGAATAGTGTTCTGGGTATTTATGTTTATTGTTTTAATGAGCTTATCTATGTAAAAGAAATAGCAGTACTACAATAGAGTTATAGTAAAGATTTATACTGATATAATAAAAATTATAGGAGATACAGTGAGTATCTAAAACAAGGGTTTAACCACACTTATATCTTTTAGCTTAAACTATTATTTATTATATATTAACATAGGATTAGGTTACAAATACTATTAATGAAGAAATAATCAAAGTTCAAAGTTAATGTTTAAAACATTACATATCTCTGAATCTTTACTAATTAACAGAGCAGTAAACAAATGAAAATTTAAATGTAAATAGTAAATAGAACAAAGTTAAGAATTTACTTATTTAAGAATAATTATTTTCCAAACAAGCTCTAAATCTGTGTAGGTTTAACCTGGGGGTCAAACCCTAATTCTACTTTCATTCTTTTTATAGGAGTATTCTTTTAAACAGAATAAAGAAATTAAAATTAAAAACTAGAATACTAAAGTATGCACTAGACTCGGTACAGTCTTATAACAAGAACTTACAGTATTTGTATAAACTCTTTTATCTAAAAGAAAAGAAAATATTTAATAGGATAAACATTATCAACACTATTGTAACAATGTAAAATAGGTAAACAGAAACCAACACAACTGATAAAATTAAGAATATAATTATATAAGGGTCCTTTTACAGTAACCCTAGTATTCTAACCTAATTAATAAGTATAAACATATAATTTTTTATCTTAAGACTGAGCTTACAGTCTACACATTTACTTTATTAATTACAAGAAAAATATTAAAACAAATAATTACCATTATTAACAGTCGAGGAAGGGAAGACTCAAATTACACAGAGTCATAATTTACAGGTTATAAAACTGATGTATAAACGAGATAGAACTCGAGCTTTAAAATCCTTTTTAAACCAAATGTATTACTCTGTCACGCCGAAAGGCTTAAGACATAACAAATTTACTTCACCCAGCTTAGGGCCGGTGTACCCAACATCGTGGTGAGGGTTCAAAAGATAAAACTAACAATCAACTTATAAAAACTTCATTACTGTAATAACTTTTATAAAACAATGTATATTTTATTAGAGTATTCGAAACAGAGAACCATTAAAACCATGAAGACAAGAGAACCTCCACATAATAAGAACCGAGTATGTAATTAATTAGCCACAAGGCTGTAAACCTGTCATTAAGTCAAAAACATTGAAATACAAGTCACGGCATCGAGGCCGGAGTTACCCTGCTACAAGCGAGGGTTTTAACAACTAAAAATACCAAACAACAACTGAGCTAAGCATTTTAAAACACCGAAGGAACCGAGGTCGTATTTCTTCTCCAACTGAAACCCTTTTCCCTAATCTTTACAAGCAGGAAGTTGCCACATTGTAACTGGGGCTTACCCGTAGGTCTTGTTTTCAATACAAACATGGAGTGGGTTCTTCCAAGCGTAAGGGTGAACTGTAACCTGCAAGAAATTACCAATAATCTTAATTAGAAACTGGGTTATATAACTGTAACTGTAATTTAAAACTTATAAAATTTGTAAGACGAATTCTTTAGCTGAAAGCGAAAGATTTGGAAGACAAGGAGGAATTGAACCCGCACCATGAAAAACAACTGGAAGATCAAACCCTCGTTCTCACCGATCACAAAGGCAGCAGGGTTCAAAACGCATACTACACTGATGACTGGAGCAGGATTAAATATTTGGCAATGGCCATGCTAGAAATCGACACTAAAAAATTACTGACAAAGAACAAATACATGCACAGCAATGCAATGCATGTAGAGAGAAATCAAATGTGGACTGTGTATCTCTCCAATCTCACACTAGAGTGGCAACGCTTCATTACACACAAGATGGAGATGGAGACGAGCACAAGCAATCCCTCATGGCCGCAGTGAACCAGACAGTGCAAAGACCAAAACCATCAACGAAGAATGAGAGTTAGGGTTGCATTGTGATTTTTTAAGTTATTTGTTGCACGGTGGCAGATGTTCCATGTGCCCACCAAATTATTCCATCCACAATGGGTCAAATGATATAGTTGTCACTGCATTGTCGGGACAACAGATTATTGTCAATAATTTAAACAATGACTATAATGACAATGTAATATACAAAGTCAATAACGTATCATTTCAATGATAACCATAAAGTCAAGCAATGTCGAAGAACAAGATTTATATGGTATCGATAAACCTTATATTACATAAACCTTGGAAACTTTGTTGGTAACGAACCAAATGGCATATATTGCATCGATATCCTTGTTTTATAATGACCTTATAATCCTTCTTAGTAAAACATTTTATGAAGAGATCAATACTATAGTAAAAGTTGTTGAACATGAGTTGATAATACCACTATTGACCATTTCTTTTTATAACCATAAACGATGCATGTCTATGTTGTTAGAACTAGTTTATGCAAACACTAGTGGATAAGGAGCTAGTTTATAAATCATTACTGTGTAAATGAAAGTATATAGTATTTACACCCTAGAACAACTCTTTCTTTTGAATTTAGTCAATAGTACTAAGAGTAAGATAAACTTCTTGGAAGTACATGATCATTTGGTCTCCATAAAATACCAAAGCTCTAAATGAATCAAACTGAGGCTAAATTAGACTTGGTAGTAAAGAATAGTAAAACTATTCAAGACTAAATATAGTATCACTTGTTGTTATAAATAAATAATATGATAATGTAATTTCATCACCTTACTTATGTCATGAATAATTTTGGAAGATAGAAATCACAACTTGACGACATTTGTGCAAATGATCATTTATAAGTATAATACAATAATAAGCTGATAAATTTCCTCTACTAAAGCTCAATAAAAAGTAGACCCGAGGGTTCTTTTGTAAGCTTGTTCTTAGATGGCTTTAGTTTTATTTTTATGCTTATAAGCAGTGTTTTAAATTTTAGAAATAATAACAGCAGTAAAATCTTATGTCAGTAAAGGAATTGTTATACAAATTCTGGAGCTCTATAAGTAACTTGACTAATAGCTAGAAAGAAGAACTGTCCGAAATAAAAGTCATACTAATGAAAAACATTGAGTATGGTAAGGTTTTTGATCTTTACAACATGAATTTAAAATATTGTCATAGTTGCAAAACAATTAAAGAAACGTTACTTTACCTCGTGTATCCTTGAATTCTATTAAGCAAACTTTTACTCTAGCAATATATTTATGCTAAAGAGGTATATCTAGATTAACGCCTTAGTAAAATCTTACTGGTTCAAAATTTACCTGTCAAGTTTGTAAGATCTAGAAATCTAGCTAAGTTAGCAATCGCTAAGTAAGCCCCAGTTAGAATGTAACTTCTCACCTACTTGACAAAATCAATCCGTCAGTAAACTAGAAGTAAACGAATGCAGATCATACACTTAGCATATCAAAAATGAATGTGTATTAGTTTTTATATGTTTGAAGTTAATTATTATTTATATTAACTGTCTCATTCTTCCGCTAGCTGTTAGCGGTTATCAAACTGCCACTCTAGACAATTTATGTTACATCAAATTTTTTTAATTTTTGTGAAAATTTGGGGTTATTAGAGATACATTGATACGAGCATGGGTATACCCTCCTCATCCATATATATGTATGCCATTATATATACCTCATCCATTTTGAGCAGTAATAAAAATAAAAAGGAATTGTAGTATGAATGAGGAGACTCCACTCCTCCACGGTCCTCTCCAGTTTCTCCACCGTTGTCACTATTTCTCCCTTGATCCAATGATAATTGTTGGCTGTACAATGAGATCCCTCCCTCACACATCAGGGGGAAATATGTTAACAGAAAAAAATTTCCACATAACTCTCTTTGGTCCACACAATAATTATATATCACAATCCCACTATTATTCCCTCCATGTTTACCTTCACAATTAAATTGGTCCAAAACATCATTATTCCTTCCCTCATAATACAGGGAATATGGACATTTATTGCAACATAAACCCCATTCCCCAAAAAAGGACCAAAAAACCCTAAAATGAGAATGGGTCATAAACCATGGACAAATACCATGCACTATAAAAACCATGGACCAATAGCATGGGTAAGAAAATCTTGGATCATCCTATAAATACATTGTGAAGGTATCCCCACAAACAATTACCGAGTTTTTACACTTTCTGTCAATCATATTTTTGGTCATACCTTTTACACCTTTTTGCCACATGTTTCCACATTGTATGTTGATTTTACTCCATAAACTCCTTGATCCATACTCCCTTTGACAACCTTTGGTGTAGCAAATAAAAGAACCATATCTTGCAAGCTATCACACCACATCCTCAAACGACTGCAATTACCCATTTCTTAAAAGGTATGTTGGATTTGTTTATTAAAAATTAGAAATTATAAAAAATATTAGTTATTGTTTTCTTGTAAGTCGGGGTTGATATTTTCCTTGCACCATGAACTCTACCCTTAAATCCTGTTTATCTAAGATATTTGCTTTTGCATGTAGCTAGAGAGAAATATCCACTACAAATGTTTGTTGCAGTAACCTCAAAGAAAATGAACCATGGTCTTGTTAAAGAATTGTAAATGAAGAATATATTCTATTTTGTATTATTATGACTATTACCCCTTTCAAATATGTTGTTCCTTCGATTAGGGATGTCATTGATGTATTTGGTCATGTAAAGTCTTGAGGTAAAACCTCAGTTGTAAGTCGGGTCAGTAGTACCCGCAAAAGTACTATTAAAATGTAATTTTGAGTATCCCAAGGTAAGTCGGCCCTAATTGGGAAGATATGTTTTCCCTGTTGGGTTATTAGGCCTCTCCACTGATCAATATAATTAGGGGAGGTGTCTCCCTCATTTGGACATGCTCATAGTACTCAAAACTTTACAGTTGTGCTACAAAGAGAAGGAGAAGTCCATGTGGGATGAGAGGAATCAATCCAATATTATTCTTCGGGCTTATAAGTCTTATTCTTTCGGTCTTACACTGTACTTGGTTGAAGTCTATATCAAGGAAGTTTTGCTGGGTTTTCTCCTCCATGAGGGTTTCCCAAGATAAATCTCTGTGTTCTTTTGTGTGGATGTGCTAGTCTTTCTTTCAGTGATCCTATTGGGTTATGGAATTGTCTTTTATAATGATTTTATTTATATTAATTTCCAGGCCTATTTACTGTAATTTGATACAACAATCCTTGAAAAGGGATATCTTTTATTGTATTTCGTCAATTAAAACACTTAAACATAAATGAAGCTTAATATGCCATTTTTTAATGCATTAGACAAAATATTGTGCAAATTCAGCCCTTCTTCCGGTCTCGAGTTCTGCATTGGGTTTGATAATATGTTTCTTATTGGTTTAAATGGCTTGACTTATTTTGTTAGAAAATTGATCTATGTTTGGTCATTTGTTGTCACTAAAACCTGTCATACATTCATACATAAATTAAAATCATAAGATTGATAATAATCTTTTGCATTATCCAAATGAATAATTATAACTAAAAGTATTATTGCAATTATTATTTATAAATAAAAGTTAAATCATAAAATAATATTTTTAAACAAAACTTTTATACAAACATGTTGAATAAAAATGGATTCTTAATTCTTAAATAAATTGCCATTTTATATAAGTATAAGTCTTTTAACATTCATGAACCATATGGTGGAAAGCCCTCACATCTTAAGTTTTAATATATATGAATGTTTTAATTGTGTGGAGGTGCCTTATTTTAAAACGGACCATGTGGTGATATCATGTAAGGTAGATTGCATAAAGATTGAAGGAGAGAACGTTTAACAAAGAATGGATCAATATAAGCAACAAAATCATAAATGGATGGTGATTTAGCCAATAGAACTCAAACACCCAGCTGTCAATGTGGCCAACAAACTAGCAGAAATTCTACTCAAAATCCAGATTTGTGAAGTAATTTTCGTTACAGGTCATTCAGATGCTCATTCGAACGCCCATTCGAACAACATGTTTTT
Source organism: Pseudotsuga menziesii (assembly GCA_001517045.1). Taxonomy (NCBI): domain Eukaryota; kingdom Viridiplantae; phylum Streptophyta; class Pinopsida; order Pinales; family Pinaceae; genus Pseudotsuga; species Pseudotsuga menziesii. The sequence goes on from LPNX010924481.1 coordinate 990,277, forward strand.
AACAATACAACAGAATTTCGGGCTATATTTGCGGGCAAACAGATTGAAACTGAAAATTACGGAACATGGGTTTTGTGCAGAATAGGCCCATTTAAGTCCTTGTGAGGAATTTTGCAAAATTTCAATTCCATTTGGGAGCAGTTTGTGGTTCTCTGAAACCAACTTTTCCAGAAAACGTGGTTGACCATTTTCTAAATTTAGAAATTAGTTGTAACAACTCAAGAAATTGGGGGATTCGACTCTATCCTTCCCCACTGGGTTGTTCATGAATAACTTAGACCTAGAGGTTTGGATATGAACGGTATTGTAAAAATCCATTTTTGATAATATAAAATACTGCTCTATTCCTGTTCCAATTCTGGTTCCGTGATTGAATAATCTATGAAGCTTGTGACCACTGTTCCTCAGACGGCCCATCAGCTACATCAGATTCACCTGTTCATATCATTCATTGTTGCTTTCTTTTGTACATATAAGTGATTTTAGTTTTTAATGTTATGTAATTAAAAACGTTTTCCCATAGGTGTTGTTTGCTGTTCACAAAGCACAGTTTTCTTTTATGTAATTTCAATTTCCAGAATTTAAATGAACGCTCATGCATAGCTTCTTTCAGCTTTCCTTTTTGCTTTTCCATTGCAATTAGATAGAATTTAATTAGTTCAGTATTTCAAGTTCATTTTGTAATTAGATCTAGCTCTGTTAATGTTTACAATAGCTGTAGATTAGTTTCATTTACGTTTCAGCTTTGCTTTAGTATGCAATAGAAAATAGTTTCTTTCCTTAGATACGAATGAGTGTAGTTGCTTCTTGTTATTTCAACTTTAAACAGATTATTCACTGCTTTGCTTGCACCATAGGTTAATATGCATAAACCAGCTGGTGTTAAATTCATTTAGCTTGTGTATTTTCATGGTTGTAATATTTCTGTAAGCCAGACTGTCATTCAGCCGACCATTCGCACTATTCGTTCATACTTCCTTTCAGTCTTTCTTTCAGCCTTTAATTCGAACTTAGACAGAATTTTCCAGAATTTGCAGTCAATTCCAGAATTGTTAATATTAATTTTTATACAAAGATAGTTAATTAGAGTCTAGGTTGATTTTCCAGTACTTTAACATGTGCTATAACTAGTTTGAGATTTAAATGTATCTTTAATATTTCCAACACTCTATATTCGGTTTGGTATCAAATAGAGATTAATTATTTCAAGTTTGATTAATGATAAAATCCATTTGTATTCAACATATGTCTCACTGTTTAAATGAGAAGTAGTTATGGTTTAATTATAGCAGCACAATTATCTTTTTTACAACATAAGTAGTTTATGAAATGTTTTCATTTTCTTGTATATCTAGAACCTAGATTAATGCAAACTTGTTTACAATGCTCTTATAGACTTTATTAAAACCTAGTTTGTCTTATTTATGAAAACAGTTCAGTATTTCATTTCAAGTTTTCATCCAAGCTTATAATTATTCCCTCATTCTTATTTTCATAGTATTCCATTTCTTTAAACCTTGTTAGTTTCCTTTCTTCAAGCTATTGTGTTTCGATGGGTAGATTAGACTAGGAACTAGTTCCAATCCAAGTTTAATAAGTTCATTTGTAGTAGATGCATTAGTTTTCAATATTTTAAAGTTTCATTTTGAAAGTTCTCATAGCTTAGTTTAATATAGGTTTACTTTTCAAGTTATAGATCAACTGCATTGCACTTGCATAATTGAGCAAGCTATCTTAGAATATAGTTTGATTCTCAGTAGGGATAACATAAGAATACTTTGTTTTTCTGCTATAGGTTTTCTTACAGATTGAATGTTTTTCTAGTTATTGTTTTGTACTTAGTTCTAGGTTTGATTATAAAACTCCAAATTTCGTTCTCTTTGATTAGTCTATTGTTTTGCAACGCATTTATTTACGCTTGGTCTTTAGAATAGTGTTTTTGCTTTTCTTTTGTGAATTCGTAGTTAATTAGTCAGATTAAATTACATAGATCAAAGTAGTTAGTTTGAGTTGCGTAGAAATAACATAGTTTTCTGATTCAAAGTAATCAAGTTATAAGTTACATAGCTTAGATCCTTACTAGTCAGTTGCAATTGAATTCTTAGATAGATCTTTCATTATGCACAAATAGAATATATTTCTAATTCATAGAATAGATTCATAGTTTGATTAAAGTGTTTTTTCTTCCGTTAGTTAGTTGTTTTTAGGCCAAGCACTGCTTTCCTGGAATAGTAGTTTCTTTTATTGCAATTAGGCTAGGGTAGTTTAAGACTTTAGTTCCGCACATATAGTGTTTTCATCTCACAAGCTACCTTCTCGGGTTAATAATTAAGTGTTGAATTAGATAGTGCATATTTTACCCAACATTTTGGTGCCGTTGTAGGGGAGGTGCTAAAGGGATTGGAGTATAGGTAGATAGGGGTAGATAGGTTTCCTTCACATTACACAACAAGGGGGAAGGGAGAATGGTAAGACGAGAAGTAAGAACCTACGCATTCACTATAGTGGGGTGCCCCAAAGCCTTGTTGTTCCTTTTTCGCACAAGTGTGTTTACTTCACATAAAGTTTGATTTACTTATCTTAAGTATACTTTTTGCAACCATAGTTTGTTTACTTTCTCATAGTTATGTGCATTTTTCTTTATGCAAACATAGACAATTTACTTTTCTATAGTTTAATTTCATGTACGCGTGCCTTGCAAATCTAGGTAGTTTACTTTTTTACAATTTACTCTTATGGAAGTGTGGTTTTCTTTCTGTATGAATATGTTTACTTTCCGCAAGTTAATTTCATGTAGGTGTTTTAGTGTGTTGTGTTTAAATCACAAATTTGTTTTATTAGTAGATAGTTTCTCAAAAACACATAAATATTTTGGGTACTGTAAGAACCCCAAGGACTAATCCTTGTGTGAAGCAGGAACTACCAACCAAAAAATGAACTCAAAGGTGCTCATTAGTATGAGAGAACTCTCTCAAATCCTAGAAAAATCTGGAGACTCGACCTCTACTTAAGAGCAAATCCCAATAGAAGTTGCCATGTTTATCAGCTACTCCTGAAATGATAGACGAACCAAAATCCCAAGAACTACAAGATGATCTTCTTTGCAAAAATGTAGAAGAACACTAGTGGAAAATGAGAGATTAGTGACAAAAAAAATGACTAGAATCCGCATATCAATGACCACTTTTGGTTTGGCGATCACTGGTGGCTAATTTACAGTCTTTTATTATGCGACAAAAATTGATCATTTTTAGTTTGGTCATTTATAGCTTGTCGGTTGGTCATTAATTTGGTCATATATTTGAATCAATGACTAATATATGACCATGTTTATGACCAAATTAATGACCACATGACAAGCTAGAATATGACCAAATTTGGTCACATAATAAAAGACCATAAATTAGCCACCAAAACTGCTTTTTGGTCATTGATACACGAATTTTGGTTGTTTTTTTGGTCATTTATATCTCATTGTTTGGTCACGTATCTCTCAATTTTTGGTCATTTTATATGCGATTTTTTTGTCATTAATCTCATTTATTGGTCACTAATTTAGTCATTTTTAGTCGTTTTATGTGTGGTCGTTATATTTTAGTAGTTTTAATGGTGTCCATTATTAATCAATATAAATTTTTAATATGATACATAATATAAAGTACAACCATATATATAAGTTTTAAACTACATAAATTATATTATATGAAATGTCAAAAGTATTACAATAAATATGAGTTTTCTCAAAATCTCATATTAATTTCCATATAACTTTATAGGAAAATCATCACTTTTCAAAATATTACAATGGCTAAACCATCCTACTTGCACTTGGCTACAGAACCATACTTAGATCCCACATCAACAACTTCAAAACCATACTCAGCACTAAACCATACTTAGATCCCATGTCAACAGCTTCAAAACCATACTTAGCAGCTCAAAAGCCTCAACAACAGGCTCTTCATACTAAATGGAAAAGCCTCGACAGTAGGCTCTTTATACTCAATGGCCCACTTAAAAGTTAAGCTCACACTTGCAAAATCCAATAAAAAATATCACTTGTAAAGTAGAAAAACAATGAAGCAAATTATTTATAATGTTCAACAACTAACAACAATAACTAAGATCATGTGCAAAATAGGAAAATCTAATGTAACAAATTCAATTTAAGAATTGGTTAAAATTAAACTTGAATGGCTAAATCTGCACTATTTAGTACCTAAGAAAATTAAAACTCATCTATAAACTAGGAAATGGATTTCAACGGAAAAGATAATCAATGAATCCATAAAACAATTATGCTCGACTGCACAGGTATAAACATGCATACATAGTGCAATCTGTGAAAGAGTTCACCCCTATATGTCATGTGGTTAGTGACTGACAAGACAACTATGGAAATTGATGAATGATTTAAGAAAGTCTCAAATCCAATGTACAAAAGAATAAATAATAGATTTCTTTACTTATGGAGTCACCATTCTGCTATGTATGATTTGGTGCGAAAGTGTAACAAATGCACTCAAACAAAGGTTGGAAATTTTGGTGCAACAAAAAATTAAAATATATGGATTGTGTATGTGGAAAAAGCTATATAAACCTACTTTCCCAAATATGCAATAAACATAAATCAAAAGAGAAGAGGGAAGTGAAACCTTAGGGGAAGCCGCTTGACGAGCTGGCCTTATTGGAACAAGAGAAGGTGAACTAAAAAGAAGAATCGTCCTTTATAACCCTACACACAATGACAATAGAGGACAAACATTACAATTCTCAGGCAATACCAAGTTGATTATGTAGAGGATGATTGTATTTATACTATATACAATTTTCCCAAAGGATGGTATCTAAGTAGAGATGTTTCCCAGTCTTTGTCCATGAAATTTCCTTCCTACACCCTAATCATTTGGCACATTCATAAATTATCATTGGACTTTATATTAATGTTTGACAACATTTGAATATTCAAATATCTACAAATGCTTCAAATCCTATTATGTGCATAAGCCTCCTATGGCAAGAGAAGTCTGTAGTCCACTAGAACATAGTTTCCTAAAACAATGATATTATACTCAACCTTCAGTATAATCAAAATATATCAAATGGAATCAACCATTGCAATGAAAACACCTTTCCCCTTCAAACTATTGTGATGTTATACTCGACCATCAGTATAATCAAAACCCATCAAATAGCATCAACATTCCCAATTACCTACATGCCTACCTTGTCCTTGTTTCAAATATATATTTATATATAAACAAAAGAAAATTATAAACATTTATTTTTAACTTGTCAGCCTCAAAGTGTTCATGACATAGTTCAGGCATCAAGCCAACAACCATCATATTTCACCCTCTATATCTATATATACTCAAAACAATTCATGAATTGGAGTCTAAAATCTAGAAAATTCACTTTATATTCACTCAAAAAATTTCATGAATTTTATCTATATAAACATACATATATTACTTACATGCCATAACCCATACACCCAGATTCCAAAAACAACACAAGGGCATTCATACATGAACCACACCCATACAACCTGGCCACTTTGGAATAAAATCATATATACTAGTATATGCAAAAAAATACTTCTATGAATTATAATCATGAATTTGAAAAGAACTACTGCTTGTTACTTTTTTTCCATTTGAACGCAGTTGACATGTTGGACAGTCAGGTTTCCTAATAGTAAAAGACTTCTAGGAATGTAATATTTGCATACTAGTGGTAAAACTGTTTGAAACAGCCTCAATATCATTAGTCATGGCCTCTGCTTTTGATCTGATAAAATTTTCCTTCAAAATATAATCATCTGGCCATTCAATTTTCAGAGAATCTTCCATTACTTTGTCACTTTGTGTCTTAGGACTCATTGGCAGGACAAATTTTCCAAGAATAAGGAGCTCATATATCCCAAGACAGCACGGCTCTGGAAGCCTCTGCGGAAATAAAGAATAAAAACATTCAGAACAGTATAAGGTTCTTTTATGTAAATATTAGATAATACCATGAAAATTGTAACAAAATCAAGGATACAATTTCTGCTTGAAAATGCATTTATGACAAGCTTGGGTTACTAGGGATTTTCTCTCACATGCACTACTTCAGCTCTAATCGCCTCAAGACTACCAGATGTTTTCTAAACTACCTCATCAAGAGCAAGTCCACCATGTGCCGCTGTAAATATGCAAAATAAAAATAAATAAAAATGGTTCAAGGCCTCAAATCAATGACCATACTACAGAAAAACAACATAGGACATTGATGTGCCTATAGCTAAATGTAATCACCCCGTTGCCATATTAGATGCTTTGTTGACACTGGATTCACAAAGGGTTTTTATTTCATTTCCATTGCCCATTTCTAAACTCTCAACATTCTTACCCTTGTTGAATTCCAAGTTACCTCCATTGCTTTCATTACTTAATGTAAATATCTGTTGGACTTGCTTGAGCATTCCATCAAAGGAAACCTTCTCTTCTCGTAATATTTTTTCTTTTGTTCTATTACATAGTAATGCATAATGATTTGACAAAGCTTCCAACTCCTCTGCAGATATCAAAATTATTCAGACCTTTAGATGACACTCTATAGCCTATCAAATAACATGACACTAAGAAAGCACCTTACCTCAAGTTGCTCAGGACCTCCATAAATCCAAAAGCATCGGTCAAAAGTTGCTTCTTCAGAGAACTGATCCTCACGTCCATCTTGCTCAGTCTCCCTGTCATCTTTCTCAATCTCAATACCTGTCTCTGTGGCTAGCATATCCATGGTTTTTCTACCAACAAGCTCTACCACATGCATTCCCTTGGCTGTAAAGGATTTTCCACTCAGACAGACCCAAAAACACATCATCTAACACATGGAAAATTGAGATTTCAAAATCTTTCTAAAATGCTTGAAAAATAATGTACCAACCTCTATCAAAGTTGGGGCAAGGGAGCTAGCTTTAGTAGGTAGGCCACCTTGTTGAATATAATCAGCAAGATTCACAAGTGAATGCTCAATCCTGAAATACAACATCAATAGTTAACATAGAATTTTAAAACGTTCAAAAAAAATTACCTTTAAAAATATATTTATCATAAATATGTAACACTTCTCAAAGACATTCAATATCCATACGGAATTATAGCATTTAATGCTGAACTCTGAGAATATACATAGTTAGATTTAGAATTGGATCAAATCTAACGTTGTATATCGTACATATCCCCACATCCATGCTACGAGATGGATATTGAACACCCTCATCCTAAATGAAAGTGGAAAAGAAACCTCTACAACCAATTAAAGCATTATTAATGATATGAAAACTCACGAGCGATGTACACTGGAAAATAAACACGTCAGTAATGTTTCACTTTGCAAACATTGCTCCCCAAAATTGCCATTTCAATTGTGTAGCGTGAAAAGAAGCAATCTACGTTCTCAATATATATATTATATATATTATATATATATATATATATATATATATATATATATATAGTATGNTGCACAACATTTCGCATTCTCCTTTCTGTGAGGTATAAACATTCATCTCCCATCTTTTCACATCCTCATGTTTGTTCCTTACATTTCAGGCAGCCCAAGATCTATAAAATTCCATATACAAGGTAGATTCGTTCATATCCTTTATACGAATTGTTTATATTATTTGAGTGATGTCTGCGGTAAACTCGACAGCCAAGATATCCCTATGGCTGGGTTTTGCATCTGCTGTTTAGATTCAAATAGCCTCTGGAAATCCATACAGCTTTCCCTGTATTTAGACAAGATGAAGGAGATTTTAAATTACAACCAAACACAGTTTAACAACCTGGGAGTGGCTAATGAATTTGGAGAGAACGTGGATCTTCTGGAAGGCTTCATATGCAATAAGATACCACAATGGGGTATTATCATTATTGGATCTCTTGCTAGTTTCTTTGGTTATGTCCTCATCTGGCTCGTCTTGAGCGAGAGAATGAGTGCTATGCCATATTGGGTGGTAAGTATTTTTAATTGTTAATGCAGTAAATCTTATTCGTGTGAATGCTTATGATGAATTTGTGTGTTTTCACATTAAATGATGTTATCTATTTGCACCGAGAGAAGCCAGTGGGATTCTAATTTCTAACGTTGGGGGCAGGGGTGTGTGTTAATGGTGTGTTGAGCACATTTACTATGCACACTAGCACAAATTCATCTAAACTTTGGTTTGATAGGTGCTTAAGGTTGTATATTTTCAGGTTGTATATCTTTGATATAAGTGAAAATTTGAGATAGATACAATTTAAACTTTTTAACCTTATGGAGGATATCATTGCATCAAAAGAAGTGAGGTGCGCTTTACAATCTGGGTGGAAGGAGGTGATCCATAAACTCTTTGCATTAAATCCAAATGGTGCCCATTTAAGCTTGGGTTCGATATTCTCTTCGAGTTTGGGAGGTTTCAGGTTACATATATTTTCCATTTGTGTGAAATATATGTGAGGTGCACTCTAGAGTCTCGTTGGTAATGGGGTGATCCATTAACTCTTCATGTGTGTATGTGTGTAACTATGCACTAAATCCAGATGGTGGCCATGTAAACTGACCAACTTATTTTTGTTTTTACATTGAATGATGTTATCTGTGTATTGGTGTCTATAACTATGCTTGGGAAGTTCCAGGTTGAATATCTTTGCTATTTGTGTGAAATATTTGCGAGGTGCATTCTACAACTTTGATGGTAATGGGATGTGTGTAATAGTGCATTGAATCTATAGATGGTGCCCATATAAACTGCTCAACTTTTTTATGTTTTTAGAATGAATGATGTTATCTGTTTGCATTGAGAGAAGCCAGTGGGATTGTAAACCCTTGGTGGGGTGTGAGTCAATAGTGTGTTAGGTGCATTGACTATGGATACTAACACAGACCCATCTAGACTTGGGTCTGGTATGCATCTCAAGGTTGCAAAGTTTCAAGTTGTATATCTTTGACATTTGTTTGAATTTGAGATATGCAATTTGGTACTTTGAAACCTTGAGATGCATATCATTGCATCAAGAGAATCAAAGTGCAATCTATAGCCTGGGTGGGAGTGGGGATGATTGTGTATTGATATATGTAACGGTACATTGATTTTAGATTGTGTCCTTCTAAACTAGGGTCTAATATGCACCTCAAGCTTGGGAAGTTTCAGATTGCATATCTTTACCATATGTGTGAAAATATATGCAAGGTGCATTCTACAATCTGGGTGGTAATGGGGTGATACATCAACACTTCGTGTGTGGATGTGTTACTATAATGGTACATTGAATCCCAATGGCGCCAATATAAATTGGGATCTGATATGCACCTCGATCTTGGCCGTTGACGTTACCGTTCAGGATTCTTTCACAATCTGCATGTTGGTAAGTTGTTATAGATATCATCACAGGCATCCTAATGATTCTTTCACATAGCACATAATTTTCCATAAGTGGAAAATTTATTTTGCTTGAGCTTATTTAATTATCAATTTGCTTCATTGGGTATGTGTTAATGCTGGAAATATTTCTACCTTATTTTTGGTTTAGGAAGCACTTTAAATGCTATCATTCAGAATTGAATTTTTTCCCAATCCAACTTCATTGAAAAAGTATAATTACCGGTAGTGCAACAAAACACTTTCATCTAAATTTTTGGAAAGTGATTTTTAGTTTTTTTTAATATGAGAATTGAACCTCCAATCTCAATATCAATGGTCTTTGGACTCGGACTCCAACCAACTGAGCTACCCCGCAGGACTAACCAATTCTTAGTTAGCTTACTGAGTGCAAAATAACATCAGTGACTTGTCCATTGAAGATTTCGCTATGCATATGCCATATGGTATATCCCATCATACCTAAAGGCTGATAGTGCTGCCTTATCAGGAGTTATTACATCAATTATCATATTTTGATGTGTATGCCCAGATATTGTTTTCTACTATGGTAGTATGAAGCCCCAGTTTATTCTCAATCCTTACTTCATGGTGTCTTGAACCCTTCAATATAGGCTTTTCCACATAAAGATAAAATTCATTATTTTACTATATGTAAAACAGAAATAACATTCAAAGTGATTAGTTGGTAGATTTCCCAACTTTGATGTTTGCTGGTGATAAAAAGGCCAAAGACACTATTTGATTCTTATAAACCATTGTTTTTCATTGTTGTTCCTCAAGGACTAATGGATTAGGGTTGGCACCAACTGGCAGTTAACTACTTGAGACAGATAGTTCTACCATTTGAATCCATCTAAAACACATAATGCAACCAATATCATAAGAAAATACCTATAGATTTTTTTGTCAACATGGTCTTGGTTTGATGGTCGAGTGAGATGGTCATATTCCTAGGCCTAAGCCACTATATACATGTGTTACTCCTCATAGGTTGTTTCACATGTGAGTGGGTCGCTTCAAGTGGTTAGGCCATATGCAATCGAGTCTTATGCAAATTTGGTGGAATTGGAACCTCCACTTATAGTTTCTGAGCTAAAGACATATTGTAAGCCAACTCGTATAATACACTATCAAATTAGAAAATGACTCATTTTTTGCAAAATACTATTACAAGTATCATGTTAGGAAATACTTGTAAATTATGGGATTCTCAAGGATAGTGTGAGGATTCAAAACTCCATAATTGTTATTTTTGTATTATTGATAATAAATGCAAATTTTACTAAGATAGAATGACATTATTTTACATTGAGTATTCCTTAGCATGAGGGGAGTCATTTAATGACTTGGAATAATTGTGACATATGGGGACTTAACCTCCACAAATGGAAATTTCCCTACCACTGTAAACCCAAACAAACATACATATTCAGTTCACAACCCATTAACCTTTGTACTAATAAGAAGACTATTAACTTTATATAGAACCCCAACCTTTTACACTATTCTTAATATATATATTATTATTATTTTTCGAAAAAAATTACCTTTAAAAACATATTTATCATAAATATATAACACTTCTCAAATACATTCAATATCCATATGGAATTACAACAGTTAATGTTGAACTCTAAGAATATACACAGTTAGATTTAGAATTGGATCAAATCTAATGATGTATATCTAACGTTGTATATCGTACATATCCCCACAACCATGCTATGAGATGGATATTGAACACCCTCGTCCTAAATTAAAGTGGAAAAAAAACCTCTACAACCAATTAAACCATTATTAATGATATGAAAACTCGCGAGCGATGTACACTGGAAAATAAACACATCAGTAATATTTCACTTTGCAAACATTGCTCCCCAAAATTGCCATTTCAACTGTGTAGCATGAAAAGAAGCAATCTTCGTTATATATATATATATAGTATGACAGTATAATCCTGAATCTGTCAGAATCAATCACCTTCACTCGTGCACAACATTTCACATTCTCCTTTCTGTGAGGTATAAACATTCATCTCCCATCTTTGCACATCCTCATGTTTGTTCATTACATTTCAGGCAGCCCAAGATCTATAAAATTCCATATAAAAGGTAGATTCATATCATATCCTTTATATGATCTGTTTATATTATTTGAGTGATGTCTACAGTAAACTCAACAACCAAGATAGCTCCATGGCTGGGTTTTGCAGCTGTTGTTTGGATTCAGATAGCCTTTGGAAATCCATACATCTTTCCCCTGTATTCAGACAAGATGAAGGGGATTTTAAATTATAGCCAAGCACAATTGAACAACCTGGGAGTGGCTAATGACTTTGGAGAGAACGTGGGTCTTATGGCAGGATTCATATGCAACAAGATACCACCATGGGGTATTCTCATTATTGGCTCTCTTGCTAGTTTCTTCGGTTATGGCCTCATCTGGCTCGTCTTGAGCGAGAGAATCAATTCTATGCCATACTGGGTGGTAAGCATTTTTAATTGTTAATGTAGTAAATCTTATTCGTTTGAATGCTTATGATGATTTTGTGTATTTTCACATTAAATTATGTTATCTATTTGCACCAAGAGAAGCCAGTGGGATTCTAATTTCTAACGCTCGAGGAAGGGGTGTGTGTTAATGGTGTGTTGAGCACATTTACTATGTACACTAGCACAAATTCATATAAAATTTGGTCCGATATGCGCTCAAGGTTGTATATCTTTGATATAAGTGAAAATTTGAGATAGATACAATTTAGACTTTTTAACCTTGAGGAAGATATCATTGCATCAAAATAAGTGAGGTGCACTTTACAATCTGGGTGGAAGGAAGTGATCCATCAACTCTTTGCATTAAATCCAAATGGTGCCCATTTAATCTTGGGTTCGATAGGCTCTTCGAGTTTGGGAGGTTTTAGGTTACATATCTTTGCCATTTGTGTGAAAGATATGTGAGGTGCATTCTAGAGTCTCGTTGCTAATGGGGTGATCCACCAACTCTTCTTATGCATATGTGTGTAACTGTGCACTAAATCCAGATGGTGCCCATGTAAACTACCCAACTTATTTTTGTTTTTTACATTGAATTATGTTATCTATGTATTGGTGTCTGTAACTATGCTTGGGAAGTTTCGGGTTGCATATCTTTTCCATTTGTGTGAAATATTTGTGAGGGGCATTCTACATCTTTGATGGTAATGGGATGTGTGTAATAGTGCATTGAATCTATAAATGGTGCCCATATAAACTGCCCAACTTTTGTATGTTTTTACAATGAATGATGTTATCTGTTTGCATTGAGAGAAGCTAGTGGGTTTATAAACCCTTGGTGGGGTGTGATTCAATAGTGTGTTAGGTGCATTGACTATGGATACTAACAAAGACCCATCTAGACTTGGGTCTGATATGCATCTTAAGGTCACAAAGTTTCAAGCTGTATATCTTTGACATTTGTGTGAATTTGAGATATGCAATTTGGTACTTTGAAACCTTGAGATGCATATCACTGCATCAAGAGAATCAAAGTGCAATCTATAGCTTGGGTGGGAGTGGGGATGATTGTGTATTGATATATGTAACGGTAGATTGATTTTAGATGGTGTCCTTATAAACTAGGGTCTAATATGCACCTCAAGCTTGGGAAGTTTCAGGTTGCATATCTTTACCATATGTGTGAAAATATATGCAAGGTGCCTTCTACAATCTGGGTGGTAATGGGGTGATCCATCAACACTTAGTGTGTGGATGTGTTTCTATAACGGTACATTGAATCCCAAAGGTGCTAATATAAATTTGGATCTGATATGCACCTTGAGCTTGGTCGTTGACATTACTATTTAGGGTTCTTTCACTATCAGCATGTTGGTAGGCTGTTATAGATATTGTCATAGGAATCCTAAAGATTCTCTCACATAGCACATAATTCTCCACAAGTGGAAATTTTATTTTTCTTGAGCTTATTTAATTATCAATTTGCTTCATTGGGTATGTGTTAATGCTGGCAATATTTCTACCTTATTTTTGGTTTAGGAAGCACTTTAAATGCCATCATTCAGAATTGAATTTTTTCCCAATCCAAATTCATTGAAAAAGTATAATTATTGGTAGTGAAACAAAACACTTTCAGCTAAATTTTTGGAAAGTGATTTTTTTTTTTTCATGAGAATTGAACCTCCAATCTCAATATCAACGGTCTTTGGACTCAGACTCCAACCAACTTATCTTCCCCTTAGGACTAAGCAATTCTTAGTTAGCTTACTAAGTGCAAAATAACATCATTGGATTGTCCATTGAAGATTCCGCTATGCATATTCCATATGGTATCCCATCATACATAAAGGTTGATAGTGCTGCCTCATCAGGAGTTATTACATCAATTATCATCTTTTGATGTGTATTCCCATATATTGTTTTCTAATATGGTAGTATGAAGCCCTGGTTTATTCTTAATCCTTACTTCAGGGTATCTTGAACCCTTCAATATAGGGTTTTCCACATAAAGATAAAATTCATTATTTTACTATCTGTAAAAAAAAAATAGCATTCAGAGTGATTAGTTGGTAGATTTCCCAACTTTGCTGTTTGCTGGAGATAAAAGGACAAAGACACTATTTGCTTCTTATAAACCACTGTTTTTCATTGCTATTCCTCAAGGCCTAATAGATTAGGGTTGGTACCAACTGGTAGTTAACTACTTGAGACAAATAGTTCTACAATTTCCAAACAATAACATCAAAATTCAAGGTGTTTTAGAGGAAAGGAAAGGGTACAAAAGATTACATTCTTTGGGAAAAGGAACATAAGACATTAGAAAATTAATGAAAGCTTTATGTTGCTGGGTTTTAAGCCAGTATATTAGTCCCTACTAATGTTTCAAATGGTGAAAACTATTGGCTCTTCCCTGTCTGTATATAATTCATATCCTAGGATAATATACTGAGCTTGCTGCATTGCTTCGGTTCTTGCAACATCATTGAAAATGACTAGTAAATTCTATCTTTCAGATTTCCTCATGATAAAAACAATTGTTAATTTCTTGTTCTAGATAACGATGTCTATATTTCCAGTCTAGTTGATAAACACTTGTTATCAGCCTCACTGCTTCTTCCAATAAAGATGTAAATTTTTCTATTTGTTCCTCATTTTTAGTTGTCACAACTTTAACATATTTTACTTCCCCTTTTTGTTTTGGCGAATTCTTCTAACTGGTTTTACTAACATTCCCTAAACAGGTTTTACAACTGATAGAAATTTATTTTTTTCCTCCAATTCTCCTTCCCCTCCCCTCCTCTGTAATGGTTTTGAATTGCTTTTATTGATGTAGATTTATCCCTATCCAGGTTCTAAACATGCATGGTTATCATTGGCTCAAAACAACTCTACCTGAAAAATTAGTTATTTTGAACAAAGAGTGAGTAGAATACTGTGGCATCGCTAATACTCTAACCGCACCAAGAGTAGTGACTATAGGTGCTCATCTCTATTCAAAAAAAGAAATAGAAAAATAGAAAAATAAAAGTTATTGAGTTACTAGTACCTAATTACTAGTAATTAGGTCCAAAAAGATGTTCGATACTTCCTTAAGATTTTACAGAAACTAGAACCATCATTTGCATATTCACCTAATGGGATGCCGCTGACCATTTCCACGCTGCTTTCTATTGAAATTCTTGGAGAGACACTAACTACTATGATAGAGAAGATGGTAAGAAGTTAAAAGGCAATCAATTTAAAGCCAATGTACATAACCAAAAAAAAATGTGACAAAGAATGATAAATCAAGCCATGCAAGCCTCAAAAAACAAGCCAAGTAGGAGTTAAAAGAACATGCAATGCATATAAACATCAAATAATGAATTGTATTCTATAAGACATATTAGAAACGAATCAGAAAATTAATGTCCATAAAAGAAAATATTGCACAAGAAACTGTACATCTAGAAAGAACTTAGGCATTAAAACTTGTAATGTCATCGTAGGAATTTGATCTCATCCACATTGATGATCAATATATAGAGAAAGGGCATGATCCAGGGAGTTGTGAAAAATGCATGCTTCTCGCTGCACATTGCTTGCAACAACTTTAATCTGTTGATTGGAATTTGGAATCCCCTTCTTTGAATATCCAAGCTCCTCACATCGTGAAGGAAACACAATGCAGCTTGAAAGTTCATGTACTCTCTTTGTGTTTATTTGCAATGGAGATTACCTAAGTGTTTTCATAGCTTCATGAATGTTACCTTTGTCCAAATGTTCAAAGAAATTTTGATGAAAAATCAGAAAAGATGCAGCCTTCAGCATGTTTCCCTCCACCTCCACTTGATCGATTGCCCACAGTGTAACAATACTTTCATCCCACTTTCCATCAAGTATCTGCTTCCTAAAAAAAGCTACAGTTGAATACTGAAGAAGTATTCCTGATTCCTCTTCCAATAGGGCGCCGACTTTCTGGTAAACCAAAGAATATAGATCTTGTGTTATTATCCTTACAAATTCCACCCTCCTTATGAGTCCTTTGGAACCTATTGTCTCCTCTTCCGAGGGAAATGATTTGGCCATTAAGATGGTCACTGAACCCACATACAATGCAGGGGCCTCCTTGAAACCTCTTTTCGAGCTAGGTGAGGACACCTTTAAATGCTTCAGGGTTGGTTCTTCATCCTCAATTGCTCCCATGCCACGATTTAGCCCATAAATGTTTCCAATAAAAAGAGGGTAAAATGCACCTCCCATATAATTATTCCTCACAATTCTCAATCCCTTGGATCAGGTATCATGGTTAATACATCCATCTATTACTGAAAAGTTCAGTCCAGCCTATTTTTCAAGGATGGTTTCAGAAAACCAACAGTGGGAATCAACCGTAGAAAGAGCAAGCAAGCAAGAAAGCAATAGATGAGAGAAAGAAAGTCTACCATTATAAGAAGGAAAACCTTCTAATAAGCGCAGGAGCCAGAATTTCTCCTTGCTTGAACACCAATCAATACAGAAATCCGAGCGTATTTAAAAGCGTTTCAAGGTCGCCTCCTCTGTTTTCTGCCAAAGCTCTATGGATTTCCACGGCCAAGGTTAATTAAAAACTTGGGTTGAAGAAAAACCTTACCTTGTTCCACTTCCATAGAGAAGACAGAGCTAGTGGTGCCAGACATACATAATTTCCTTTAGCGCAGAGTAATTCTAGCAAAACCTCTAATAGAACGGGGGTTTAATAAACCCTAGGTTATCAAACTGAAGCAAAAGAAAGGAGGCTTTCATCGCAAAACCTTGAGGAAATCAGAAAATTCCAACAATATTACTGTGTGCATCAATTAGACTGTAAATATAATGTGCATCGCAAGGGAAGATAAATATGTTAACAAAATGTGCAGTGTTTCAAACTTGACACATATAACATTAATACCTAGTGAACAATTTTTGTTACATGAATCCAAAATGAAGGACAAGGCAAATCGCTGCAAAGCTGCTAGTCTTGCTTAAGAATTATGTTTATATTTTGTTTACTTAGTAAAAATAAAAATAAAATATTATATTAATTAAATGAGTTAAAAATTTATTAAATCCAAAACAAACAATAAGAATATTGTTAAAACAACTTGTTTTTAAAAATGATTGAACACATATAAAAGAAATGAATATTTTTTTAATAATATTGTAATTGAACCTTAATAATAATAACAAACCTATTAAGAATTGTAGGAAATTAAGTTGCAACTCATGGAGCGTGTCTTTTTCTAAATTTGTCAAATAGAAATGTCAAATTTGACATAACAAGTTCCAATGTTATGTCAAATTATGGAAAAATCGGTATGTTTGAAAGTATTAATTTTATAAGGTTATGCTATGTTTAATGTTAATATTACTCTTCCTTAATATTAATGTTATTTTGATATTAATATTTCCTAAAATTAATATATCAATATTAATTAATATTAATAGCTCTATAAATACAATGAATATAGTTATTTTATTGTTATTTATTTTGATTTTTCAAAATTTTATAAATAATTAATATTAACAATTCTATTAATTTTTTCCATAAAATGAATATGGTTATTTATTCTTGATTTTTTCAAGATTTTAATATTCTAAAATTTTTGTTGGAGCACAATAAATCAACCCATTATAAACATTATTTTAACGTTACTTTTTATTTTACATAAATATTAATTTAGGTACTTAAACACATTGCATAATTATGTTAGTAAATATTTAATCATACTTATTATCTATAAAACATTAATTATATACACACGTCTTTAATTGGATTATAATTTTAAGTTAAGATAAAAACTAAGTCATTAAGCATAGTTGATATATATATATATATATATATATATATATATATATATATATATCTTTTATAAAACTACAACATTTTCTTATCGTTTATTTATTTACATATGATAATAAACTAACAACCTTTATTTATGGTATTATGATATAAAAATAACTCTTTTTTCTTCTTGTTTTTGAAGTAGAATACACTTGGTGCTCTCTCTTTTTTTCAAAAAAAAAAAGCACATGCATCCATGGAAAAGCATGGAAAATGTAAACAATAGCTCTTGATTAATATAGCCTCGGTGTTATTTAAAAGAGCAAATCGGTTTTAATATACTTTGTCTAAGCACTTTAATGTAGGTGCTATAATCTCTCCTTGGAGCCATTTGTCCTACTTCTGCAACCACTCATATTAGGAGCCTCTCATTTCTTTTATTAATGAGCTTAGCCGTTAACAATTACTAAAGGCCACGTGGAATAGATATATCACATTGAGAATCGAGATGTGAGAATGGTGAATTAGTTTTAATGTCAATAGTGGCCAATATAGTGTGATAATAAAGGTGAAGTATTGGATGCTATATATGGATTAAAGAGTAGTATGGTACGATAAATATCATTGCTATTAATTAAGCAATGGTACGAATACGAGATGGCAAGCAATAGTTTTTTTTTGTTAATTTATAATTTTAAATTATTATTTGTTTTTATCAATTTTAAATCTAAGTAGGGGTAAATTGTCATTTCATTACTTTTAACCAACTATAAAATATAAATAATGAATTTTAATATTTAACAAAATAATTTATACTTTCAATATATATATATTAGCATTTACTAAATTCTAACACTACAGATGGATTCAGAGATTCGGAGGTCTTTGAATCCATCTACAGTGTTAGAATTTAATAAAACGTACAAATTCATTGTCAAATTTGTAACTTTTTTTCTTTGTTGGAGTGACACAACTCAAAATGACCAATTGTTATGTGGTCATTTTTAGTCTATATATCCTGTGACCAAATTTGGTCATTTAGCTTGGTCGTTTTTAGTTGGTTTTTATCCTGTGACCAAAAGTGGTCATTTATCTTGGTATTTTTTAGTTAGCTCACTTAAATTTATCAATTTTGGTCATTTATCCCTTGAAAAAAACTGTGGTGACCAAAAATTTTGGTCTCCTGGTCACTAATCTCTCACTTTCCACTAGTGGAAGGTGACATATTGAGGATTAATTCAGAAGGAGAGCAACTAAAAATCAAATATTTCTTGATATACATGACAACAGATCCATCATGTGCTCAAACAACTGCTCAACTAGAAGAAGAGGGCTTGTATGACATAGTGAAGGAAGGTGAGTACCAAGACTACATCGAAATATGGTTTCAGGAGGTAAATCGACCACAATACCATTCCTTCATTCGACACTTGTTGATGCAAAGAAAAGTAAGTTGGTTGAACTTCCACATTCAGGTAATCACTGCAACCATCTTTTCATATGTGGATAAAGGTACAATTCTCATTTTGCTTCGCACTTAGTTTCATTGGAAAAGCTCATATACTTGAATAAATATGTTTTCTTTCTTCTTAGGGTAGGGAAATATGTATATAAATAAAATGTTGCATTCTTAGTTTAGGGAATAATGAAACTTCGTTTTTTCTTGCTTTCTTTTCAAATAAAAGAACTAAGAATAAGATCATGTTAATGACTAACCCAAAACAATCTCACATCATTATTCATTTTCATACATGCATATTTCTAATTATACCAAGTACTCAAGATCAACTTTAAACATCATGGGGATTTGTCATAAATTAAGGTCTAGCTAAAACCTAAAGGTCACTCGTACATCCTAGCTTCATTATCAGGGCATGTTATTTAAGCATCTTTACTACAGGGTAGCATAAGGGTGAATGAAACTCCTAGTTTGTGAGGGAACACTGCCATAACTCTATATGAAAAGACGAATTTTGGGACTAGAGAAACCTTTCACTCATTGTCTTATGGATTCATCCACTTTACGCTAAGACCATCAACCGTGTGTATCCTCGATTTAGTAGATTCCTCTTGCAACCTTTATTTTGGCTGGTTCTAGGATAAAAAAGAGACTAGCTGTCTTCCAACCCATATACCATCCCAACATGTAACATGGTTTTCAGAGCTGCTCCCCTACCACTCCTTCATAGGAAAATTTATTTACTGAATATCTATAGGGAGTGGATATTTGGGACATGAGCCTCTAATGGAAAATGATTTTAAGAGGTTAACCTGTCGGTGTACTGAACAGACTTGCTGAAAGTGGGTACTGACCTATGGTATGACTACGTAAAATCGACGGGGTACTGAACAGGCCCGACTGAAAGAGGGGAATCTGCCTAGGGAGGACAACTTGTTAAAAAAAGAGAGAACACAAAGTCTAGAAAAAAGAGATAGAGAAAAATATGAAAATGACTCTATGATAATAAAGGTTGTTGTGGGTCTACTGGAGGAAGGTATGCATGGTTGATATAAAGAAAATGAACTTCATTTAATTGCCATTTGGGAATATTTGTAAGTTGCACTTAAGACCCTGTTGTCTAATTCATACTACACCTAGGATATCACTATCCTAGAAGTGGGAACCATAAACTTGTCTAATGAAGTTGAAATGCAAAGTCTGTCCATAATTACTTGAATGACAATAGAACTTTGAGAAGTAGTAGGGATGACTGGTTTCATATAGGCTTTACAGACTATCTATACCCTCATATTTTCTATTTTAACCGACTCTTAATTCATTCATGGCACGAGGACGTGCCATACCTTCGGTCTGGGGGAGAGAGTCTCAATTTATATGGTCTTCATAAGCATGGATTATTACTAGTGGCAGAATTGTATGTATTAAGAAATCTTAAATAATATGAAGTCGTTTTGGTCATCTCATAACATAACCTTCTTTTCCAAGTACTAGATTTCATGCAGTAATAAAGTTGGCTTCGTTTTGCTGAACAATTGCCTACAAACTATTGATGATCAAGCAGAGTTTTTGAATAAATAAAAGGCCACTTCCTATTCATTCATGGCACAAGGACGTGCCATACCTTTAGTCTGGGGAAATGTTGGGCTCCAAAATTGTCTTTTATAATGATTTTATTTATATTAATTTACCGACCTATTTACTGTAATTTGATACAACTATCTTTGAAAAGGGCTATCTTTTATTGTATTTCATCAATTAAAACACTTAAAAATTAATGAAGCTCAATATGTCATTTTTTAATGCATTAAACTCAATATTGTGCAGATTCAGCCCTTCTTCCAGTCCCGAGTTCTGCATTGGGTTTGATAATATGTCTCTTATTGGTTTAAATGGATTAACTTACTTTGTCAGCAAATTGATCTATCATTGCTCCTTTGTCCTCACTAAAACCTGTCATACATGCACACATAAATTAAAATCATAAGATTGATAATAAAATTTTGCATTATCCAAATGAATAATTATAACTAAAAGTATTATTGCAATTATTATTTATAAATAAAAGTTAAATCATAAAATAATATTTTTAAACAAAACTTTTATACAAACATGTTGAATAAAAATGGATTCTTAATTCTTAAATAAATTGCATAAGTCTTTAATAAATAATATATAAATATAAGTCTTTTAACATTCACGACCCATATGGTGGAAAGCCCTCACAGCTTAAGTTTTAATATATATGAATTTTTTAATTGTATGCAGGTGCTTTATTTTAAAATAGACCACGTGGTGATATCATGCAAGGTAGATCGCATGAAGATTGAAGTAGAGAATGTTTAACAAAGAATGGATAATTATAAGCAACAAACTCATAATTAGATGGTGATTCAGCCAATAGAACTCAAACACCCAGCCGTCAATGTGGCCAACAAACTAGCATAAATTCTGCTCAGAATCCGTATTTATGAACTAATTTTCGTTATAGGTTATTTGTACGCTCATCCAGACGCCCATTCAAACAACGTGTTTTTAACAAGACAATAGAATATCGGGAAAACAGAGGTGAACTTAGAAAATTCTGGCACATGGGTTTTGTGTAGAAGAGGCCCATTTAGGTCCTTGCAAGGAATTTTGTGAAAATTCAAATCCATTTGGGAGAAGTTTGTGGTTCTCTGAAACCAACTTTTTAAGAAAACGTGGTTGGCCATTTTCTAAATTTAGAAATTAGTTGTAACAATTCAGGAAATTGGGGGATTCAACTCTATCATTCCCACTGGGTTGTTCATGTATAAATTAGACCCTAGATTTCTGGAGATGGACGGTATTGTAAAAATCTATTTTTGATAATATAAAATGTTGCTCTATTCCTCTTCCAATTCTAGTTCCATGATTGAGTAATCCGTGAAGCTTGTGACCACTGTTCCTGGGAGGGCCCCTCAACAACAACGGATTCAACTATTCATATCATTCGTTGTTGCTTTCTTTTGTACATATAAGTGATTTCAGTTTTTAATGTTATGTAATTAAAAACGTTTTCATGTAGGTGTTGTTTGCTGTTCATAAAGCGTGGTTTTCTTTTATGTAATTTCAGTTTCTAGAATTTAAATGACCAGTCATGCATAGTTTCTTTCAGCTTGTCTTTTTTCTTTTCCATTGCAATTAGATAGAATTTAATTAGTTCAGTATTTCAAGTTCAGTTTGTAATCATATCTAGCTTTGTTAATGTTTACAGTAGCTGTACATTAGTTTCATTTACATTTCAACTTTGTTTTATTATGCAATAGAAAATGGTTTCTTTCCTTATATACGAATGAATGTAGTTGATTCTTGTTATTTCAACTTTAAACAGATTATTCACTGCTTTTCTTGCACCATAGGTTAATATGCATAAACCAGCTAGCATTAAATTCATTTAGTTTGTGTATTTTCATGGTTGTAACGTTTCTATCAGCCGACCATTCACGCTATTCGTTTAGACTTCCTTTCAGTTTGTCTTTTAGCCTTTAATTCGAACTTAGACATAATTTTCCATAATTTGCAGTCATTTTCAGAATTGTTAATATTAAGTTTTATACAGAGATAGTTAATTAGAGTCTAGGTTGATTTTCCAAGACTTTAACATGTGCTGTAACTAGTTTGAGTTCAAATGTATCTTTAATATTTCCAACACTCTATATTCAGTTTGGTATCAACTAGAGAATAATTATTTCAAGTTTGATTAATGATAAAATCCATTTGTATTCAGCATATGTTTCACTGTTTAAATGAGAAGTAGTTCTGGTCTAAGTATAGCAGCACAGTTATCTTTTTTACAACATAAGTAGTTTATGAAACATTTTCATTCGCTTGTATATGTACATAGAGCCTATATTAATGCAAACTTGTTTGCAATGCTCTTATAGACTTCATTAAAACCTAGTTTGTATTATTTATGAAAATAGTTCAGTATTTCATTTCAAGTTTTCGTCCAAGCTTATAATTAGTCCCTCATTCTTATTTGTATAGTATTCCATTGCTTTAAGCCTTGTTAGTTTCCTTTCTTCAAGTTATTATGTTTCGATGGGTAGATTAGACTAGAAACTAGTTCCAATCCAAGTTTAATAAGTTCATTTGTATTAGATGCATTAGTTTTCAATATTTTAAAGTTTCATTTTGAAAGTTCTCATAGCTTAGTTTAATATAGGTTTACTTTTAAAGTTATAGATCAACTGCATTGCACTTGCATAATTGAGCAAGCTATCTTAGAGTATACTTTGATTCTCATTAGGGATAACATAAGAATACTTTGTTTTTCTACTATAGGTTTGCGTACAGATTGAATGTATTTCTAGTTATTGTTTTATACTTAGTTCTAGGTTTGATTATAAAACTCCAAATTTGGTTTTCGTTGATTAGTCTATTGTTTTCCAACGCATTTATTTACGCTTGGTCTTTAGAATAGTGTTTTTGATTTGCTCTTGTGAATTCATAGTTAATTAGTCAAATTAAATTACATAGATCAAAGTAGCTAGTTTGGATTGTGTAGAAATAACATAGTTTTCTGATTCAAAGTAATCAGTTTACAAGTTACATAGCTTAGATCCTTAGTAGTCAGCTGCAATTGAATTCTTAGATAGATCTGTCATTTTTCATAAAATAGAATAGATTTCCAATTCATAGAATAGATTCATAGTTTGCTTAAAGTGGTTTTTCTTCTGTTAGTTAGTTGTTTTTAGGCCAAGCATTGCTTTCCTAGAATAACATTTTCTTTTATTGCAATTAATCTAGGGTAGTTTAAGCCTTCAGTTCCGCACATATAGTGCTTGTATCTCAAAATCTACCTTCCCGGGTTGACAATTAAGTGTTGAATTAGATAGTGCATATTTTACCCAACAGATCCTTTTGTATATCATTATGATGTTATGATGCTAAATGTTCTTATATCTTGTATAACCATTGAAAACTTAACATGGTATCAGATAAACCTTGAAACAAGTATTTGTGTAGCAAAAACACTACTACAACTGCATCTACTGGAGATTAGAGTTTCATGCTTGAAAACCTAAAAAGACAAAAACTAGTTATCCTGGGAATTTCACTCTAACTCGATATTGGAGAAGGATCGCAAGCTGGAACATGGATAGGAAAAAGATGAAATCATGTTGTATTTTTTGTGCGAGTTTCAACCACATATTCACTATAATTTAGGAGATATGATTCCTCCAAATCAGGGTTCCACCCTCCTCCAGAATCTAGTCTCGAATAGGGGACAAAGGGAGAATCGCTATATCTCGGGCTATGAAGGTCCAAATAAAATTTCACAATATTTTTCAGATAGGGAATAGACGATAGTTTCTTTTTTCCAAGTTTCATACCATGAAGGTGAAAGAATAACATGTGACAGTTCATACAAGTTTTCTATGTTGAACACTCCTAAAACAAGTTAGCTTGGGAAATTTAGAATAAGTACCACTTGGAGAATCCAATTCTATTATAACCTATGGGGTTGGAAAGAATACATATCAAGCTATCTCAGAACAAATATTCAGACCTTTAAGAGCAGAAACTTTGGAGATATAGAAGAAAAAAAATCAGGAAATTATTTAGAAGAAATTGAAGAAACCATGGCTTCCGGTTCTAGGAATTTCCATATACCAATTAGTTGAAAAATTAGGACTATCAAACTCTCCCTAGGAGGGCACATATTTCTATGGAATAAGTTTCTCATTCTTTGGATTTTCAATTTTTGACCTAACACTAATGCCGGGAAAAAATAGGGCATTAGATATTTTGCAGTTCTGTCCACAGTTGTGGGAAAATGAGTATGCTGCTCTGATCGCCTTGAGGAGGAGCATTTTTTTATCTAATTAGATCTTAAATACACCTAAGTTGAAAAATTAGGGTTTCTCTGTCAAACCCTAGGTCCACCAGAAGTAGTCTTCCAAAAAAGCTTTCAAGCAAGCATCAAGTTGAAGCAATATCATTAGTAAGTTCTATCCTCTTTATTTCCATTTGATATTCTCATTTTTATCATGATGACAAACAATACCAAACTTAAGGAAAATATTGAAGGAGCTGAGGAATTTTGAGCACAAAAGTAAGAGTGCTTCTCATACTTGAAGAAGCATGACATGGAGAACTATGTTGAACTATAAGAAGTTGTAGATCTAGAGGGAGATGAAGACAAAGTACAAGAAGGACTTAGTCAAATCCAAGAGGATTATTTCCGTCTCCATTGAATCTCACTTGTATCATCCTTGTAAAATCCAAAGGAGATGTTTGAGACAATGACCATCTTGTACGAAGGAAATAATATCAATAGGAAGATGACATGGAGGAACCAGCTGAAGAATGTGAAGATACAGAACTCAGAGACCATGCTATCCTACTTCACAAGTGTTGCTCAAATCAAGGAACAACTTGAAGTAGTCAAAGAAAATGTGGAATAAGAAGATATTGTTATTACAACCTTGAATTTCCTCCCTAGATGATGGGATTCATTCATTCAAGGAATATGTGCAAGAATGAATATGATCTCTCTTAGTAGACTATGGGAAGAATGCACACAATAAGAAGCTCGACTCATAACAAGAGAGGAGAAGATGAGAGAAATTGTAGACCAATCTCTCATAGTTCACTCTAGAAGAAATCATAGAAAGAAGGAGGACCATCTTCACAAAATAAGACAAATGGAATTCAAAGGAGATATTTACAACATTCGATGCTACACTTGTGATGAGAGGGGACACTTCTCCAGATATTGTCCCATAAATAGAGGATCCTTCAACAAGAAGTCAAACAAGAAAATACATCATGCTCACAATGTTGAAGGTTATGAACCAACTAATAAAATATTCATAGAAGAAAAGGAATATTCCTTAAGTGACGAGGAATATGAATTCTACTAGTGAAGACACATATCATACTCTTATCCATTTTAGTATTTGGATAAGAAAAAATGCAATTAGTGACACTCGAAACCAATACACATGTTCCCAGAATCAGATGATGAAGTAGAGGATCCAATTATTCTTGCAAGGACATAAGGATAAAAAAGAAGTCTAACAAAAAAACAAAGATAAGTATTTGAATTGTCATTTCCTATATATCTAATTGATTAAATAGCATTGTTTAGTTGTCTACATATCTATGTTCAAGGAAATGTAGTATGCATGATAAAATGTTTGCATTAATGAACAATATACTAATAATACGCATGTGATTGGTAAGTGGCCTATGGTGCTATACAACATTCCATTGCTACTTATCTAGAATGAAACCTCTTTGCTAACATATTGATATTAGTGCACAATCTCAATAATGTTATGGTAGAGATGGAAGGCATCTAGAAAGTTTCCGTGTGTATATGAGATATGGATGAAGGTTGTATTGGCTAAAATAGTTGCATGATTATATCTATATGCATAATAATTTGTCATTATGAAATGTTTCTAACCATGCAACTGAATTTGAATTGTAGGAAATATTGTGTACAATCACCCATAAGAAAATAAGGATGAGACTTGTTCCAAAGAACAAGTGACGACAATTCAGTTAGAAGATCCACTCCAATAAACATACTATGAAGATGAACCTGAATCTTCCAGGGTTAGAGACACCATGGTGGAAGAAAGAGCTTCAGAATAATATAAGAATCATGATATGACCTAAAGAGAGTGGTAGATATACCTCGAGATATGAATACCATCATGGGAACGAGAGATAATTTAAGATGAACAAAAATATGATGGGACTTCCAATGAAAGTAAGAGACCTCAGATACACTCTAGTTATGTGGCACTATTGAGTGACATCATTGATGCAGATACTTCCATCTATGAAGAAGTATCCAAGGATAAATGGAATAATACTATGATCAAATAGTACCAGTTGATAATGGGAAATGATTTCTATGATGCAGTTCCAAGACCTGCAGGGAAGTCTGTAGTGTCTTCCATGTAGATCTAAAAGTATGTAACAAATGTTAGTATCGAGGGATACAAAGAAAGTTTCATGGTTTATATTAGAAAGAGGGAGTATACTATGACATGACACACTCCATTAACCATACACACTTCTACAATGAAGTAGAAGTGTATATCGAGCAGAGAACCATAAGTGCACAAAAGGATTTGTATGATCTCAGAAGGAACCCATGGATAAAAACATCGAGTTGCATGAGGAGATTTAAGATCACCTAGAGTGATGAAGATATTAAGATTTTGTACAAGGTTGAAGATGAAAGCCTATAGAGGATGAAAAGCTCACAGATGGGTGTAAGAGGAAATTTTCAACATAGTTCAAGATAGAGGATCTTGGTATCCAGTGACCTGATATAAATACATAGAAGATCAGTAGAAGAGGATGCTATCTGTCACTCCAGTACATAATTTTTCAATACATAGAGTACAAAATGCAGAGGGAGGATGATGCTCCTCTTTGGAGGGAGGATGATGCTCTGCTTTAGAGGGAGCGAGTACAGAAGATCTCCGAGTTCGACATGGTATGATAGGATGGAAAAATTTATGATGGACTTAGTATTTATCAAGAGTAAAGTGGGTTCCAACATTTATGTTATGGCTGAGTGCAGAAGACTGGTATATGCCGATGATCCGAGAGGAGAGGACGAACTCATTACAGATGCAACGAGAAAGTGTTGAAGACATAAAGAGCACCTCAGGATGTTGTTTGGCATAGGGTATGATCTCATGTCTTAGTAGAAATCAAACTAGTGTTTCCCTCAGTACAACCGAGGCTGAGTACATTGCAACATGTTCAACCTGTAGCGAATAAATATAAATTTGCAAACTATTGGAAGGATTGTTTGATGTCGAGATAGATGCAATTGAAATTTTACATCAATCTAACAAAGAACCCAGTGTTTCATGATAAGTGAAAGCATATAGAGATAAAGTATCACTAAATCCAGGAAATAGTGTAGGGAGGAGTCGTCAAAATCAAGTATGTTCCTCTAGAGAACAAGTTGTTGATGTGTTTATTAAGCCTTTGTCTCATGTAAAGTTTGAACACTTTCAAGAAAATCTTGGTGTAGTCTGAAAGGACCTCCCTGGGAAGAGGGAGTGATGATTAAGAATGATGATTATTAGTAGTATTGTCACTTTATAGAGAGCCTGGTCGTATCTTCATGGGAAGATCCCAATATGGTTGGTGACATCACTGAGGGTAGATCCCAATATGACTGGTCGTATCACTAAGAGTAGATCCCAACATAGTTGGTGTCATCCTCAAAAGGAAGATCTGAGGAAGGTTGGTCGTATATTCAAATAGGAATATCCCAACGAGATGTGGTCCTATGAACAAGAAAACTCTCTTGTTGAGAGTGGTCCTAAAAATTACCGACTAAGGATGGTATTGGGGACGATAGTACTATGATATGGAGAGAGGTCCTGCATTCATTTTCGGACTAGATATGCATCCAGTTACATACAATAGTATCCTACTTGAGGATGGTCCCACAGACAAGAACACTCTCTTGTTGAGAGTGGTCCTAGCACTTATTGACTAAGGATGGTCCTGCGGATGATAGTACTCTCATATAGAGAGTGGTCTTGCATTCATTAACGGATGAGATCTGCATTCATTTGTAGACGATAGTATCCTACTGGAGGATGGTTCCGCGGATGAGAACACTCTCTTTTTGAGAGTGGTCCTAGCACTTACTAACTAAGGGTGGTCCTACAGACGATAATACTCTCATATGGAGAGTGGTCCTGCATTCATTTTTTGGAAGTTAGTTGTACAGATGTATTGTTGTAGAATACCTTCCTTTTTAAGAGGGAGTGTTAAAGAAATGTAACTGTGGAACTTATTTTATTTTGTATTATTATTACCCATTCCAGAGATGTTGTTCCTCCGATTAGGGATTTCATTGATGTATTTGGTCATGTAAAGTCTTGAGGTAAAACCTCCGTTGTAAGTCGGGTCAGTAGTACCCACACACGTATTATTAAAATATAATTTTGAGTATCCCAAGGTAATTCGGCCCTAATTGGGAGGATAGGTCAGACCTATTGGGTTATTAGGCCTCTCCACTGATCAATATAAATAGGGGAGGTGCTTGCCTCATTTGGACACACTCATAACTCAACAGTTGTGCTAGAAAGATAAGGAGCAATCCATCTGGGAAGAGGGGAAGTAGTCCAATATTATTCTTGGGGTATTATAAGTCTTATTCTTTAGGTCTTACACTGTGCTTGGTTTAAGTCTATATCGAGGAAGTTTTTCTGGATTTTATCCCCCATGAGGGTTTCCCAGGATAAATATCTATGTTCTTTTGTGTGGATGTGCTTTTCTTTCTTTCAGTGATCCTTTTGTATATGGTTATGATGTTATGATGCTAAATGTTCTTAGATCTTGTATAACCATTGAAAACTTAACACACCTCTGTCTGTTTGTCAATATGTGGATGGAAAGCACTACTCCTCTTAATCTTGGTATCCAACGTTCTCCACAAGATAGTCCAAACCTCACCAAGGAATCAAGAGTCTCTATTCGAGAGGATGGAAATGGGTAGTCTAAAATGGTCTGATTCACGCTGAAAGAAGAAATGAGAAGTTTGTTCAACATCGATATGCTTTTTATATGGAATCAAGATACACATCTTGTTGAACCTATCCACTACCAAATACAAATACATGACCTCTTCTAGACATAGGAAACCCCCCTACAGAATCCATGGAGATGTTCTACCAAGGATGAGAAGGAACAAGAAGTGGTGAGTACAACCCCAATTTTATATTATTGGGCTTACAAGTAGAGCACATCATACACCCGTTTACATATTTGGTTACAATTTCTTTCATTTGATTCCAATACACAAGCCTTTGCAAATGAGCCAAAGTTTTTCCTACCCCAAAAATGCCCAGACACAAGAGAGGCATGAGCTTCTCAGATTACATGAGTTCTCTCACTTACATGAATAGAGTAAATTATCTTGTAAATAATAGTCATCTACCTGTGCACCATGGGTTAGCTTCTTATAAACATTCTTAAAATATTCATCATTAACATTTTTCTCAACATATCTATCATGAGAAAGAGAAGAATTTTGCAAAATAATGGATGCAACAATAGGAGGTCTGGAAATAATATATGCTACTTTGTTTTCTTGAGCCTTTCTTGTACTTGATTACCAAATGAAACTATTGGAGGAACCCCATCAACATGTAGTGATGGGATTGTTGCAGCTTGGTTTGTGACTATAGGTACTACAAAGGCTGGTGATCTGTATGAATAATAGTCTATTTTCCCATAAAGTAGTGCTTCTGTTTCTTAACACTTTGAAGAATTCCATACAACTCTTTGTCATATGTGGGGTAACTAGGCATAGCTTGTGAAAATGTTTCTGAATGGTAACAAATAGGCTTGTGGTGCTGCATCAACACTACTCCCATGGAATAAATACTAACATCAATGTCAATCTCGAATGGTCGTTGAATATTAGTTAAGGTTAGAATTGGTGCTATGCTAATATTCCCTATTGAAAAATATTTCTTCTCTTTACCTCCCCATTGAAAGGATTTATTCAAACTGTTGAAGGCATGCAAAGGAGATGTAATGAAAGAGAATCTAGATATGAACTTCCTCCACTACTGAACATATCCCAAGAATCTTCTCACTTCTGTTGTAGATGTAGTCTTGGGCCAATTTACAATTACATCAAATTTGGAAGGATCAATCTTCAAGTGTCCTCCTCATACAATATGACCCAAGTACACTACATAAGTTTTGTCAAATTCACATTTGGACAATTTTACTTACAGATTCTCCTTTTTCAAAGTATCTGAAACCAATTTTACATGCCCTACATTCTCTTCCCATGTTTTTCTAAAAGACAAGAATATCATCTAAGTACACAATCACAAAGTAGATGGGGCATTGCAAATCCCAAAATGACGTCACTAACCATTCAAAATAACCCTGCTTTGTTTTAAAAGAAATTTTCCACACATCTCCTTCTGCAATCCTAATATGATGGTAGCCACTGCGCAAACCCACTTAGTGAATTAAAAAACATCTTTTAATTGATTAAGTAAATAATCTACATGAGGAATATGGTACTAATTTTTCATGGTGATATTGTTGAGAACTCGATAATCAACACACTTCATCCATGTTCCATATTTATTTAACAACAATACAATAGGAGAGCCACATGGATATGAGCTAGGCCTGATAACTCCTTGGTCCAACAAGTCTTGCACTTGATTTTTAATTTCAACCATTTCCACAGTTGACATCTTGTACATGCCCACAGTTGGAAGAGTGTAGTATCCCATGTAAGGAGATCTGCCTTCTTATGTTTGCACTTGCTTGTTTCTTGTAATCCTGAAATTTATTTGCTTGTGGTTGTTTGAGAATATTATTCCTTTCACTTAGTTCCTCTGGCTTACTAGTTTATTTTGTTGTTTGCAATCTTCATGTAACAGTTTGCTCATTCAAATATTAATTGCATGACATAGTAAAATGCATAATCATTACAAATCCCATGATATTAAATAAGAGAAAACAAATGGAAAACATAAACTGTTTATGCAAGTGTAAACATAACAAGTACCTCAAATCAGTCCCGTGTAACCATATATAATAAGTGGAATAACTCTGACCTTTGAACAATGCTGACGGTTTACTACAAGCATTAAGACTGCTGCTAGTCAATATTTAATAGTGCCAAGGAGGAAGTATGATGCTTTCAACACTAGATCTGATTCCCAAATACCATGAACTCTGTTTCTCATTTAAATATCAGTCATGCAATGTTATATGCACCAGCTGAGAATGGGATCCCTGCCAGGAATGTCAGTGGTTGTTGATGGCTGTAACAACGACAATTTATAATCAGATCTTAAATTATGATGACAGTGGCTGTAAGTTTTACCAGCAGTACTATATAATCAGATCTGTGTGTATAGGGCAATAGTAGAGTGGTGCAGGAGAAGAGAGCCCCACTAGATAGTTACATGCCAAGAAAAATAGATCATGCCCAACTTGGGGAGGTTACAGCCCTGAGAATATGAATACGGCCTTCCCTTTCTTTAAGCTTCTCTCATGCATAAAATCGTGCGCCCTCTTTTGAGATATGACCATCAAACAAATATCATGCTCCTTTTGAGATGATTCAAGTCGCCCTTTTGATAGATCTCTGCTAGGAGTACTGATTCGTTGCCAAAGGAAATGGAAGATCACTCTAGCAATGGCTCACCCCTTTTCTTGTCTGGAATATGACTGCCCACGCCTCAGTTTAAAGAGAGGTCTCTGTAATAATGATGAAACACTGCGAAAGAGAGGAAATCTTTGGTGTATTTAATGGTTCAAGCTCCCAAGGATAGCCACGACCTCAGCAGATAAGCATGCAGCAGCGAAGAGAAGAATCTCTGCCTGAATAAAGTACAGAAGATCGCTGCCCAAACCAATGATGAATATGCCCATGCTCCACACTAATGAAGCCTCTACTCGATACACCCTTGCTCTCAGACTTCCAAGGGAGAATTCGCCCAGCTACCCTAAATAGCTCTTAGAGCTTTCAAAACCCAAAAATCAATAATGAATAATAACACCACAACTTCAATAAATAACGAAGCAGCAGCCAGAAGAGGATCACTGCTCCAAACTAGATGAAGTGGTTTATTGCCCTAATTTCCGGAATAAGACTAGGATAGATGTTTCACTGCCGAAATCCTGTTAGCTAAAGACTCCGTCTCCAACCCCAACTACTGTGCTGCACGTTGTGCTGCTATCCAAGAGCTCCCAAAATAATCATAATCCAAAAGTGAAGTCTCCTCTTGCTTTCTCCTCTATTTATGAAGTTCAACTGTGCAAAACCCTAACCTTTGACCTAATTAGGTCACTTTATCTTCTAATTTGCCGTTGACTTGCATGCATGTCACTTTATATTCTAATTTGCCGTTGACTTGCATGCATGCGGAGGGAGACTTAAATAGTGCATGCATCATTAAAATAATGCTGATGTCATGTATGTCACTTTTAGGGTTTGCATGCATATCGCTTTTAGGGTTTGCATGCATGTCACTTTTGGGAACATTACAGTCCTCCCTCGCCAAAGATTGCTTGTCCTCAAGCAATGCCAACGCAAACCCATAATCAATCAACTGAACCAACTGAATCCGAGGATGATCCCAGGGTCCCAAATTATCCTAGGAGATCTGTAGCACTGAACAAATGTCTTAAAGACAAAGTAGAAATAAACTTCAAATAACTGGCATATTCCCTTGAAAAATTCAATGCTGATTGTTTCCAACTTCTGTATTAGTCTTGCATATTTATCCATCCATCTTAGAAGAGACACACAAGATCCTGTTAGACCTTCAATCTCTTCATGTTTTCAATTTCTGGATGATGTGCTCCCTTTAAGTGTTGGATTGGATACACGGCTTGGGAGTTGGCTATCTTCATTAATAAAATCTGCAAGAAGATCTTCATTTTCATATTTCTCTTTTTCAATCTTACTAGAATTCTCCTGCCCAAATATTGGGCCATTTGCAGCTGGAGCTTCTGATTCACTGCCACTGTGTGATTCATCATCCCATTCGAGTTGTTTCTTGATTGTGGCCCTCATGGTTGATACATCTTGAAGTGAAAAAAAGTGATTCACAAGCCAGTCCAATGCAGAACCCACTTCTTCCACAAACTCTACTATTTGAGCCTTTCCTTGAAGGAGATTACTGCAAACCTTGACAAGCCTTTGAATGACAGAATCCAATTCTGAATTCTGCCACTGGAGGACATGCATGGTATAGCTTGGAACAGATGTAGAGTTTTCAGAGAGTAGAGAACCAGGAGTGAATGGCATGCTCTCAGAATGAACATTATCCATAGAACCTGAGTGGAAAAATCCTTCAACAAGCCCCATTATTTTATGAATAGATGTATTTAGTCTTGAACAACGAGAGGATCTTTTGTTCCGTTTGGAAGAAGTAAATGGACCTATTTCATCTTCAGAGGAATTGCCTTCAGAGAGAGATCTTGGTGATAACTGATCTGACATGACTCCTTTCAGAGAACTATTGTTCAAACCATCAGTGTTTAAAACTTTCAGACAAGTTAACCTTTCTTTTATTTTGTTCATTTGTTTAGCACCATAATGCTGTGATTTTGGAATAGTAGCTTTGACCTTCTTTAAGACTCCATCCAAGCTTTTCCCTTTTGCATGAGCATCCAAAATCATGCACAAAATCTCTTCAGGACTGGAAAGGGATACCTCATTGACCAAATTACCAGATTGTAAGGTAGAAAATTGCTGGTCACACGTTGTGTGTTTATCGGTGACTAGAAGTTCCGTTTCCCTCTCTGCAGTGGCTACTTCTAAAGGACCTTTATTCTCCATCATAGGTGAGGCATTGCTATTTTGGTCCGTATTCACTTCAATAGATCCTTGAGGTTGCACTTCTGGTTTTCCAGAAACTATTGCGGACTCTGCAATCTGGTTGGAAGAAACTGTTGCTAACTGTTCCATCTCAATAAAATCATCCATTAAGTTAAAATCTGGTGGCCCAATAACTTTATTAGAAAGCATGCCCGGCTTTTCTTTCTTAAAATGCGCCAGTTCAGAAATCAATGCAGATGCCCAAGATTCAGCACAGCTAACTTCATCATCATTGCCACCATCTTCAGAAATTGAAGCAAGACTTGGTTCATAACTCATACTCATACCTTTAGAAAATTCTACATGACCATCAATAACCATGCCATTTATTTTACCAATACCATGGCCTTTGCACAAAGCATCCAGTTGCGACTCAACTTGCGATAATTTATTAGCTGTCCGTGCACACATGACCCTTGAAACTTGAAGTTCGTTATTCCTTTTTACCAGAGTTCTTTTAAGGATGTCATTTTCTTCTTCCATAGACAACAAGCGCTCTGATAGAATATTTATTTGTTTTATGCTGGTTTCCTGAGCATTAACATGGACAGGCTCTCCAAGTGCTGAACCCACAAAAAATCCACCTTTGTTTGCATGGAATTTTTTTCTTTTCCACTTGGCTGTGTCCTTAGCCAATATTTCAACTTCTGTTTTCATCTGAGCCACAGTAGCAGGTCCTGGCAATTTTTTTCTGACCAGGATACGCAATCTTTGGCATTCTGTCTCTAACTTGGCAATATTTTTCATACTCTCCAAATGTTGTTTGTTGGCTGCATCAGCTGATTTTTTGTTGTACTCTCTCTCTTCATTGCGTATTTCTAGTTCCTTCTCGAGTACACGGAGTTCATATTTCACTCCAGCATTCTCTTCCTCCAAAGAGCTTAGTCTGATCTGCAATAGATTTACGTCAGCTTCAGCCTGAGATTTTCCCACTTTCAATTCTTCAAGTGATCTGATTGCCTCTTGAAGAGATTTGTGGATTTCACCATTCTCTGCACCAGCTTCTAGTAGCCTTTGTCTTGTTTCTGCCAAATTTTCTTCTAGTTCTATCCGAATTACATCAAGTTCTCTGGCTTCCTTCATGACAGCATCATGAATAGCCTGTTCTTTCTCTTCTCGAACAAATCATAGATGCTGCATACATTCTTTCAATGCTCCATCCAAATGAGAAACACGATCTTCAGCTGCATACCTCTGTTGGTGTGCAGCATCTAGTTGTTTTATAAGAGAAATTGCCTCTGCCTTGGCCTTTTCCTAGCCTGAAACTACTTCCTCTGCATCTTTTGTATGATGCCTCACCAGATCATCTTTAGCATCACTTTCAGCCAAGGAAGCAGATAGTTTTTCATTTAGATCTTTCACTTTGTTCACAAGCATCAATGTACTCTCTATTTCATCTGAATTTTCTGGTACATTTCCTTTTACATCCTCATCATGTACTGTTAACTCCAAATGAATCTCACCAGCAACCTGTACTTCATGCTCATCTTTCTTCTCTTCCCCAACTATGCCTTTAAGGAGATCCTCATCCAAATCCCGAGGCTGGCTCCCGAACTGGATGGTGTAATAATCTTGAAAGGACAATGTCGCACATACCCCATCACCCAAGGCTAGATACTCTTGATATCGAGGTAAGTATTGAAGTACTGCTAACCTCTGCCAATTTCCAGTCAAGATCCTTCTCATTGTCCTCATGTTCTCACAAGCTGGCAGAGAAAAACCTTTGTTCTGACATGCATTTCACCAATCATCACTGACATGCATTTACATGTACACACATGTATCAACATGCACTTTTATTCAATTGCTATGTGCCCACAGCTGGCCAAGATTATGCTCTGATACCACTGTAGTATCCCATGTAAGGATATCTGCCTTCTTATGTTTGCACTTGCTTGTTTCTTGTAATCCTGAAATTTATTTGCTTGTGGTTGTTTGAGAATATTATTCCTTTCACTTAGTTCCTCTGGCTTACTAGTTTATTTTGTTGTTTGCAATCTTCATGTAACAGTTTTCTCATTCAAATATTAATTGCATGACATAGTAAAATGCATAATCATTATAAATCCCATGATATTAAACAAGAGAACACAAATGGAAAACATAAACTGTTTATGCAAGTGTGGACATAACAAGTACCTCAAATTAGTCCTGTGTAACCATATATAATAAGTGGAATAACTCTGACCTTTGAACAATGCTGACGGTTTACTACAAGCATTAAGACTGCTGCTAGTCAATATTTAATAGTGCCAAGGAGGAAGTATGATGCTTTCAACACTAGATCTGATTCCCAAATACCATGAACTCTGTTTCTCATTTAAATATCAGTCATGCAATGTTATATGCACCAGCTGAGAATGGGATCCCTGCCAGGAATGTCAGTGGTTGTTGATGGCTGTAGCAACGACAATTTATAATCAGAT
Organism: Pseudotsuga menziesii; assembly: GCA_001517045.1. Classification (NCBI taxonomy): domain Eukaryota; kingdom Viridiplantae; phylum Streptophyta; class Pinopsida; order Pinales; family Pinaceae; genus Pseudotsuga; species Pseudotsuga menziesii. The sequence continues at coordinate 1,027,242 of LPNX010924481.1, forward strand.
CTTTAATTATGATGACAGTGGCTGTAAGTTTTACCAGCAGTACTATATAATCAGATCTGTGTGTATAGGGCAATAGTAGAGTGGTGCAAGAGAAGAGAGCCCCACTAGATAGTTACATGCCAAGAAAAATAGATCACGCCCAGCTTGGGGAGATTACAGCCCCGAGAATATGAATACGGCCTTCCCTTTCTTTAAGCTTCTCTCATGCATAAAATCGTGTGCCCTCTTTTGAGATATGACCATCAAACAAATATCACGCTCCTTTTGAGATGATTCAAGTCGCCCTTTTGATAGATCTCTGCTAGGAGTACTGATTCGTTGCCAAAGGAAATGGAAGATCACTCTATCAATGGCTCACCCCTTTTCTTGTCTGGAATATGACTACCCACGCCTCAGTTTAAAGAGAGGTCTCTGTAATAATGATGAAACGCTGCCAAAGAGAGAGGAAATCTCTGGTGTATTTAATTGTTCCAGCTCCCAAGGATAGCCACGACCTCAGCAGATAAGCATGCAACAACGAAGAGAAGAATCTCTGCCTGAATAAAGTACAGAAGATCGCTACCCAAACCAATGATGAATATGCCCATGCTCCACACTAATGAAGCCTCTACTCGATACACCCTTGCTCTCAGACTTCCAAGGGAGAATTCGCCCAGCTGCCCTAAATAGCTCTTAGAGCTTTCAAAACCCAAAACTCAATAATGAATAATAACACCACAACTTCAATAAATAACCAAGCAGCAGCCAAAAGAGGATCGCTGCTCCAAACTAGATGAAGTGGTTTACTGCCCTAATTGCCGGAATAAGACTAGGATAGATGTTTCACTGCCGAAATCTTGTTAGCTGAAGACTCCGTCTCCAACCCCAACTGCTGTGCTGCACGCTGTGCTGCTATCCAAGAGCTCCCAAAATAATCATAATCCAAAAGTGAAGTCTCCTCTTGCTTTCTCCTCTATTTATAAAGTTCAACTGTGCAAAACCCTAACCTTTGACCTAATTAGGTCACTTTATCTTCCAATTTGCCGTTGACTTGCATGCATGTCACTTTATATTCTAATTTGCCGTTGACTTGCATGCATGCAGAGGGAGACTTAAATAGTGCATGCATCATTAAAATAATGCTAATGTCATGTATGTCACTTTTAGGGTTTGCATGCATATCGCTTTTAGGGTTTGCATGCATGTCACTTTTGGGAACATTACAAAGAGGGGCATATTTTTGAAGATGAATCTCATGTTAAATATCCCTCTTGGGAGAAAATCCACTTGGTTCTTGAATGATATCATCATAGTTAGAAATAATATCAATCATAGCCTTTTTATGGGAAGGATTGCAACCTTGGAAACCATTAGATTACTCAACATATTTTTCTCTCACAACCATGAGCATAAATCTCTTATTATTGTTGATGAATCTTTTAATTTTCCCTGCATTGAAAAGAGTAGAGTAACTTTCATCTTGTGAGCCCTTGCAACATATTCCACAACATATTTATGCTAGTTTTTATACATATTATTAGCTTAATTAGGATCTTTATCCGAAAGAATAAAAAGTACAACAATATGCATAAGATATAACAGATACAAAAGACACAAAGATTTTCATCAAGGAAACCATAAAGGAGAAAACCCCAAAAAATTCCTCAGAATAGTATAGTCACAAAGACTGCGTCATAAGATGATCAAAACCAGTAATAAGAAGTATTCAAAAACTATCTATCTCTCCTCCCTTCTCTCTCTCTCTCTCTCTCATGCGAACTTGAGTGAGTGTGAAGTGTGTATAAATGAGGGAGGGCACCTCCCTATTCATACCCTTCAAGTGAATGACCTTTTACATGATTGGGGATGACCTCTTACCCTAATATGGCTGAATTCTCCTAGAGAGACTTTGAATACAAATTACATGATGTTACACTGGGGACTATTACCCTGGCTTACAAAGAAGGTTGTACCTCAAGGTCTAGACACAATAAAGACACCCTGCAAGGAGGAAAACACATATCCAATGGGGGTACACCAACATACAATGATAATATACATCAGAATATGTTCTGAAGTTACAAATACATCAAGACTCCCTTTTACCTAGGAAAGCATTCTCTCTCTTCCATAGTCATAAAAACATCTGGTCAAGTCTTCATCGCGAAGTCATCATCATAGAGTCAAGTCATCATCACATAGTCATAGAGTCATCATCATAGTTGCTGCCACCATCATCTTCTTATCGATCATTGAATGATAATATATCTCATTGGAATTTTCTTATATAGAGCCAACCCTTTTTTCATGCTGGGTGTAGGCCTAGTCCTCATCGAGGTCTTCTCGAGCAAGCCATCACATAGGAATTGTCTAGGACCTTCTTTACATTTCCACAGCAATAACCTGCATCTCTTACCTTTATCTCATCGTATCCATATCATTTCTTTTGTCATGCACACAACAAAATATAATAGAGCACAACCTAGATGCATACCACCCATGTTCTATCACCATAGGAGTAAGCTAGGATATTTTCATGTCATCAGGAAAACCTATAGGTTCTACTATGTGAGAATCACCTAGGATCACACTTATAGCATTATGTCTCTACATGTTCAACCTGTGTTCTATCAATAAAGGAGAAAATCCTAGGTGCACCTCACATGCTTCGTGACCTTATAATATCAACATGGGAACACACACATATATAGATACATATGTAAGGACTGATTACGACCAAAGAACCTGCTACACCAGGAATTTTATGTTATAGGTCAACCTCAAGGACTTATTACATCTAAAAAACCCGAGTACAGGATATTTTCCATTCAAATAACCTTCGAGGTGTATTACATTCGAGTAACCTGTGTACCACACCGATGCTCTTTTTACACTCCGACAACCCACAAGACTTATTACATTCGAGTAACTTGTGTACCATGTTAGGGATCATATTTACACTCAAATAACCTATCTCAAGAATAATTACATCAAAGGATAACCTACAATCTTTTCCAGGACTGATTACATACAAGGGCAACCTACTGGACTGATTACATCCAAGCATTCTTCTTCACCAGGATTTTTCCCGCTCGGGAAACCTGTCTCATTTCCCATGTGAGATATCATGCATCTATGTATTCTAGTCTCTCACTATTTCTAGGATAGAAACATATCAGGAATGATTGTGTCCAAGGATAACCTGGGAGCTTCTCCAGGACTTATTCCATCCAAGGAAAAACTAGAAGAATGATTACGTTTGAGCAACCTATGATATTCACCAGGATTTTACGCTCATACAACCTATCTCTCCGGCTATGTTAGAACACATCACTCCATATTTCAAGGGGTCTCATTCTAGATCACACCAAGACTTTCTCTGAAGTACTCGAACTTCACTCTAGATAAAGGCTTGGTCAACACATCGACTATCTGCTCGTCTGTTGCCACGTATTGGAGCTTCAATTCTCCTGTCTGCACCATATCCATGACTCTAGTGGAACTTGATCTCGATGTGCTTCGACTTGTCATGAAACATAGGGTTTTCCGATAGCTTCACAAAACTCTGATTGTTGCAAAATATACAAGTCAAATCCAACTGGATATCAAACAATTCATACAATATGTTTCATATCCCCACAACCCCACAACTAGCCGAGCAAGTGGCAACATATTCTTCCTCATTTGTACTCAGCACCACGCATGATTGTTTCCTACTGAACCAGGAGATCATGACAGATCCCAAACTAAAGTAGCGACCTGAAGTGCTCTTCCTGTCAGTGGCTCTACCTACCCAATCCGAATCTACATAACTATGTAGGTTAATCTTTTGATTCACATCATATTTGAGTCCATAATCCACTGTACCTTTTAGGTACCTCAGTACATGCTTTGCAGCTATCAAGTGAGCACGTCTCGGATCTATCAGGAAATGGCTTAGAGTGTTCATCTCAAAGCATATGTTTGACCTTGTATTTATCATGTACATCAATGAACTAATCATCCAACGATACATTGTGGCATCCAGCGAATCAAATGAAGCATCACTCAAAAGGTTCAACTTAGATTCCATAGGTGTGGCTATTTCCTTGCAATCCAACATTTTCAATCTCTTCAGAATCTACACTACATACTTTACTTGACCAAGGAAGATCCCATATGCACTCTGCCACACCTCCATGCCTAAGCAGTAGTGCATCATACCTAGGTATTCAATCTCGAAATCTATAGCAAGTCTCCTCCTCGCATATTTAATGAGTTCCTCTTCGCCTGTTAGGAACATGTCATCGAAGTATAACATGAGCATCATTGGTATTTCATATTCAACCTTGAAGTAAAGGTTGGAATATGCTTTACTCTTGGTAAATCATAGGATCATCAAGCTATCCATCTTGGTGTACCATGTCCTCAGTGCTTGTTTCAATCCATACAAGACCTTCTTCAATTTTCACACATGGGTCTTCTTGTCATGTGTCTCAAATCCTAGTGGTTGTTCCACGTACATTTACTACTTGACTACACCATTAAAGAAAGCCATCTTGACATCAATTTGGTGTATTTTCCATTTCATAACTTCTACCAAGGCGAATATGGTCCTTATTTATGTGTACCTCACCATGGGTGAAATGTCTATTCATAGTCTATGCCTTCTTTCTGTGAGAATCCTTGTGCTACGAACCTTGACTTGTATTTATTGAAGATGCCATCTGCAACATGCTTGATATTGTATATCCACTTCGAAGTCACGACATACTTCTTTTTTGGTCTCAAAACTATCTCCAATACATCATTATTCATGATCGACTAATATTCCTCGATCATAGCATCCTTCCATTCTTTATTTTCTATAGCCTCTTCATAGGTGGAAGGTTCTCTGTCAATGATGTCACACAACAGGGCCACGTAGCTATTGTAGGGATTTTCCCTTTTTCTTTCTCTATGTGTTCCTTCTGGAGTGCCATACATTTCTACTTATCGTATGAGATCCTATGCTCATGTTGGTTTCCTCTTGTGGGAGTCCTTCCCAAGGATTGTCTCTACCAGCTCTTGTGGTTATTCCATGTCATGATCTTCATAGTCTTCTATAATTTCTTCTCCAATTTCCATACCTCAAGCTCTCGTGTCTTCAGCTTCCTCTTCCGCTTGAATAGGTGTCCTCCTGGATCTAAAGTATGTTGAGTCTTTACAAAAGGTTATATATCTAATGATGTCGATATTATTGAATCCTGGGAAGTATATTCGATAGGCCTTTGATATATCTCTGTATCCTATGAATATACCCTTCCTTCTAGAAGGATCGCGATTGGTCCTTTTCTCCTTTGGGATATGTATGTACACTGGGAAACCAAATATTCTCATATGGATGACTTCTATTTTCTTTCTTGAGAAATCCTCTTCCAGAGTCTTGTTGTCAAGTAGTCGATGAGGAGTACGGTTTTGTACATACACAACTATCCTTGTTGCCTCCGCCCAAAGGCGCATAGGAAGGTCTTGGTCATGTAGCATTGCTTTTGCTACTTCCATGATGGTTCGGTTATTTTGTTCCACAACCCCATTCAACTGAGGATTGTATGGAGTTCTCAATTCCCCTTTAGTCCTAGATTCTTTGCAAGGTTCCTTGAAACATTTCGAGGTGAATTATCTGCCATTATTTGATCACAAAGTCTTGATCTTCCTATTGGTTTGGTTCTCGACCAATGATTTATATTCCTTGAACTTACTAAAAGTTTCATTCTTCCCTTTCAATAAATATATCCAAGTATTACGTGAGAAATCATATATAAAGTAAACATAATATACATACCCTCTTAATGAGCTAGAAGACATGGGTTCACATACATCCGAGTGTACTATCTCCAGTATTCCTTTATCCTTTCTGTCACTGTCGGGAAATGTATTCTTTGCATTCTTTCCTTATGCACATCCTTTGCAAATTCCTTCATGATTTTACTGGATCTCTGGTAGTTCAGATACTGCTTTGATTTCCATCGGTAGTGCTCTGTAGTGCACATGTACAAGCCTTTCGTGCCACCATTCACTTGGTTCAACTGAATCATGAACTGGTGCTTGTTCAGGCTGTCCCTTGAGCTTGTACAAGCCTCCGTCTTTTTCTCCGATCATTGTTGCATCATATATTGTCTTCCCTTCAAGCCACATCAGAATTTTTCCATTGAAAATGCAACTCTCATTCCCCTTGCATCTAGTGCATAGATGGAGAGAAGATTCTTCTTCAAACCTAGAATATATAATACATCCTTCATCTTTAAATATTTCCTAGATTCTAGCTTGTATGAAGCTTCTCCACTCCCTTTTATGGGTTATTGGTAATCATACCCAACTTTTACCTTGTAAGGTGACTCATGTTCAGACATATTAACGAATGATTCCTTGTATCCCATCATGTGTTTAGAAGATCCATTATCCATAGGCCAGTTATTGCTTCTGTGTGAGATAGTTCCCGTTAGTGGTGAGATTAGAACACACTCTTCATCTAAAATCATCCTTTTCTCTTCTGAATCTTTTGTTTTCTAGTTCATTGTCTTCAGAAATATGAGCATGGTGTCTCTTTTTCTTGACAGGATAGTCTTTTACAAAATGTCCCTTTTCATCATAGGTATAGCATCAAACATTGGAAGGATCTCTCTTGGTATTCTTTTGTTTCTTTTCATTCTTCTTGTTGTGATGAAAGTTATCCTTATTCTCCTTCTTCTTGTAGTTATTTATGGTGTGAACTATGAGATATTGATCTTCAATTGCTCCCATATTCTCTTCTCTTGCAACGAGTCAAGATTCATCTTGTGCACTTTCTTCTTGAAGTCTGTTGAAAGATATCGCCCTCCTTACACAAATTCCTTGAATGAATTAGTCCCATGATCTAGGGAGACCATACAAGGTAGTCCTTACAATTTCTCTTTCTTCAAAATTCTCTTCAACTGCTTCAAGTTGTTATTTGATTTGAGAAACCCTTGTGAAGTAAGTTTGTATAGTCTCAGAGTTCTAAATCTTCACATTCTTCAATTGGTTCCTCAAAGTCATCTTCTGGTTGATGTTATTTCCTTTGAACATCTTTGTCAAAGAATCATACACTTACTTTGGTGTCTTGAATGAAGACACATGGGGTATGAGGCGATCCTTAATAGAATCTGCAATGATTCACTTGTCCTTATCCAAGTTCCTGTTATGAGTAGCCTTAGCATCATCTCCCTCTGGTTCTGGAACCTCTTCAGTGATGTACTAATACAAATCATTTCTTCAAGGATCAGGGAGATTTTGTACCTCCAAGCCCAAAATTTATCAACCCCTCCAATCTTGTCCTCAAATGAGAACCTCAAATGGTGATTCATATTTTCAAATGAGAACCTCAAATGGAAATAACAAAGATTTAGATATTACCGATTTGAGGTGTCCAACCTGGTTTCGAAGCTGGCTGACCAATGGTTTGTTAGAGAAACCCTAATTTTCCAAACTTGGAATTTGGGAATTATGTCTGGATAGAAATATGTGACTTCTTGATGTGAGTTGCTTAGTAGGGTCACTTTCTGAAGACAGATGTGGGAATCCTACGAAACTTGATGCCCTAGTTTCTCCTAGCACCAGTGAAAAGGTTAGAATTGAAACTTGTTCAAATATAAAAATTCTTCCACCAAAATATGCGCCCTACTGAGGCGAGTTATCCTAGCCCTCCTTTATTGATGATCTGTAGAGAGAACACCTTGAACTAGGAAGCCCTAGTTTTCGCTACTACATAATGCCTTCTTTCAGAGAGGCTTTGATACCATGTTATTTTTTCTAGATCTTATTAACTTAATTAGGATCTTTATCTAAAAGAAGAACAAGTACATTAAGATGCATAAGATATAACAGATACACAATACACAAATATTTTCATCAAGGAAACCATAAAGGAGAAAACCTCACAAACTTCCTCCGAATAGTACAGTCACAAAGACCGTGTCATAAGATGATCAAACCCAATAATAAGAAGTATTCAACAACTATCTATCTCTCCTCCATTGTCTCTCTCTCTCTCATGCGAACTTGAGTGAATGTGAGGTGTGTATAAATGAGGGAGGGAGCCTCCCTATTTATACCCTTCAAGTGACTGACCTTTTACATGACTAGGGACGACCTCTTACCCTAACAGGGCTGAATTCTCCTAGAGAGACTCCAAATACACATTACATGATGTTACACTGGGTACTATTTACCCAACTTACAACCGAGGTTGTACCTCAAGGTCTTGACACAATAAAGACATCTTGCAAGGAGGAAAACACATATTCAAAGGGGGTACAACAACATACAATGATAATATACATCAGAATATCTTCCAAAGTTACAAATACATCAACACTTTTGTGAGATGGTACTCGTTATCATGCCTGGAGAAGACTACTTTTTGATCATAAAGTTAGGGGATTCCTAAAAATATGCCACATATACCAAGAGGTACAACATCCATTTCAACCTCATCAATAAACTTTGATGCAATAACAAATTTAACCCTACACTATTTGGCAACATTAAGCTTGGAATTATCACACACCAAACCAAGAGTATAGGGCTTGGTATGAGGTTTGGTCTCTAAAAACAACTTCTTAACAATTCATTTATAGATTAAGTATACTTGAGAACCCAAATCAAAAAGAGTTTCAAACTTTGTATTTTTTGCAACAACTCTTATATGAAACGATTCACTTCTTCTTTTATAAGAATCATTAGATGCATTAGAGGGACTTGTACCAGTATGAAGGGAAGTTTTACCTTCTACGTAAATAGCTCCAATATGTGTTTCATCACCTAATTCAGATCACAAGTCTTGTTGTATTGTTGCAATTGTCTTCTTCTTACCCTTGCCTCCATACTTTTCAGGCTTGATTTCAAGATGTAATTTCCAACAGTGCTCTCGGTAACGTCCATATTTGTCACAATTTGTGCAATGGAGCTTTTCTCCCTCTTTCTTCGTTGTAGGTTTATTCTTTTCCTTTGAACTTGTTGTTTTGAAATTACCGAGGCTTCTTCACATGGTCTTCTTGTACATGCTTCCCCCTGCTTTTAATATGAGTAGCTTGCACACTAGCCTCATCCAGATTAGTAGGATTAAATAACAACAATGTTTGATGAATACAATTGGGAAGTGCACCAACATAGATCATTAGAGTTTCTAAAGAATCTAAAGGAACATTGAATTCAATAGAATTCTTCCTAAATTCTTCTGTGAAACTTTGAACATTTTGACCCTTATTTAACTTCAAATTTTACCATTCCATTAGCTTTCTGAATGTAATCCAATGGGTAAAACTGTTTTCTTACATAATATGCAAATTTAGACCAAGATGAAAGGAGCTTACCATTATGCTTGGTTCCTTTCTGTAGCTTTCTCTCCCACCATATGAAAGTGAGGATAGGAAAATGAAGAGATGACAACTGCACCTTCACCTCTTCTTCCTTGATTTGTTGAACTCGACAGTACACCCGGATTTTCTTTATCCAGTTGTTCAATCTCTCTACATTTGATTCTCCATTGAACATGGAAAAGTTGAACTTCACATCAAGCTTTAGTAATGGATTTTTAGAAGCATGTTGTTGGATTTTCTCCCTGTGACCCAGGTTCAACCCCGTTTTAGGTCAGCACAAAAAATCCCAAGATATCGGCTCGACAGAGCAGAGCCCAACCATAAGCATCTATGACATACATGCTGTCTCACCTGAGATATCTCAGTTCTCTGGGTAACTTCCAGAACCATGTTTTGACAGTTTGTACGGGAGGGTATTTTAAGTCCTTGGCTCTGCACCAAGGTTTCCAACAAAGACCAGGAAGTTGAGTTGGTGGTTTGCACATTATATGTCAACATAGGGTATGATTTTCCCTTATTTAAGCAATATTACACAAATGAACAGTAAACATACATCACAAAAATATTCATTACGAAAATACAACATTCATATAGTTATCCCTTTAAAGCAAAATAACCAATCAATCATTAAACACAGTAAATATGCACTTGTCTAAGCTACTCAACATTCACACATATACACATCATGTAACGTGGAAACCCATCCGGGTAAAAATCACAAGGTGCTCTTCATATGGAATTGGCATGAGGAAATAGATGCACCTTTTGTCTATACATAAAGCTACAGACTCTATTCAAGATATTCTCTTATATCTCTACAAACTTCTCCTCCCTCTCATGCTCTCTAATATTCTCTGTCTTTATCAATCTACTCTACTCCTAATCAGTGATCTGCACACATCCTGGATCAATTCAACCTTATCTACCTGTCTACACACTCAGCTGTAAAACCACTAATCTGATGCACACAACGATCCAAAGTTAGTAACCAAAACTATCTACCTCTAGTGTAGCTCCAATGTCTTTCCCAAGAGTCTAGACACTTACACAAAACTGTTGTGTCAACTAATCAACTCAAAATAGTCTAAGTAAGAACTAGCTAATGGGATAACCCATTTACAACTTGGGTTTCTCCTTTTATATCATTTTTACAGACTTGATATAACTCCCATACATGCTTGTTACATACTCAATCATGACTTATTACAGACTCAGATTTAGTTGCTATCCAAACCGACTTACTATCTTCAGCCAATAGGTTGTCTTTCCTATTCTATAAATACATGACCAAAAAGGCGCTATCGGCCTGACTTAAAACAATTCCTTTACCCATGTGGTTTTTGTCTGGTCCAGATGAGATCGTACCCTTAATCGCTAAGGGCTGTTTCTTTCTCAACATTATTCCTTCTTGTCACTTTCTGGCTGTTACCTTATCCGCACGCCTGCTTCTACAAATATTCTGCCATGTCATATCATCTCTTGCTCTTTCCTTCTGTCGTAGCTTACAAAAATAGCGTGGCTTCCTCATCCTGTGCCTTCCTTTTATGTTTCTCCGTATCTTCCATCTTTTGTCGCAACATCCTTCTCTTCTTCTTTGATGTTGTTTCTTCTGTCGCAACTCCTTCTTCTTCTTTACCGTCTTTTTTTTACTTAGGTAGAATTCTACATGAATTCGACCCTTCTGACCCGGGCCTAGTAGGCCCCCAAAACTCACATGTGGCTCGTCCTGAGCCACACAAGCTACTGCTCCATAAATTGACTTGCACATTTTTTTTTTCTGAAAATCCTCCACGATTTTCAGCAGCTTCTTTTTTTCTATGTGCGCTTCTTCTTCGATTTTCTACATGTGCTCCACCAGGTCATAACTGACGTGTTATGGCATGTTACTTTGTACCGATACCGCTACCTCGTGGACCTTCTGGTGCATAGGCTGAATTAGTCCCGTGACCCTCTTTGCTTCTGCTTGTAACTCCTCAACCTTTTCCTCGCACTGTCACTATTGTGTGCGCAACACAACGGTTTGTTGTTGCAGGCTACGCATTTCTACTATTTTGACATTTTTCTGCTCCAAGGGAAGCTGCTTTATCTCATTTCGTATTTGCAGGATATTTGCTTCCACTGCAGTGAGCTAATTTGCAATCTTCTGTGATTCCTCATCATCCATTAAGGTTTCCCAAGTCTGGGAAACTTGGTCCACATCCTTAGCACATGTTTGTTTGCATTTTCTATTTCTTTTGCAGCCTGAGTAGCTGTGTATCTCCTTTGTGCCAACAATTCTGGAGGTGTGTTGGGTGTCTTTTACTCTTCTAACTGCACTACTTTTTTCTTAAGGTCCATCACTAATTTCGCTAACTGTACTATTTTGGCATTTGTAGCCATTTTCGATGTTATTCCTTCATCTTCCAAGCTGCTACAGGACAAGGTGACTGCTTCACTGATTATCTGGTAGTTACCATATGAATCTAGTTTCTTTTGTTCAACCTTTTGAATTTCACTTTTCAGTTTGCTGAGGTCTTTATGTGAAACCTTTACCTTTGTAGCTAGGTGGCACTCACACAGCCTTATTTCTGCATTAACAACATTCTAAACAGCATACACTTCATTCATATGCATAGATGAAAAATCTATAATGAGCTGGTGTCATGTCCCAAATTTTGCATTGGGTCACAATGGCCTAATCACATGTTCCATATTCATGAGATTTTGTCAAATTGATGCTAAGGGTCAAATAATTGCCAAGGAGGAAAATTACTAGTTTCCTAGGTTGGGGGTGGAAGCTTTGGGATTTGGAATAAAGGGGACAATAAATGAAGTTTGAACATTAGAATGAAATAAATATTTAATAAAGGAGATAAAATAAATAAATACAGTGGAAAATCAAAGTGGCAATTGATCATGAAGACACATGGAGGATGTGGGACCCACACAAACTAGATTTTCTATGCCACATGGCATCCTCCTCTTATCATTTCGAATCCATAAGAATACCAAGGGTCTTGGGATGATTTGGAAGGACAATATAATTGGAATTAATTGATTAAGGTTGAATTGGAGTGGAAGAGTAACTCCCATGGAAGAGGAAGAGTCATTTTGGAGCTAGTGAGACACTTGGACTAGATTCCCTAGCTCTATGACAACAATGATGAAGATGGTATGAAACCTATGACACAAATCAGATATTAAGTTTGAAATCTGACATATATGACATGTCAGGGCTAAAAATATCTCCAAGATGGCGCTCAAGGGAGTTAGGGAAGCTAAGATGCTTCCACATGTGATTTGGTGGAAGTGGGAGACTAGGAATTGTTTTACAAGTGTCATTCTTTGGAATCTCTTGCCAAATAGAGTTGGAATACATCTCTTGGAAGGAATTCGACCCATATAGAGCTTGGAAATTTTATAAATTTCAAGAAAAAATAATTAAGGCAGCTTTTGATCATTTGAGAAATTTGCATTTGTGAAGAGAGAGAACTAGTGGATGACTAGTTTCTTGCCTTAGCCAATTTTGAGGGTGAAAGATTCCCATCTAAGTTGGTGTGTGGAAAGTCCATTCAGGTATTTCATGGAGCTTTAATGTAGTCATAATTTATAGGTTCAATCTACAGGGAATCTAATGGACACTTCAATATCAGATTGTTCTTTCGTCTATTCCAAGTTTTCTCATCATATTCTTGCTCTATGGATTGAGGCGCACTTGGTGAGATATTGATTTCTTTTGGGGAAATTCTAATGAACATTTATTTTAATTTCTGATTTCAATTATTTTTATTTCAATTTAATAATACTCTCAGGTATAAACATGAAAATATTTCATGTAAAAATGTTAAACAATGAAGAAACAGTGCCATTTCCACACTACCTTGTTGTGAACCAATGTAATGTTGATGGATTCGAATGGATAAGTAAAATACTGATGGTTTATGGATGAATGGACTGTTATTGATGTATTATATGAGTTTAATTTTCAGTACATAATCATTTGGAGTCATTTTTTTGAGTTTCATAAAATTTGGAGAAGATTGCCTGTCATTTCCCCCAAGGTTGAAACTAGTCTTTTTGCATCTGATTTAAGGGAGTTATAGCAGACATTAAAAGTTGAATGGTGATGAATATGAGTTAATTTTTATGTATTTTATATTTACCCTACTTCAATTCATAAATTATATTTTTATTGAGTGCATTTATTCATTTTCATCATCTACCCCTGGGGGATTTGAACCACAAGTTGCTCGTAAAACTCCATACATTGACCAGATTTACAAAATGAGTTGTAGAAGTAATTTGATGGTTGAAATACAAATATAAACACCCATTTTATGTATTAAAATTATTCACACACATTTTGGTACAATTTGAGAGCATTTGGAGGAATTTGGAGTCATGTACCACTGGGGGTTTGAGCCTCAAAATTACTAATAAATTCCTTGAGTTCTCTTGGATATCTATTCGACCCCAAAACCACATATAATGCTGAAAATATAATTTAATTAATGTTTTATAATATATACAAGTCTCATACCAACCATTAGTGGAGGTTTTACAGTGTTTGGAAGAGATTTGTTCCAGGACCTTTGGGGATTTCCACCTCCCAAATTGACTAGTCTTGTACCGAAGCTTATTCCCTTGCAAATTTCAGACTGTGGTTGGGTATATAAGTTGATTATATTTCTAATATATGTGTTAATGTGTCCCATCACCCCTCATGACCTTCCTCACCAAGTGTGAAAGTAATTGGAGGATTTTGGAATCAATTGTATCCATATACCTAGAGTTGAAACATGGTGAATTTGAGCACATTGGGAAAATTAAACACAAGGGAAATTATAGTGGTACCAGATAATGTTATTGGAACCTATTGAAGTTATGGATGATATGAATTTAAGAAATGGATGAAGTCATATTTTGATGATAAGACCAAGGGACTTATGGAAGGGTTCAAATTGATGGCTATCCAACTTAGGGGTAAGCTGGAAGAAGGGGATAGTATAGGTTTCCATCATTGAGAGACACATAATACCATTAATTTTGAAGAATTTTATGATTGTTTGAATTAATTTAGGAAAAATAATTCAAATTTGAATTCATTAAGGAATAATCGGCAATGCATAAGTATGGAGGAGACCAAGGAGCCACCAAGTTCTGTGGGTGGTGAAACAGAAAAATAATTACATTATGAGGATCGAAAGTAACTCCCAAGTGACTTTGAAAAATATGAGGAAAAATCACATGAGAATGAAGAAGATTACCTTGAAATTATTGAATATCATTCTGAAACACATTCTACTTTGGACATGGACCAAAGGGCATCTACTAATGGATGATTGAACTGTGAAGGAGTACCTACTGATGGGTGCTCAAAACTCTATGTTGGTGACAAAGATATCAGATTTCAAAATTTTTCTGCAAGAAAAATTTCTAATTAGTATAAAGATAAATAAATTGTATCAGCTAATGAAGAACTAAGTTCAAATTCCCCATCACCACTTGAGTTTCAAGAAGTTGATCAAATCAAGAAGAAAGAAGAAGAGGAGATTCCTCAACAAGAACCTCTTTTTCTTGAAGGGTCTTTGAAGATGAGTGAAATGGATATACATGAGGCCCTTAGAATACTCCATGACACTCAAGCATTAGTGTCAAATTCTTGTTGGAGAGCTACTTCATTGGAGGAAACATCCTTCCTTGAAGACATGGAGAGGATTCAAAGAGAAATGTACCACATCAAAGGTAATTTCATGTCTTAGTTTTTTTATAGAAACCATTTGTTTGATCTTAATGAATTGTTACATGATGCATACTTGAATAATAACGAGGATAATCATAAGCTCACAATTCAAAATGAGCAACTTCTTGAAAAGTTGCAAGATACTTGTTTTTCCTCCTATGTTTCAGATTGTCAAATGGTAGATTGTTTGGAGGATTCTCATGACATGGTGGATCATGAGAAATGTGGAAATTTGAATGTGCTTGATGTGTTTGAATATGAACTTGAATATATCAAAACACTTGATGTGGTGGAAGAGGAACTTGAATTGTCTCTTGATGAAGGTTATGCAATTTTTAAAGAAGAGCATGATTCCTCTACATTGGAACCAATCTATGATAAAGGTTTCACACTTTTGAAGGAGCTGCATGAAACTACCCATATGGATACTTCCCATGATGAAAATTCTTCACTTTTTGATCATTTGGGTGAGTTAGTTCATTCTCATACATCCTAAAATTCCATGTTTTGCAGCATTAGTCTCAATGAAGTATGGGTGAAAGGGTTCTTTTTGATGGTGCCACATGAGGAGTATGGAACTCCTATATTTACTTTTTCTGATGACATGGTTAGAGCAAATTCTTATTCACATTTGCAGAAGCATCCTTTGTTACTTTATGATGATGCACATCTACTTGGATGTACCTATGATATGCATTTGAGTCACTTGAAAACTCATGGTTTTTCTTGCTCAACACTTGGTTCATTTGATGTTGGAGGAACTTCATCCAACATTAGGGTGAATAGATTTATGATTGGAGATCATTTTTGTTGCTAGACACATAATTTGTTATATATTTATGATTCTCTCATTCATGGATGTATGGGTGAGACTTCTTTGAGTCATTTGAATTCTCCTTGTGTTTTTTGCTCATTATTTGGTTCAGATTTGAGTGAAGATTCTTCATTCACTTCTTGGATGAAAGAATACATGGCTGAATATTTTGATGCATATCAAATCCTTTTGGAGTAGCATTATAGGACATGGGATCCTCACCTATGTCATTGGAGCAGATTTGATTGGTCACTTGAAGCTTGTGTGCACTTGGAAAATGGTGGTCTACTTACTTGGAGGTATAAGCACTTTCATGATATTTTGATGAGGCACCTCCTTGATGTACATTTCTATTATTTTGTTATGTACTTTTATGATATATATTATGTACTAATGATGTTTGGAAGAATGCATACAAGAAAAAGGGATCCCACAATTCTCTTTCCTAATAGTATGGGTTGGAGAGCACTCTTAATTGTTGGAGTGCAATACAAGCAATGGGACCTTGAGATAGTTTTTAGTCCCATTGATTTCAAATTTTTTGGGAAACAAGAAGTATGGGAGATGGATTCCCCACTTAATAAAGTGATTTTAATTAGAGTAGTGCATATAAAGCATGGTGGTTCCTCTCTAAAATATTCATGGAATCTTAGAGACTCAAAGTTGGGCAACTCTGTGGCAACTTCAAAGAATTATACAGAAAGCAGGTTCTTCAACACCCATGTTTGAAATTTCCTGAGGACAAGCAATATTGAGAAGGGACGATTTTTCATGTCCCAAATTTTTCATTGGGTCACAATGGCATAATCACATTTTCCATATTCATGAGAGTTTGTCAAATTGATGCTAAGGGTCAAATAATTGCCAAGGAGGAAAATTACTAGTTTCCTAGGTTGGGGATGGAAGCTTTGGGATTTGGAATAAGGGGGAAAATAAATGATGTTTGAAAATTAGAATGGAATAAATATTTAATAAAGGATATAAATAAATAAATACTAGGGAAAATCAAAGTGGCAATTGATCATGCTAAAGTTGGTTTGTATCTTCGGCTGTTGCGGCTG
Organism: Pseudotsuga menziesii; assembly: GCA_001517045.1. NCBI lineage: Eukaryota > Viridiplantae > Streptophyta > Pinopsida > Pinales > Pinaceae > Pseudotsuga > Pseudotsuga menziesii. The sequence goes on from LPNX010924481.1 coordinate 1,044,174, forward strand.
CTGGCATGGCTGTCGGTAAACATGGTGCGGACCAACCTCAAGCTTGAAAATGGGGTGAAATTGTTGGATTGTGCCACCAGCTATCTTGGAAATACTTCTTAGCTGATGTCATATAGCCTCCTCATGCATAAAGAATTCAATATTTCTTGCCTATTGTCGTTATTTTTTCTTCTTTTCGAACCAGAGGTTCTGATACTTCGCCCCTTGACACGGTACCTACAGTTTAACCCCTTGATAGTGTTCTGGTTCAGCCCATGCAATGAATGAGATTAAAATTAACAACCATGAATATTGGAACACACAACTCCTTTCTTGGGAATCATTGGCACCTCGAACAAGCTGATTTAACAAGAATTGGCACCAATCGATCTGAGTTCCTTGCGTGCAGAGGTCTGTGAGTGAAATTTCTCTTGTTGCACACTGTTCTGGATGCATCTTGCAGAGTAACTTGGATGCTAGTACTTTGACAACAAAGTTAACAATGGGGCTATTAATGGTATGAATAAAAAACCCTCTTTTACTTATTTTCATACCAAAATTTTCTTTCATCCATTTAGCTATGGATGCCTCTTGATCCTCTTTGAGCAGCGGTGCTAGGTCCATCCCCTCAGCTGGTAGGCCTGTGGTGGAAACAATGAGCTCAACATTCATAGGGATAGGTTTTCCTAACCAGAGAAACCCATCATGAAAAATTAGCAGTAACTGCTTAACATAGGTATTGATTTGTGTTCCACACTCAAAAAGTTACAAATACAACAACAATAATATGCCTGAATTCTCCAATTTATTTTCCCATTCTTGTGCAACTTATCTTCTAGATGCCTACGGTTATCTTGCAAAATTTCAATATACTTATTGTGGTATAAGGCTGGTTTCATCTTGTTATCATGATCACCATAATATAACTTTTGCACCTTGGGCAGAATATGTTTTACTACCTTCACACCCTCTGTTACTAGAGGCACCAACAATGAAGCCTTTCCGTTCTTCGGGATTTCAAATTCGGGTGCATTTCTGCGTTGGGGTGGGACATATGGAGGTAATAAATTTCATGTCTCAAAATCCTTTGCTGGTGGGGTTTCCTCCGGGGGTGTTACTTCTCTTCCCTTCTATTTTTTGGTGCTGGTGCGTTTCTCTTGCTTGATCACTGGAGGGATTGGTATTTCATTTCAAACTGGTTTAGTGGCCTTTTGCTGGACTCCAGAAGTGGTTTGCTCATTAACAGGGCCGTTTGGTGGTGGGATATATCCAAAAACATCTTCCATTATCGGGGTGGGTGATACAGACTCGGATGCAACTGTACTTATTTCGATAGACAGAGATGACCATACTATAACTCACCAGTCCATTGCTCAGAGGTTGACACAATAACAATGTTTTTCTTTGGTGTGGGAGGAGCGAGGTCAGGGTACTGAGGCTTGATAAATACCCTAACTGATGCTAGACATTCTTCCTATGCACAATTAAATTTTCCTAAAGGAATCTGTCCTTTTCGTCGCATGGACGTACCGCGGCTCGTAGCTCAAAGCTTTTTGCATTATACCACTACTGTCCTATCACTGAATTGGTAGTTATTGTTAACAAACAAGTTGGTATGCACAAATATCACTATCGGTTTCTTCCCCCCCATTTTTTTATGTCCTTTTAATAGGGTGTTGTGTATTTTCACTTGCGCGATCTCTTTCCACTTCACACATTCCTTCTGACACATGGAGATTATGACGGCTGGGTCACTATCCCTCAAATCCTTTGTGATATTATACCCCTCCATGTAGCTATGCATATTTATGTTGTATTGATGGAGGCTTGTGTCCACAATGGGTATTTCTTCAAAGATATTCTCCTTTATTACCTGCAGCGCGACATCATCTGTTGGATGTTTTCTTCTAAATTCAAATGTATGGGTAAAGTTTATAATTAAAATTTCCCACTCACCAGTTCCTCGTTGCATCTCCTCTAAGGTGTAACAACTTCTTCGCACCATTTCCAAGGTGTGGATGAATCAGTGAACCCATTCCTATCACGTATATGCTTTCCAATCCGTGCGGCAGTGCTCAATATGTTTTCTAGGATTTGAAAATATTGTGTATTTTTTATTAGCATAGTTGATCTCTTCTCAAAATATGATCTCCATCAATCTTCTAAATTGTGTCCATTAGGAGATAGATTGTTTATGTGTACCCCACCATCTAGCGAGTGTAGCTTTCACCACATAGTCCAGAGCGGATAGTTGTTGTGATTCTGTGACCTTTTATTTGAATTATTCCAAGAAGGATACAAGGTTAGGAAATCCTTCATATGTAGGAAACACGCTTGCTTCGACTCCTACCCTTTGAACAACTTTTGTAATTCTTGCACACCTGTGCATGGAGACTTCATGCAACCTGTTTTGCCAATTTTCTAGGGCTTTTCCTGAGTTGGACGTGCATGAGCTTACACTGCACCAACTCAAGTTTCCATCGATTATGGGGTTAATATAATCTTCCTTCAAAGACATAATGTTATACAACTGGTCCAGATAATTCTCTTTCCCTTCGTTATGTGTAGGTTCGACATATTGTTTCCCTTCAAGGGGATCAATTGGCACAACCACTCTTATTTCAGAATCTTCGAAATACAAGATCCTTTTCTTGAATTTTATGATAGATTGGCTATCTATTGCCCGATCAATCCCTAGAATTGAAGGATAGGGGTTTGTGTGATTGACAATGTCAATGTTGGAGCAGAGTCCCGCAGCTACAGGAAAAGCTGCCATTTTGGAGGATAGACAGTTTGGCGAAGACGAAGAGATAAGGTGAAGCTACGACGCTGTAGCATGTTTCTAGCTACAGAGCAGAGCCAGAAACCGTGACTGTTTGAACAGAGAAGTCAAGAAAGACAACAGTACTTGAGCGGCCGAGAAGAGAAAGCTCAACCACTGCATTGAAGGCAGCGGCGAAGACAGGAGGGCTCAACTACCCTCATAAAGGAAAAGGAGCGACGAGGACGAGGTATTGAAGACGAAGGACATAAGAAGGGAAGCGGTGCATAGTACCCATGGTCAGCGCCGGGAAGCATGGAAGACTGCAAAGAGCAGTGGTGTGACAGAAAGCGGCTACCCCAAGTACAGATATGCCGACTGTCACTAGTTAGGGTTTGGGTTACTGTTGGGACAGGCCCACAGTGTTGTAATGGCGAGACCTTCGGGCCGCCTATAAAGGGATGTATTCTGTATTGTAAAAGGTTGGCATTTTGGGCATTTTAGGCCATCCAGCTAGTCAAATTATCAGTAGTCTGTTAGCTTACTGTTATTTTGTATTGTAACAATCTGCAGGGATTGACAGACAGAGAGAGAGAGTGAGAGTATGTTGTAAGAAGGCAATATAGAGAAGAGATATAGGAGAGAAGAGCTCCAGGCTGAGTGCAGAGTTACCCAAAAGATCTCTATGTGCATATGCGGTGCAACAGAACTGTGTACCTCTCTCAAGTTATAATATAGAAACACAGTTCTGTGGACGTAACTTCCATCCTGGAAGTGAACCACGTAAAATCAGAGCGTTATGTGTTTGATTCATGTGATTGTATTTACTTGTTATATCTATCATTCATTACATGAAATTTGCTTACAGTAAATGTATGCGTATGTTATTCAATTCATAGCCTATTAACAGGATAAATGCAAGTTGAAGTCTTTATGTATTCTGTATAAGAGTCTGTCTAAGTTTCACTTGAGACAGTTAAGAGTCGTAGTGTAAAATAGGCTCGTGTGTTGAGTCTTGTAAGTTGAACAGAAGTAATGCTAGGTACGCTGGGTCGCAGCGGTAGGATATCGCAGGGAGGCGATATCGCACCATCAGAGGAGCTGTGGTTCGCTGCGGTTAAGGATCAAGCAGAGGAAACAGTTACGTGTTGCCCAGGGCACGGCGATGCGATAAGGATTACAGTCATCGCGAGTAATGGGAAACTGTGCATCACAGAGAGGAAAGAGCGGTCTCGTGAGCTAAGAAGAGCTACGAGACGCCCACAGGACGCCAGACAGAACCTGGCCGAGACACTTGAGTCTTTGGCCAACCCTCAGGATCAATTCGGGTGAGACTTCAGGCTGCTCCGTGGTCTGTTGCCGAAAGGGCCAGTGAGCTAGGGGTGTTGTTGGTTCATTATAGTAAACCCGGGTCTACCCAGACGACCAAAAAATGGTTCTGTTTCTGGTTTTGAACAAACTGAGCACTGATGTTCTGTTGGAATCCTACTAGAGACGAAATCAACGAGTGGGTTGTGTCTACGGAGAAAGAGTTTGCCGAACGAGAAAACAAGAGTCCTAGACTGAGTACAGAGGACTGGTTACAGAAACATATCGTTACAGACCTGCACGCGATATTTTTTGCGACCTTTGGAAACGAGCTTTACGACTGGTTATCAAAGTTGACTGATAAGAACATATTCAAGAAGAAAAGAAACATTGTTTGGACATCGGAGCTAATTCAGACCGTGAAGAACCTTGATAATCCTAGTACGAGGACAATAGACTTCTGGCTTGCGAGTGTGCTAGAAGGCTTCGTCACAGAGTTTCTAGTTGACCAGAGAAAAAGCTTCAGCGAGGCTGAGCGGTACTTCTTCAAAGGATATCGCGGTAAGTACCTAAAATCTTTAAACTTGTCCATTAAGATGTTATTACATGAAAAAGGAACAATGGATCTAGTTTCAGATGAATAAGTAAAGATAGTAATGTCACAAGAGTTCGAAACTAATTTTGATGACATTGGACGTACACATACTGGAAAGAAATACAAAGTAGATTTCAGCTCTCCCATATTTGAAGACAGTTCAGATAGTACTAGACAACAGAGTCACAACCATACAGACAGAATAGAAGGGGGTATCCCTTACCACCCTTGTACCCCACAGAAATAGATCGGGACTCAGAACAATCCCGTAGGAACTCCATCTAGTAGCTCGCAGATAGTACATACTACCGCTACATCACCTCCACCTACACCGCCGAGTGGTAGTAACACAGCAAATAAACATCCACCACGTAGAAATAGAATGGGGGATGATATGAAGCTACCTATCTTCAAGGGTACAGGGGTAGAGGACCCAGAGTAGCATTGGTTTCTATGTGAAGCCGTGTGGACCATTAAAGCAATCAATGATGATAATAGTAAACTTGTACAGTTGGTCACCACACTGAGAGAATGAGCCTTAACATGGTATATGAAGTATACCTCAGCGGTACCAAGAACACTTGTCCAGGTCAGGACCTCCATGATTAAAGAGTTTAAGAAACCTAAGTCTGAGTCATAGTGCATTACAGAGCTCAAAGACATCAAACAGTTACCTACAGAGTCAGTGTGGGACTTCGATCAAAAATTTAAATCCCTTATAGACCAAGTCATCTTTGAGTTTGCGCCGGAGCAGCATAAGGAATGGTTTATTGTAGCGCTGCTCCCTCACATCAGACTACCATTAATTCAGCAAAAACTCCAGACGCAGGATGACGCGTTGGAGATGGCGATGAAACTAGAGGCTTCAGCTCTAGCTGAAACTAGCACAGGTATGACAAACTTGCAAAACCAGTTGGATAACCTCACGATACAGATGCATGAGCTTAAGAAAGGGAAAGAGATTGCGCAAGACATATGGTGCGTAAAGTGTAATGCAAAAGGCCATACTAAAGATAATTGTCCAGTCTTTGTAGAATATCTAGCACCTGGGGCTCCTAACCCCTTACCACAGACCCACGGGCCGTGGTGTGAAATATGCAAAACAAGAGGACATATACCTCACCAGTGTCCTCTACTTCAGAAGTACGTGCAGACACCTAAGAACTTATACTACGTCTTCTGCAAGTCCATAGGCCATGACGAACACGATTGCCAAGCCTATGATCTCATGGTCGGGAGCAAGCAAGACCTGTAAAGAGTCCAATAAAAAACACAAGGTCCAGCAGCACGACCACAGCACGATCCGGCTCATGTTGGCCGTGGAGGAGGATTCAGAGGATGAGGGGGATTCAGAGGCTTTGGCCGTGGTCATGGACCAGTGACTTGTTACAAATGTGGAGTTGTAGGACATTATGCTAGGGACTGTCAGAGCCTTACCACCACATGTAACTATTGCAAATCTTACGATCACGCTATAGAAGACTGTCCTACCTTGATAGCTAAGATCAGAGAACCTAAGCCAGCAGTACACCAGAACATCCAGTTTATTGCTGCTGAGCAGGAAGAACCAGAACTAAGAGTCAACATTGTGACTCGCAGCAGTGCTTCCACCAATGGGACATCGCAGGTTACAGAAAAGACCACAGGTCAGGAGTGGGTGCATAAAGCTCCTAACAAAGCAACACCACTTGACCTCCAGAAGAATAAACAGACATTTCAGGAAGCTAAGACTTTCTTTGATGACTCTATGCAATCAAGATCATAGGTACCATCGTCTAGGGGCGTACCGTAGCAAGCACCTTGTGGCGTTAGCCCTGACCAGACATCGCAGGCTACCACATCGGGCGCTTGTGACGAAGACGAGTTGGCAGGAAGTGTACAATCCTTCCTACAGAGTTGTTTAAAACTTGTGAGAAATGAGCAAGCTATTGGAGAACTTCAGCGCATCATAGATCAGTGTCAGCCATCTTCTTCCGTGAGCAGTGCACAGTGTGCTGTTCATAATATTATGGGACATACAAGAACAGGAAGAGAGATGCGACTCACAGCATAGGTTGGAGAATTTGAAATGGACGAGGTGATCCTATATCTAAGATCAGAGGTAAATGTTCTGACTAAGCAGACATGGGAACAGATGGGTAGCCCTAAGTTAGTCAGATCGCCTATCCATCTACGATTAGCTAATCAACAGCGGGTATCACCCCTGGGTCGATTATCGCAGGTGCCAGTTGACATTGACGGAGTTCGCAGCTCTGCGGAATTTGAAGTTATAGAAATCATTGGTGATAGTAGACCATATCCATCACTGCTAGGTATTGATTGGGCGATCGGTAACATGGCTGTTATCGACTTAAAGAGAAGACAAATGACCTTTGAGGACGCGTAGATCCGAGTCATCGCACCGTTATATCCTCTTCAGGGTCCTAGATACATTGAACCTATCCGAGTAGAGGAAGAGGCACGTAACATGGACAATCTCTATCAGATGACTGCGAACCAGAGCGGCTACATCAATCCAACCACATACGGGAACATTAGTTGGCGATGCGACAGCTCATGCGCATCGGATTCGGATGTTGGTCTAGAGAACTGGCAGAACAGACTTTACGAAGTCTCAGCGCACAGATGTGCGTATATGACTAAGTCACTGCGATGGATTAGCACAGAGGTCAAAGATATTCCATCATATCATGGTCTAACAGATATCCAGGACTTTCTCACGCAGTTTGAACAACAAATCCCTCACAAGCAGAGGATCGTAGCTGTGGACCTTGTAGTACGAGCCACACCTGCAAGATGGTGGTATGCACATAAAGAGAATATCACATCATGGGATGATCTTAAGAGATTGATGGAGATCAGATTCTCTACCGACAGAGAATATCTCCAGCAGAGATACACAGGAGAAAGTGACCCCAGGTCACATATTTAGACATGTGAACGGAATTGGTCGGACATTCCCGAGGATGAATGGGTTCACCAATTCATTCACACTTTGGACACAGTTCCATGGAACTGGTACACAGAGACTGAATTGCGTAAGGGAATGACTACATGGCCACTTCTAATAGACAGCTTTCTACTCACCTTCGCTTTTGAATCTGAGTATCCAAATGTTGATCAGGCCCTTAATGTAATAAAGATTAAGATATTTGAATATTGTACCCTATCAGTACATACTCAACCTGAGTGGGCCATCCAGTTAGAAGATGCGCTTGAGTGCTATAACTTCGAAGTAGAACCAGAGGATGAGGATGAGGATCCTCGCAACATCAACATTCCAGAGTCAGAAGGGACTCGTGATGTTGATGGACCGAAGCTACAAATTCCAGCAATCACAAAGCAGCTCAAGATTAAAAAGATCAATATTGGCACAGATACAGAACCAAATTTTGCCTCTATTGGAGACTATTGGAACGATGAAACAGTCGGACAGATTACAGACTTGTTACATGACTATCAGGACCTATTTCCCACCAAGTTCACAGAGATGAAGGGAATAGTCGGAGACCTGGGAGTAATGAGGATACCATTGAAAGAGGATGCTAGACCAGTTAAGCAACGTCCATATAGATTAAATCCACGCTACAAAGAAAAAGTTAAGGATGAGATCGATAAGATGCTAGCAGCAGGCATCATTGAGCCCGTAGAAGAGAGCGAATGGGTTAGTCCCATGGTGGTGCAAGAGAAGAAAACCAAAGGAGACATCAAGATTTGTGTCGACTTGCGTAAACTCAATGACGCATTGCTTCATGATCCATTCTCGACACCTTTCACTGATGAAGTACTAGACAATGTGGGAGGACATGAGGTCTACTCTTTCACTGATGGCTTTTCAGGCTATCACCAGATCAGAATCCACTCAGAAGATTGACATAAGACCACGTTTGCAACAGAATGGGGCTCATTCTAGGATACGGTAATGCCCTTTGGTCTTAAGAATGCACCAGCTATCTTTTCTAGAGTAGTAGTTGCTGTATTTAAAGAATACATCCATAAATTCCTAGAATTTTATTTTGATGATTGGACTGTATTTGGATTAATTGACAAGCACATAGGAGATTTAAGACTGATGTTAGAGAAATGTAGGCAGTACCAGATTTCTCTGAACTTGAAAAAATGTATATTCTGTGCGCCATTTGGTATTTTGTTGGGTCACATTGTTTGCAGGCAAGGCTTGATGGTAGATCTCGCAAAGATTGCCATCATTGTAAATCTTCCAACACCCAACTCAGTCAAACAATTGAGGATAGTACTTGGTCATACCGGGTACTACAGAAAATTCATCAAGGGATACGCAAATATTACATCACCGATGGAAAAACTGTTAAAGAAAGATGTAAAATTCCTATGGAATGAGGAATGCCAACAGAGTCTAAACACACTTAAAGAGAAGATGGTTACAGCACCCATCTTAGTATTTCCAGACTGGACTAAGCCGTTTCATGTACATGTGGATGCATCTGGCATCGCACTAGGGGTTGTTTTAACACAACCAGGAGAAGGAGGTATCGATCATCCTATCGCATACTCCAGCAGAAATCTATCGACAGCAGAAAAGAACTACACCATGATAGAAAGAGAAGGCTTAACTATGGTGTACGCACTGCAGAAATTTATGCACTACTTGTTGGGTGCCAAGTTAAAAATGTTTACTGACCATTCCGCATTAAAGTATTTGGTCAATAAGCCAGTGTTAGGGGGGAGAATCTGCAGATGGTTACTCCTCTTTTAGGAGTATGATTTTGAAATCATTGTCAAACCGGGAAGATTGAATGCTGGACCTGATCATCTGTCGCGAATAGACTCAGGAGAAGAGCCAAGTAATCTAGAGGACAATTTGCTAGATGCGCAATTGTTTTCTATCCAGATCGCAGATGAGTACTATGCTGATATCATTCACTTTCTCACTACAGGAAGGGAACCTGAGGAGTTTACCAAGCATCAAAAGAGGCAGTTGGTTGTTAAAGCAGCAGATTTCACCCTGATCGCAGGACAGTTATATAAGTTAGGTCCAGATGAATTCCTGCGCAGATGTGTGATGCCGCATGAAAAAGAGGCTATTATTAGAGAAGCACATTCAGGTACCGCAGGAGGTCATTTCGCAGGAAAGCCGACTGCATATAAAATCCTGACCACAGGATTATGGTGGCCTATGTTACACAAAGACACTAAGGACTTTTGCAGATGCTGCGATATCTACCAGAGGGTAGGAAAACCTTCAAGACGAGATGAAATGCCGCTGCGACTGCAGGTTACATTGCGTGCATTTGACAAGTGGGCTATAGACTTTGTGGATCCTATCAACCCACTGGGAAAACAAACTGGCATGAGATATATCATCACTGGAACATAGTACCTCACCAGGTGGGCAGAGGCCAAAGCAGTAAGAAATTGTGATGTTGCTACAGCCGCACAGTTCATTTTTGAAAACATAATCACTAGATTTGGATGCCCAGTAATTTTGATGAGCAACCAAGGCACACACTTCTTGAATCGCACCATTGAGGCCTTGACGGAATAATTCCAGACACAGCACCATAAGAGCACTCCCTACCACCCACAAGCTAATGGTACAGTGGATGCCTTTAACAAGATTTTAGAAAACGCTCTTACTAAGATTTGCAACAACCAAAGGAATGATTGGGACCTTAGATTTAACGCTGTATTATGGGCGTATAGGACTACATGCAAGAAACTTATAGGACACACACCTTTCAGCTTGGTGTATGGACAGGAGGCTGTTATGCCTATGGAGTATATCCTTCCCAGTTTAAGAATTGCTCAGATCACTGGAATGGATGATACAGACATGGTGCATGAGAGGCTAGTGCAGCTGCTTGCCTTAGAGGAAGACAGATTCATCGTCGAATTCCATCAGAAAGTGCAGAAGGCACGAGAAAAGGCTTGGCATGACAGACACATTAAGAGTAAGACTCTTCAGATCGGAGACCTAGTACTCCTCTATGACAGTAAATTTATTAAGTTTCCAGGGAAGTTCAAGACGCATTGGTTGGGGCCGTATCAGATACAACAAGTCATAGAGGGAGGAGCCGTTCAGCTCAACAAACTGAATGGGGAGCTTCTTCCCATGATGATCAATGGCAGTAGGCTTAAGCTTTATAGTGACAGTCACTCCACCTATCAGCCCTAACTCAGAGTTGAGAGGGTGCAGATGTCCGGTGTAGTTGAAAGGAGGCATCACACCAGGAATTAGTCTACACTGGCATGTATTCTAAGTATAAGGAATCACATAACGACGGTTCATTTTGGTGAAAAAAAAAAACACGCCTAAGTTTGTGTTGAGCAAGTGATGCGGTGTGGCATCGCAGCAGCGCGATGTTTCTCCGTGCCACGTACCTAGTTTGCCACGAGATAGAGGGCTATTCAAGTCGCCTTCTGACAGGAAGTTAATGAGGAAATGACCGGTATACCTTACCGTAGATTTGGCAGCAGCATAATAAAATTTTCCAGATTTGGCAAATCTTCGACGAGACCAGAGCCTGCATACACACGCTTCAAGGGAAATTGATCGGATTTCAGCATTTATTAAGGATCGGGATGATGGGTGTGGTCTCGTCCAAGAATTTAATATGACCGACGGGTTCAGTCTAGATGACCGTTGCGTCTGGGATTAGCGCCTTCAGCATAAAAGCAGAAATTATTCATTCGGGAGGGTTACTTTTGCAAAGAGCCGAGAGCTATACAGTGCAGTGTTAAGTTTCCCCTATCCAGAGCTAATTTCATTACAGAGTGCTGTGATTTCCAGAGTTTGCAGCCATTGCAAATCCAAAGTATAACACCTAGTGGGTTCTGTCCAAGGACGAGCCTATAGAAGCGATTTTGGAAAGATTCGAGCGGGGAGGCCTTACAGCTGCTATGACCATGCCAAGTTCATCATAGACCGGACAACGACCAGGGATGAGGAGCCAAACTCACATAAGAGAAGAATCCAGTTCAGAGCTGGAGGAAGAAGTTCATAACGCAACAGACTACATCATGCCACGAGTTGATGGCGCACCAGAGGTAAAAATTCCCAAGGGTGGTAAGTTTCTTGTTCCTATACCATAGATTGATTCTAGAATAAGGGAAGATGGAGATCTATTAGGATATGCCGCTGTTGTTAAATTTGTAGATTATAACCTGGGCGATAGTAAGACATACCCTCAGTTCCGGTCGGATCAGTACCTTACGATTTAGAAGAACCCAAGGACAGGTGCAGATGAATATGTTCTCATGGAACATGTCCAGATTCTTGAGCGCTCAGGCCTACTCAATCTGTTAAGAATACCACAGCAGCAATGAAGGAAGAAATTAAGAGCTTAGCAGCTCTTCAGAAGATGAGAAAGACGACAGAGATGAACCTCTTGCAGCAGGAAGCGCAGCGGCTGAGAGCAAAGGAGATACAAATCAATGACCTGCTTCAACCATATCAGGAACAAATCACAGAGCTAGTTGATGTGGTTGAGTAGAAAGTTGAGGAGCTCACTACCACCAGAAATGAAGTTGATGCAGCAGAAGACTCAGATATTAGTCAAGCTATGCTTGAATCGGCACAAGAGCGTGTCGCAGCTATGGAGAACGAAGTTGCAGGACTTCGGGACAAGCTTCAGCGCACTTCGTAGGAAGCCAAGGAGAAGCTACAGCAGGAGAAGCCTGTTGGTAGTGGCTCAGGGATGAGCCACAAGTAAGTGTTAGGGGACTATTGGAGCAGAGTCCCATAGCTACAGGAAAAGCTACCATTTTGGCGGATAGACAGTTTGGCGAAGACGAAGAGATAAGGTGAAGCTACGATGCCATAGCATGTTTCTAGCTGCAGAGCAGAGCCGAAAACCGTGACTGTTTGAACAAAGAAGTCAAGAAAGACGACAGTACCTGAGCGGCCGAGAAGATAGAGCTCAACCACTGCATTGAAGGAAGTGGCGAAGATAGGAGGGCTCAACTACCCTCATAAAGGAAAAGGAGCGATGAGGCCGAGGTATTGAAGACGAAGGACAGAAGAAGGGAAGCGGTGCATAGTACCCATGGTTAGCGTCGGGAAGCATGGAAGACTGCAGAGAGCAGTGGTGTGATGGAAAGCAGCTACCCCAAGTACAGATATGCTGACTGTCACTAGTTAGGGTTTGGGTTACTATTGGGACAGGCCCACAGTGTTGTAATGGCGAGACCTTCGGGCCGCCTATAAAGGGATGTATTTTGTATTGTAAAAGGTTGGCATTTTGGGCATTTTAGGCCATCCAACTAGTTAGATTATCAGTAGTCTGTTAGCTTACTGTATTTTGTATTGTAACAATCCACAAGGATTGACAGAGAGAGAGAGAGAGAGAGAGAGAGAGAGAGAGAGAGTATATTGTAAGAAGGCAATATAGAGAAGAGATCTAGGAGAGAAGGGCTCCAGGCAGAGTGCGGAGTTACCCAGAAGATCTCTAGCTACATATGCGGTGCAGCAGAACTGTGTACCTCTCTCAAGTTATAATATGGAAACACAGTTCTGTGGATGTAAATTCCATCCTGGAAGTGAACCACGTAAAATCAGAGCGTTATGTGTTTGATTCATGTGATTGTATTTACTTGTTATATCTGTCATTCATTACATGAACTTTACTTACAGTAAATGTATGTGTATGTTATTCAGTTCACAGCCTATTAACAGGATAAATGCAATTTGAAGTCTTTAAGTATTCTGTATAAGAGTCTGTCTAAGTTTCACTTGAGACAGTTAAGAGTCGCAGTGTAAAACAGCCTCGTGTGTTGAGTCTTGTAAGTTGAACACAAGTAACGCTAGGTATGCTAGGTCACAACGGTAGGATATCACAGGGAGGCGATATCGCACCATCAGAGGAGCTGTGGTGCGCTGCGGTTAAGGATCAAGCGGAGGAAAGAGTTACGTGTTGCCCAGGGCGCGGAGATGCGATAAGGATTAGAGTCATCTTGAGTAAGGGGAAACTGCGCATCGTAGAGAGGAAAGAGCGGTCTCGCGAGCTAAGAAGAGCTACGAGACGCCCACAGGACGCCAGAAAGAACCTGGCTGAGACACTTGAGTCTTTGGCCGAGACACTTGAAGTCTCACTTCGGGTGAGACTTCAGGCCGCTCCGCGATCTGTCGCCGAAAGGGCCAGTGAGCTAGGGGTGTTGTTGGTTCATTATAGTAAACCCGGGTCTGCCCAGACATCCAACACTCAATGACCTCGAAGTCGACATATTTTCTCAAGCCTTCGACTTCCACCAATACTTGGGATAGTCTACCAATTAGTATCACATTCGAATAGTTTGCAAGCCTTAGCTGAATAGGAGACTAGTCTAGTTGTGACTTATTCATGATTTCCCATGTCTGTCTTGTCAATATATTGACATATGAGCCCAAGTTGATTATGATATAGTCCATATCATAATATCTTATTTGCACAGTCATTCACACTTCTCGGCCTATATTCCGTTTGCTTTCGATCTGATTAACTCTTTTTTTAGGGTGTAGGTCTTCTGTGTTGTCTTCTATGGGTGTTGTCAACTCTGCAACAACATCTTTGTCATGGATTAGTGCTAAATAACTTTTGAAAAAGTCCTTGGGCTTACTAACCTTTTTAGTGGGTGGCCTTCTGATTAGTTGTTCAAATATTTCAAGCATTTCTCTCACTTGTCTAGATGTCGACGGATGATTGGTATGAACGAAGTCTTTTCACACCTCCAAGAAGACTTCCTTCTCTTGCTGGAAATCTAGCAGAGCTTTCTTTTGTGTCGTAGGTTGCATCTGCGGATGTCCTTGTAGTGTATTTTGGTCTGATCCTATCGCAGCACCTCCTCTCATGACTAAAGCAAGGTTGGGATGTCTTGGTTCAATAAAAATCATTTGAATATTCAGATGGGGGTTTGGATTGGGATTCTGCACCGGGTTGGGGTTAACGATAGTTCTAGCCTACCATTTCGCAATAAGCTGCAGACATTATTCGACTATGTGATCAAATGATTTACAGTATGTACAATTTTTCGTAGGTGTTTGAAAATATCGAGAAAATTGTCCTGACTTCCCACAATTATAACATACAACTTGGCCTCTTCCTCTACCAAATCATCCTCCTTGTTGTTGTCCTCGAACTCTAAAGCTCCCACCCCCTTCTTTGTGGAGGGTATTGTTGTTGTTGAGGATATTGGCTTGGATGGTATTGCGGTTGATGATATTGTTGTTGTTGAAACTGTGCAGGCTGATATTGAGGCTGTGCTCATTCAGTTTGTATTTGTTCATCATTCTTCATTAGGTAGGTATCCATCGTTTTCTCTTGGAGAATTTGAATTGCTCTACAGTCCTTTTTCGTCATGACCTATTGATCTACAAAATTTACAATACATACTAGCAGGTGCACTTACAATCTTTTGCAAGTACAAACATTCCTTGGACTTGTGACCTCTAGTCTGGCATACTCTACACAAAGGAATTCCTTGGGTGTTTAATGGGTTCAGCGCACCTGCTGCGACATAGTTCATCAACACCAAAAAATTATCTTTATGGTGTCCATTTGTTCTGCACCTTATGCACCATAGTTACTCCTAAAATTTCTTGCCTCTTTTGATATCCTGAACCTACATTGTAAGATTGGCCAGTTGCGACTAAATTTGCATCATTCATGAATCATGAGATAGTGTCTCCAACTCGTGAGGCTTCTAACTTCATTTCTATCTCCAGAGTCTTTGTCTACGACACAAGTTTCTGTTGCATCAATGACGTTTGGATGTGTGGTAACAAGGAAACAATGAACCATTCCTTGTGTTGCACATCCGACTTTTGGAAACTCACGTTGGCCATTAATGTCTTAAATATATGGTAAAAGTCCTAAATAGATTCTGTTAGTAGTTGCTTGATATCCTTGATCTCAGTGATGCATTGTGATTCAGACTTTAGTTTTTTAAATTCATCAATCAACCCAAGTTGAATCTCATTGAGTGTCTTTGGGACCACTCTCAGTAGTACTATGGAAAACTCCATATACCAGTCTAGCACACGACCTCGTAGTGTCGTGATCATCTGTGCTTTATTGATGTTGTCATCCTAGATTGGTGGTACAGTCCAGACATTGTCGCACAAAAACCAGTGTTGTTTTGGGTCTTCCAACCCATTCTCATTGAATATTGGAAGCTTTATGTCAGTTCCAACCATTGGATTGAATGGTACTGTATTGACTGCTGGTACAGTAGTAACAAAATGTGGACTAGTCAGATTTCCTTGTCCTCTATTTACAGCGTTAGTACTACTTGTATTTATAGAAATACTTGAAGATAGGTCTCACGATCTTACCTTAGGTACTGTAGGTGAGTTGTGTACAGGTTCTTGTTCCAGAGCTTTAGTTGACTCCTTAGACTCTTCGAATCCTTTTGAGATTGGCTGATACTCCTCTTCCTCGTCACACGAGGCTTCATCTAGGTATGGTGTAAACTCATAGCCTTATTCTTCTTGCTATGTGCTGCAACTGCCTCGTTCGAACATAGTTTTTCTTCTTTTGCCAAACCTAAATATACTTTCACTTCTCAAAAAGACAGGTTCTAGTTCAGTGCTGCTTTCTCCTAGGACCATTTCATTCTAGGGTTCCGCAGAGACATAGACACCCTTTTCTATTCAATCTATCATTTGTAGAATTCCCTTTTCACATATAAGCATTTTGATCCACATCTTCAAAGATGAGAGATATCGACTGCGTGGTCCTCGATTTTTTTTTCACTCGGTCTCACTATATGAGGTTATTGTATCGACAACAGACTCAATGATATATCCTTCTATGATACTATCTACCTAGAATTCCACAACCCTTGATATAAGGTTATTGATTCTTTTTATCCACTCAATCAAGAACGGAGTCCACTATGTCAATTCTCCTACTTGAAAATTATTTTTCTGGGTTGCCAACTTAGACAACCACTCATACAAGATGACAGGTAACTCAGAGAAGAAACTCTCGTAATTTTTTGAATAGATGTACTGACCCAACCAGTCTGTTGGGTTCCACCATGTTCATTTGCTTTATTCTCATGCAAAATCTAGCTCTTTGGAATCCACCCAGTCTTGGATCTCCGGTTTCATAAGATGCCAGAACGTATCCCTCACCACAACACTTTGAGGTCCCGTCAATGAAACCGTTTGTTGGCTTTTCTCCCTGCGACCTAGGTTCAACCCCCTTTTTGGTCAGCGTAACAAATACCAAGATATCGACCCGACGGAGAAGAGACCAGCTGGAAACACCTGCAACACAGATGCCATCTCACCCGAGATATCATAGTTCTATGGGTAACTGCCAGAACCACATTTCCTCAGTTTGTGTAGGAGGGTGTTTTAAGTCCTTGGCATTGCGCCAAGGTTTCCAACGAAGATCAGGAAGTTGGGTTAGTGGTTTGCACATTATATGTCAACACAGGGTATGATTTTCCCTTCTTTATGCAATCTTACACAAATGCACAGTGAATAAACATCACAGACATATTCATTACTGAAATACAACATTCATGCATCTATCCCTTTAAAGCACAACAACCAATCAATCATTAAACACGGTAAATATGCACTTATCTAATCTACTCAACATTCACACATATACAAAACATGTAACGTGGAAACCCATCCTAGAAAAAACCACAAGGTTCTCTTCATCTGGAATTGGCATGGGGAAATATATGCAACTTTTGTCTGTACATAAATCTACAGAATATGTTCAAGATATTCTCTTCTATCTCTAAAAACTTCTCCTCCCTCTCATCACCCTCTCATGCTCTCTAATATTCTCTATCTTTATCACTCTACTCTACTCCTACTCAATGATATGCACATATCCTGGATTGAATCAACCTTCTCTACCTGTCTACGCACTCAGCTGCATAACCACTACTCAGATGCACACAACAATCAGAGTTAGTAACCAAAACTAGATACCTCTAGTCTATATCCAACATCTTTCCCAAGAGTCTAGACACTTACTCAAAATTGTTGTATCAACTAATCAGCTCAAAATTGTCTAAGCAAGAACTAGCTTATGAGCTAACCCATTTAGAGCTTGGGTTTCTCCTTTTATAGCCTTATTATATACTAGATATAACTACCATACATGCTTGTTATAGACTCAATACTTACTTGATACAGAGGCTAACAGACTCAGCTTCAATCTCTATCCCAGATGACTTACTATCTTCAGCCAATGGGTTGTCTTTCCTATTCTAGCAATACATGACCAAAAAGGCACTATCATCCTGACTTACAAAAATTCCTTTACGCGTGTGGTTTTTGTCGTCTCCAGCCGAGCTCATACCCACAATTTCTAAGGGCTACTGCTTTCTCAACGTTATGATTTATGGTCACTTTCTAGCCGTTACCTTATCTGCATGCCTGCTTTTGCAAATATTCTTCCATGTCATCTCATCTCTTGCTCCGTCCTTCCATCATAGCTTACCAAACTGGCGTAGCTTCCTCATCTCGCACCTTCCCTTTACCTTTATCCTTATATTCCCTCTTCTGTTGCAGCATCCTTCTCTTATTCTTTGATGTTGTTTCTTCTGTCACAACTCCTTCTTCTTCTTATTGAACCTCTTCTTTCCTACTTAGGTAAAATTCTACATGAATTCTTCCCTTCTGTCCCAGTCCCAACACATGTCTCTAATGGAAGTTGGAATGATGAGAGGACAAGGAGCAATAAGATATCGATATTGAGGAGGGAGATGGAGGCTCAGGAGGCTCTTCTCCATCTTCTTGATTCATTAAGGCTGCATCCTCCTCTTTTTCCTTCTTCTTCTTCTTCTTCTTATTCTTTGTCACCCTTTGCTAATAATCTAAAAACAACTGCTCAACTCGATCTACCATTTGGTAAAAGGATTTGTGAAAATATTTTTCAACCTTAGTGTGAACTTCTTCCTCTTCCATATTTTTGTTCCATCGTACATGGCCGATATCAGGATTATAAGACACTAATTTACCTTGTCCTCTTTGAGTTTGTCCTTGTTTATCATTCACACTCACAATCGAAAAGTCACATAGTCTAGCTCTAATACCATGTGATGAGGATATTTTCCTTCATTGACTTATCATGGATTTTTTTGGTTAAAAGAGTGTAAATCATAAATGTGAACAAATGAATAAATACATAAGGGATAGGCATGCACCATAAACACATAACAACCCAACTTGATAACGAAGATCGTCCCTATGGGACTACGTCTTCAGGCCTGATCTACAATGGGGAGTTGTTTCTTATAAATATCAGCAAAAATAACAAGTTACATGGAAATAATGATTTATACCTCAAATTTTGGAAGTGACCTACAAATGGGTTGCTCAAAATAGAAAATGGACCACACCAATGGATCCGTAGTGAAAATTTGTGAAAAATGAGTCTAAAGTTGACCAAGTTCTGACACCCTCAACCCAGGCTCATGGCACAAATTTTTCCTCAAAATCCATGCCAACATAGTCCATACATCCATATGATCATATGGATCCATACATAAATAAATGTGTAGTACGTTTGTATTCCTAGAGAATCATGCCTGCAGTTGTCCTTCTCATTATGCACACCAACCTCTCGACGCTCTCGGTCTTAGTCCTCCTCCTCAGGCTTAGGAAAACATTGGGCATAAATAATATGAAGGTGGGGTCTAGTCTAGAACTACTTCACTGACCCATTGGTTAGGTCATTGTGGTAGCTCTCGGGAGACCTAGATTCAAGTTCCCTGACTCCTCCCTCTTTGGCATCTTTTGAGTTGGTTGCTTGTATGGTTTGGTCGATAGTTGAACTACAACACACACACACACACACACACACACACACACACACACACACACACACACANGGTTGGTTAGTCACTTTTCTTCCCCAAACTCAGTGATTTCAACTTAAAAATAGATTTTGTCATATGATCTAACAACGTCCACAAGTGGCCTAGTGGTAAGTCATTGGGTTGTTTCATGTTAGGTCACAAGGTTGAGTTCCACAATGGTTCATTTGGTCCTTAAATTTTTTTTGGAGTTCTTTGGGAAAACTTGTGTCACTCCCAGATTGGCCCACCTGTACACCCCATCAACACCCATTAAGATGGTACATTTGTGCCACATCGATGCCAAATCATATTCCATGTCATCCAAGTCTGCCACATGGTTCCTTGTGGGGGTTCCATGTCAATGTATGTACAATACAGATGCCACATGTCACTCTTGCAGTTATGCCACGTGGCCTCCTTTTTTCCTTCTTATGCACATAATATGTTGATTAGCCAAAAATTTAGAACTGAATAATTTTTCAATACAGATTCCATTTTGAGTGAAATGAACATCGTCCGAATCGACTAAACAACATTGGGATTAAATAATTTTTCCATACAGAGTTCGTTTTGAGAGCTCTACATCTTCACACTTGTTTTACTGAGTTTTGCTGAGTTTGTAAATTGACCCATTTGGATATCTTCCTGGATTAAAAAAAACTAACAAGTTATTAAATCAAAGTTGGTTATGCATATCTTATCCAAAATGGGGATTTTTAGGAAAGACATAGATTCCCTTCAGATTAGAGCTAAACCAAACATCCTTTCCATCCTCGGTTATGTACAAAAGGGGATCATGTTGATGGACCTGGGACTCTACAATTTCTAAGCATGCATTACACAAAGTTTTATTTTTTCATCCAGTTTCCATTTGGAAATTAAAAGGAACAAAGTAACACAAAATATGCATTACACTCATCCAACAATCAACATAAACTAATTTTAATGTTGGAAAATATGAAACAAAATGTAGATCCATTTCAACATCATAAAAAGGACAATTCCATAGAAACCAAATTTAATTTGTCTCTGGAGTGGAAATGAACTTGGACAACATTAAAATTTTGACAAAAATAGGAAGAAATAAGTAGGTTCACTAGGGATCATGCCTCTAAAACTTGGAGGCATAAAACTATGCTGAAAATACCATTCCCAATATTCTTTTAAAATAAAATATCTCTTTAAATATCTCTTTACCTTCTCTTATCGATTTATATTAGCATGATTTCCCTCTCTATGTTGGAATCTTACCACCTCTGATGTTTTGACATAGACAAGCATGGTGGCCCAAAATAAAACTGAATTCCACATCTCTGTAGTGGACACGACAATAAATACTGAGCTAAAATGGCATCCAATTATGGAACCTATAGGGTATGGGTTCACTATTCTTTTGATACCAGTTTACTACAAACTCTTGTTGCTTACAATATACATCATTCCCAAAGCCTCTTCATGAATAGAGACCTCTGTATTTTGAAATGCAATCAATTCCAATACACATAAACCTAAAATCTCATGGATTAGTACCCATCCATATTCTTATAAAAAATAAATAAACATCCACGTTGATCCTTATACACATACACCAATACACTGATGTTTAGCAACGTCCTTCACACTCATAGAACCATAGTGTCTTACAAAATATTTCTTTTCCTTCATTAGCAATGGATCATGACTACAATTTCTCTAACTAAGGGGAGAAAATATTGATTCCCTAACAGAGTTTGTCAAAAAATTAGGTTCTCATTCAAAAATACAACAAGAAATATGATATTTCAGTCTAAATAAAGAGAAAACTATATCAAAAGATTGGATATATTTGCATTATTATTGCACTAATTATTGGCTCATCACTAGCACATTTGGGAGCAAAGTTGTTTTGAAAACTTCTAGATTTACCTAAACAAATAGGTGTTCGACTATAACATTTGAAAGATGAAATTTCTCATGCTTTAAATGATGTAAGGAAGACAATTAATTTGAGTTTAACCTCGACGAAATCTACGATAATTATACTTGAGTTTCCAATTTTCATGTGAAATGACTTTGTCCATTCAATAAACCTTAGGGTTATTGCATTCAATATCTAATCTTTAAGTGCTTCAAAACACTGTTGGCATTCATTGATTAAGGTGAATGGGGTTTCTTATTTTAAGAATTTATAGATTATGTATGTTATTAGCATATTTTTGTATTTTTCACTGGGTGCACCCCCCCTCATTTGAGGATGGGATATTTCTATTCGAGATAGATTAGTTCCAATATTATATGGCTATAGAGTTGTTCCAAATGAATGCATTTGATTAACTAAATTTACAACCTTTATAGTTGACTATTTTGTCCCCCCATACCGAGGTTTTAGTGTATTTCATTAGCCAAGTTAATTAAACTAGGAACTAACTTCCATAAATGTGAGATACTCATATTTATTGTGTTCATGGATGTTAAAGCATGAAAATTGGAAGAACGATACCAACATTTGCAAAGAGCAAGGGTTAATGGATATTTTTTGTAATTTGTTTGGAAAGAAAAAAATAGCATCATCGTCCAACACAATTAATCTAAAAATCAATTACCAATATTGAGTCTCCTTAAAAGAATAACAGTTTTAAATCATGGGCATTTGATTACTTCATTACAAAGCCAATATGGCTTTAAATAGGCAGTTGCAAACTTTTAATTTAAGTGCCCAAGATGGGATGTGTAGGAACAAAGGCACATCAATATGTGGAAATCCACTTTTCAATTGTGGTATAGCCACTTCAACACATTCATCAAGAATACATGTTTTTTTCGCTATATAAAATCTACACAATTGGGTGAATATTTTTAATAAAACACAAAATATTGTTTCAACACATTCACCAAATTCGAAAACATAAATTGATGGAAATCCACACATATAGTAACTCTATCACATTCCAATGGACTAAACAAAAAAGAGAGGGGGGGAGAATCTATTTTCACATAGCCTAAATTATCAACAAAGGGAAGGTACAATGTGACACAATAATGTGAAGGAGAACCATTTGACATCCACCAAAAGATTTATTTCAGACTTACTGACTTCAAATCCTATTTCTGTAGTTCCATTTTTATGTACATTAACAAAGGCCCATGTTCCTTGGAACAACCTTGTACATGCCTCTTTCACATTGGTGAACTCCATCTAAAATAATCCATCCAATTGGCCACATCATTCACAGATCCTTTACAACCAGATGCCAAAATCTCCTACTGTGAAACACCAAATATTTCTCCATTTCAATGGGTCCCAACATCATTTGACCGTATTTCTCCATTTACACTACCTATCACTCCATTTCTAGAATGACCCTTGAAATATGACCCTCTTTCACCATTACCCAGTCCCTAGACCAAAATGTTCTTCACACGATCGACAAGCATTTGATGTTGATAACTCTTTAATGGAATTTACTAAAGTATACACCTTTCACAACATCTACAATAACCATTTGACTACCATTGCACCGACAAATTTGAAAGATTTATCTCATCCCGAAGGATACCCAATTTTTTCAAGATAATTTTCCTTTGCAATTCACTCTTGCCTTTGATGCTCTTTTGCATAATATTTAAAAAACTTAGTTGTGAATTTCTCTAATCAAAATCCCCAATTTTACCCCCATTCATATGCAATTCATCTCATCTCCTTTTTCACAGGTCACCCCTCATGGCAACTTTTCTTTCGCTTTCCTTTAACCAAAGGTTGTAGGGGCCAAACCCTGACCCCATTCTCCTGCCCCAACAACATATGTTGAAGTGAAAGCTAAATTGAGTAAACATGCCCATTGCAATCATTGACACAACACTTAATCAAACTAATAATATATTATAGTAAAATGTTTGAGAAGTTGTATAAAAGGAAGATAACTATCACGTGAAAAGGCATGGTTGTATGAAAGGTATATCTCCTCCATCACTTAGTTTAAGTTCTCTTGAAATAAAGAAGTCAAGGGCCAAGTTCAATGTAAGGTTTCTCCATTTTTCTTTTCTCTTACATGGATGACTAGGTATTTTTAAGGATTTCCATTACAGTTTCTACTAAAATGATCATTGTAGAATGGAATTGTTTCTCCAATAAAAGGGCATTGGACTTGGGGTAAAATAAAACCTTCCTAACTCTTGTTGTAGCCTTGGATAATTGAAGTCATTTGTTGCTGAAATTTTATGGTTATAGGTGTTGGAATTCTATTCACCATTTGAAGTTTGTTATCACTAAGAAAAAAAATTAAGTTTGGTACATTACGTCTCCTCATGGAAGATATGTAGGGAAATTTTCAGATTTTATAAGTGGAACACTACATTGTATATTTTTAATCTCAACATTTTGAGCCTCCTAATCGGACTCATCATTAGCAGAAAAACTCCTACTTTGTTGTATATTTTTAATCTCAATGTTTCGAGCCTCCTAGTTGAACTCATTATCAAGAAAAAACTCCATGGTCCATGGTGAAATCAGATTTGAAGATATGATATACTACTAGTTGATCGTTCGGTTAGATGGATGTCATACCCAATATACTTCATCTAGGGTTTCATATCTACTAATTTCTCTATTTCTCATGGTTTCATATAATTACTTAGGAGTAATCTCATGGTTGTGATGGTGCATCTTACATGAGGCCCTCACTTATTCTTGCACAATCTGAAACTTTATTTTAGACTAATTGTAGGACATCAATGCATGTATTAATTATGTATTCTCCATCACACTCGAGCCTTCTTGCTCTCTGAACTGGATTCCATTGCCCAATGGATAGACAATAGTTATGATAGTCCACTATCACTTTATTGCCTAAATCTAAAAGTATCTTCTTTTTACAAATCTGATTTTTTTATCAAGCTTGCAAGGACATAATTGTAATCTTATTAGAGAATCCCCCTTTTGTTGGAGAAAAGCTAGCCTAAAATGAGGAGGATGACCACCCAGGTGACAATGGATTGCATCATTAAGTCAGCTTAGGTTTTGTGCTTGGTGATTGGACTTATATTATATCTAAATCATAGGGGTAACACACTCAAACAAGGTAATGATTCAATTATGGTTCCCCAATGAAACCATAAATTAAGTCCTAAAATGCCATGTTATAAACCTAGAAACAGAGAAATGAGATTTAAACTTAAAATGGTAATCCTAGTGCACATTGAGAATGTGCACACTTAACTAACATGAAATGGAAAAACATCCTAAATTTCATAAAAATAATTCTCAAAATTCTAGAAAACGTCGGTAAGTCTATTAAAATTTGCAATCACGTTCAAACATCAGTTTTTATACTGCAACACTAAAAATAAGTATAAATCTTTAGCAAGAAAACATACCCATCCTCCATGCTTAAAAATAAGTCAAGTTAATATCTTTGTTGTATCTAACAATATGTATAAGGTGATGATGCAAATACAAAAAAAATGAACTGCAAACTAGATTATATGTCCTACAACTTGGTGTGATGGGCATGCTTTTTGGTGATAAAGGGTGGATCATTGGTGAGAACAATGTGGATGAGTCTATACATATTATTGCATTTTTTTCACACCAACAATACATGGGACAATTATAATGGCGAGTATGAAAGTTTTCTATGGGGGATATTGTGGGGGTGAAAATCTAGGGCATCTTCCCAAGGGATGTTCAATAAAAAGATGTATTTGGATGTGGTAGTAGTGAGGGAAGAAAAGTAAAAAATATGAATATAATAATCATCAATGTACTCAATATCAAGCCATAATATGTGGTTTGTCATAAGGACTTGGGACAAGGAGAGGTGAGGAAAAGGGTGCATCCAAGATAATAAAGGAAAGGTATGCATGGTCAGTAATAGGGAGTGGGTGGGAATCAAAGAGATTATAGAGATGGGGGATAAAAGCATTATCGACCAAAACATAGTTAACCATACTAGCCATACCACTATGGGGGATGCAAGTGTAATTATTGGTATTATGGGTGGAAAGGAAAAACCATCATCATTGTAATATAAGTAGGAGACATCATGCAACCAAGTTGTTTTGATACAGAAAATGGGAGAATCATAGTTGGTTGCCTTAATGTATTGATAGATGGAACCTAAAACCATAAAAGGTATTTAGGTTTGTTTGTGGCTTGGAGTAAACAAAACACTTAATAATAGTTGGATCATATGTTGGAGGAATTCTTAAGTCAAGCACAAGAAATTTTGGATCATGTAACACCCTGGTTTTGACCCCATGGTATAAAAATTGTACATGATGTATATATTGTTTGTAAATAATGGCAAGGAGCTCAAGGCCAAGGCCCTACCATTGATTTGGTGTTTTGTGTATCAGCGATCAAGATCGATGCCGGTGGATATAGTGCTAAGTCATGCACATTATATTTTGTATATCATGTAAATATGCAATTTAATAAAATACCACAACTAGCAACGCACTGCAACGAAAGAGATTGGGGTATGATTTTATAAGTAATAGGGAGGGGAATTATCCAAACCCATGATCCATAGGGTCAGGCTAGATGTCGATGAGAGAACCCATAATATATCACCTACATTTTTATCCTCTGCTCTCAATCATTCAATTCTTCCATAATAGTGGTTGAGGAAATTAATGCCTTGGGCAGGGAAAGGTATGGAAATCAGATTTCGTGTCTGAGCAAGCCTGCATCGTACAGTATGGGGAAGATGCATTCTTGCTTCTGAAGCAAGTAATCATGGGGATGTGTTCCCATCTCTATATTTCTAAAGTTGCCTTGACCATTTTGGTCATTCCCGATTCCATCCCAATGTTTTATGCATTGTTCACTATCCCGAGTAGCGAGGAATTTTGTCCAGTAGTGTGGTTCAGTGTGGTTCATTGTTCAAAGACGTAGTATGAGCTAGCAGACTATTGCTACATGCTCTGCAGTGTTTCTCTATGTTACAGAGTGAAATGGAGACCTAGCCTCTTGTGTTCAAGTGAAACCTTTTTATCTTCCATGTTATAGAGTGGAGCCCTGTGTTGTTGTGTCTCCTTGTGGTTTGCTGTTATGTGTGACCTGGTTTGGGTCTGAACTGTATGCAAGAATTAGGAGTGGAAGAGACGCCGAATTGGATTGATAAACCTAGTGAAGAGAGGAACCTCACAAAAAGATAAAAGTGGCTGGTGAATCTTCTATGCACACCCTGAAGAGCACTGGAAGGGAAGGTATAGCCCAAGGTATTGTGTAGCAGAGAAGGGGATACTTCCTTGTGTTGGGTGTGTAGGTATTGTGGATGCCAAGCTAGATATATCTTGTGGAGGTGTCCCTAGCTCTATGAATGAGCCACTAGCTGATCCATTCTACCTTTCCACTGCCTTAACAGCCTGATAAACCCAACATTGTGTTGGATTGGATGTGTCTTGATGTGCATTTGCCCATGTATGATCCTTGGATGGACAATCTCATAAACCCAACAATAGGTTGGATTGAATGTGATTGATGTGTTCTAGCTATGTGTGATACTGTTGTTCCCTAGTTCCTTCTGGAAATCATGCCCAGCTCAGGGGTGGCAGTTGTGTTGAGGGATTGATGAACACAACTGGCCTATGGTTGGGTGGAACATTGCAGCGACATAGCTAGTTGCGGGACAAATTCATCTTCACGATAAGTATTCTCTGTTGTATTATTTCTGTAATGTATTTAATTATGAAAGAACTGATTATGTTGAATTCTTATTAAATACTTAAGTAGAGTTTATCATTGTTAAATGTCCCTACATTTTATATATGCATATGTTTTTGGTTCCAATGCATTTTTCTCAAGTTCATGGAGGCTAGAAGCCTGGTTACAAAGTCAGAATGCATCTAACTTAAGTGTTTCCACGCCCTGGAGTTCGTCTACAGAAGGAAGAAGGAGGGATGCGAAAAGAGAAGCTGAAATAAGGAAAAATGTTGGTTTTTCACACCCCAGGATCCGCCTACAGAAGGAAAAAGCGAAAAAAAGATGAAAATTCTAAGGTAAAATGTGTTTTTCACACCCCAGAGTCCGTTGAGAAAGGCAAAAGGTTGGAGGCGGAAATTGAGAAATTAAAGGATAAAGGGAAGCGATTGTTGATTTTGACGATCTGAAGTCCACAGTGGAATGCGAAAGGCGAAAAATGGTTAAATGTTTCTGTCGTATTTTTAAGTTTTTGATTCCTGAAGTGCACAATGGAAGGTGGAAGGTAGAATGGGGAAGGAGGAATGTGGTTAAATGATTCTTCCATGTTTTAAGTTTCCAATTCCCAAAGTCCGCAGCAAAATGCGGAAGGTGGAATGTGGTTACATGATTCCTCCATGGTTTAAGTTTCTGATTCTCGAAGTCCCCAGTGGAAGGCGGAAAATGAAATGCAGAAGGAAGAATGTGGTTAAATGGTTCCTTCATATTTTCAAGTTTTTGATTCCTGAAGTCCACAGTGGAAGGAAAAAAGAAGAATGCGGAAAGGCATGAAATCATAATGGATTTTTCCAGAGTTCCATCTGTCGTAAGCTGCATTGCAAAAATCCAAATGGCAGAAGTCAAAAAAATCAGTTTCAGTACAGAAATGACTTTTCTGGTTGCAGAGTGGATCTGTAAGCTGCGGAACGATTGGACAATGTTTTTTAATCCTAAGAAGGGATGTAAAAGGATGAACATGACCCATGACCGTGTTTTAAGAGAAATAAATAATAGATTTTAAATTACTATGCATATCAGTCAAGTGTATGGGCACTGGGTACATGGACATCGTGGTGTGAGAGCGAGTAGTTAGAGTTGTGTTCCCCTCCCATATGTGCTCCTGCATAGGGGCAGGTATGTGACAGTGTGGTATCAGGGATAATGGTTACAATTTTGTGCCTAGATGGGATAAGTGAATAGTTTTTGAGAGCTATTGGTTGCAACATTGCAGCTAACAATGGTGTTTAAATTCAAAAATTGTTATACAACTAAAAATATGTTTATTAACACATTTTGCAGAGTCATAATGTAGTTTGGAAAAATTGGTTTTGGATTAGCCATGAGAATCAACAGCATGAATGATGCACATGATCCCTATGGGCACAAGGCAGATGCTATGGGGGAAAACATTCGAGTCGAGAGTGCTGAAACATAAATCTAATGGAAGAAGATATGAAGAGACTCCGCCAGATATTGCAACCACCATGAGAAGCCTAAGGATGGAATTGAAAAGTTGCAAAGAATATAATGAAAGAATGATTAGAGCTTAGGAAGAGAAGAATCAGCTGAATGCCGCCATGTTGTAGAGTTTGATAGGCATCCAAAGGAAGATGAACTCTAGGCATCGGGAAGTAAATCTAGAAGGAAGTAGGAGCAGTGCTAGAAGAAGAAAAAGCTCTTCTAGTGGATCATCTGAATCTGAAGGATCCACTGGGGGTTCAAGCTCTTTATCTAAAAGTAATAAGAGGAAGAGGCATTACCGGAATAGGTCACATGATGAATTTAAGAATTCAAGGACTCCTACCTTTAATGGTGATGTAAAATCTGGTCAAGAAGTTGAAGCTTGGCTTCTTGGGATGAAGAAGTATTTCCAAGTCCAAGAATACTCAGGAAATATGAAGGTAAGGGTATCCATCTTCAATTTGAATGGAAGAGCATCTATATGGTAGGAGAACCTTAGGAAAGTGAAGAAGATCAATGCCATAAAGATAATTTGGAAGCAGTTCAAGAAGTATTGCAAGTAGAAGTACCTCTTTGACATATACTATATTGACAAGATCAAAGAGTTCCATGAGCCGAACTTGGGACAAATGGACATGGAAGAATATGCAAACATATTCTTGGAGTTGTTGAGGTATGTTAGATACATTAGGGATGATAAAGTGAAGATTCAATGTTTTCTGAGTGGGCTACCTCATTCATACAAAGACAGAATTGAGTTTGATGAACCTCGAACTATAGAAGAGGCTATAAGGAAGGCCAAGTATTTCTATGATCAGAAAAAAAGAAAACCTGATATCCACATGTGGAAATTGAACCAGGTGATAGATTAATTTTACTCACAACAATTAACAATTGATCATGCAAAATCACTCACAAAGAGACTGAAAATTGGAGTTGAACACTAAATTGTATTAAATCAGTGTACAATAGCCAACCCTGTAAAATAATAGGTTGCTGAATAAATAACATACATCAGGGATTCGAATGCATGAGGAGCAATTCAAATCTAGCATAAAGCAGGCTTACTAAAAATAAGCAAATCCCCCATAGGTGTAAAAAGCTGATCCCAAATCTGTCATGGAGCTCACAAATTGGAAAAATGGCTTAGGCAAGCTAAAGAGTGGTGGAATTGCAGCTCATACATGCTTTTTCATGGAGAAAAGAGAGGAGGATGTGTAGGACAAAAAACTAGTCAACCTCACCTAGTCTAGCTTTTCCTTTTGCCTTAAAACACTGAAAGAGAAGGGAATAAAGCAGAAAAAGTAGAAGGGCACCTAGGAGGCCAAGAATAAAGTAGAATTGATTCCTTTAGCTCTCCCATGTGCTACATGAGTCAAATAAGGCAAGTTTGACCATTATAGATAGGCAAATGACAACTTGCACAAGGTGGGACACATGAACTAGGCTAATAAGACAAAAATAATGAAATTAATGTCTAAGTGGGTAAACTATGGGTTGATTATTCTAACACCCCCCCTTAAGCCTGACTTATGAGTAATATATCAGAAAATTATAGGGCCTAGCAACAAGGCTTAGTCACCCTTTACATACTGCATGTCCATTTAAACAAGGAAAGAGGCAAAACCAACTTGGGAAAATCCTCCCTTAAACATGGGCTGTAAAACAAAATTGTAGAATCTTGTCTTCACTCATGATTTCACAGCATGATCAGCAATCCCCAGCAGTGATTTGAGATTGTTGAAGGTCTTCTCACAAAATTCTTTGGTGAAGATATCAGCTACTTGTTCTGAAGATGAGCATAAGAGTAGGTGAATGGTGCCATCATGCACAAGTTCTCTGATGTAGTGCATATGAATATCAATGTGTCTGGTTCTCTGCTTCTAAACTGGATCTTTGCAGATTCGAATGGTAGTCTGGTTATCATAGTAGATGGTAGTTGAGTACTCTGTTTTGAAGCCACACTCTCCAAGTAAACCCTGCAACCATAAACATTGAGTTGCTGCATTAACAACTCCTCTGTACTCTGCTTCTGTAGATGAGAGTGCAATGGCACTCTGTTTATTGCTTGACCAGCTGATTGGCCCTTCTGCAAGCATGAACACATATCCTGAAGTGGACTTTCTGTCTGTGCTATCACCTGCCCAATCACTGTCAGTAAATCCAATCAAATCAAGATCAGATTTTGCTTTATAGAAGATCCCATGTGTCCTTGTTCCCTGAACAAAGTTAAGGATCCTTTTGGCTGCTTTCCAATGGATCTAATGAGGCTGATCCATGTATCTATAAGCCACACTTACTGCATAACAAATATCAGGTCTAGTATGTGTCAGATACAATAAACATCCAATCAATTTCCTATACAGTGTATTGTTTACCATAGGTGAAGAATCAACTTCTTCCAGCTTCACTCCTGAAAGGAAAGGAGTTTTGCTTGCTTTGCAATCCTTCATTTTGAATTTGTTCAGCAATTCCAAGGCATATTTGGACTAGTGCACCTTGATTCCAGCTTTGTTTTGAGCAATCTCAAGCCCCAAAAATTGACTTAAGAGCCCCAAATCTGTCATGGAGAAGGCTTGGTTCATAGCTCCTTTTAAGGAAGCAATCTTAACCTGTGAGCTTCTTGTAATGAGGAGGTCATCAACATATAACAAAATTATCATTAATGAACCATTAACTGACTTCAAATATACATTTGGATCTGATTTGCACCGAAAAAATTCAGTGATAGCAAGAAGCTATTGATCTTGGCATACCAAGCCCTGGGGGCTTGCTTTAGCCCATACAATGACTTTCTCAACTTGCACACAAGAGAAGGGTTAGTAGAAAAACCTTGAGCCTGATGCATATATATATCTTCAGTGAGATCTCCATTCAGGAAGGAACATTTTACATCCATGTGATGTACCTCCGATTTCCTTGAGGCTGCAATGGCTAGAGCTAGCCTGATGGAATCCATCTTTGCCACTGGGGCAAAAGTCTCATTGTAATCTATGCCATGAACCTGTGAGTAGCCCTTGGATACCAATTTGGCCTTTTACTTCAGTGGTGAACCATCAGCATCAAATTTGGTCTTATAGACCCACTTACACTGGACTAACTTTCTTCCTGGAGGAAGATCCACTAGCTCCCATGTGTTGCTCTTCTGGAGTGAGCTGAACTCCTCCTTCATGGATGTTTGCCATATTGGATCTCCTGCTGCTTATTAATATGTTTGAGGATTAGACTCCACCATCAAATATCATTTTTCAGCAAACATAGGATCCTTCATGCACAGACCACTCTCAAATTGAGATCTAGTCCTCCTTGGGTCATTGGGATCCCCAGCTAGCTCTCCTGCTGCATGTAGTGTCTTGGCTGCCAATTTTGGCCTTGTAGGTCTGTTAGGGTCTGCAATAAACTCATATCCATCAGACAAATCAGAATCAGCATGTTCAACAAACTCTTTACTTACTTCTTGAGGTTCAGGGGGTGAAGAGGCTTCACCAACTTCCACTGCTGCAAGGGGTTCTTCTTCAAAATGAACACACCTTTCAATGAAGGATTTGTTTGTGCTCAAATTTATCAACTTGTACCCTTTTTAATCTTCAGAGTATCCAACAAAAAGACACTCTTGGCTTTGGGGCTGAAAAGCCTTCCTCTTCTCTGTCGGGATTCTAGCCCAAGCCTTTGAGCCAAAAATCCTGAAATGGGTCACATCTGGCTTGTGCCCACTCCATGCTTCGAAGGGAGTCATGCCATCAAGATATTTTTGAGGAAACCTATTCTGGATATAGGATGCACAGTTGATAGCTTCGGCCCAGTACTTTGGTGGCAAAGTTTTCGCCTCCATCATGCATGTTGCCATCTCCTTTAGTGATCTGTTCTTCCTCTCAGCAACACCATTTTGCTGTGGTGTGTAAGGCATAGAATGCTGCATCTGCACAATAATTAATAAACTTAGACTTGACATACTCACCACCATTGTCAGATCTGAGGGCCTTGAGTTTCCTTCCAGACTGGTTTTCAACCAAAGCCTTAAAGACTTTGAATAGGCCAAAAACTTCAGACTTGTGTTTCAGGAAGTGAACCCAGCAATACCTGGAAAAGTCATCAATAAAAGTCAATGCATATTTGTCCTGACTCATGGACATATGAGGGAATGGGCCAGCAACATCACTGTGGATCAGCTCGAGGGGTACAGAGGTTCTCTCATGACTAGCTCTCTCAAATTTGTGCTCTGGGTGTTTTCCTAGGATACAACCTTGGCAGACTCCTTTGGAAAATTTTATCTTGGGCAACCCTATTACCATCTCTTTTTCACTAAGATAAAAAAGATACTTGTAATTTAGGTGGCCAAATATTTCATCCCAAAGCTTGCTGGCTTCATTAGCATGAATGAGAAGAGCAAATGGGTTTGAGTAAGGTAGGAAGTGTGAGAACATGTATACCTTTTGAGCATGATTTGCAACTCCTTTTGCAATGAATCTACCACTTGAGATCTCTATGATCTCAACTTCATCGGGGGAGAATATGACCTTCTTAGGAGACCCACTGTGGGTCATCTGGTACATTGATAGGAGGTTGGAGGCGAGATCAGGCACATATAGCACATTGCTGAACTGACCATGATCAAGATCTATCCTTCCTTTACCTTTACTTTCAGTGAGAGAGTCATCTCCCAGTACAATAGATGGTCCTTTCAACATGTCCAGTGAGGAGAAGGCCCCCTTAGTCGAAACCATGTGTCTTGAAGCTCCAGAATCAATGATAAAACTGGGTGAGCTTGATGTGCCAGCAACTAGAGCATGAACTCTCTCTCTGTCATCTGAACTTGATCCTCCTTCTCTCTTCTTTGAGCTTTCTAGAAGGGAGATGCCATTCTTCTCCAAGAGTTGGGTCAGCATGTCTATCTGCTTTTTCATACAAGAGCTTTCAGAGTGATTGCCCTTATTGCAGTATGCGCACTTGTTCATTTCACCTTTATTCTTCTTCTTCTGGTAATTCTTCTTGGGACCTTGTGGATCCTCCGGAGACTGTTTCTTGTCTCTCTTTTGCTCAGGTGGATTTTTAGCTTTATTTTTTCCTTTTGAATCCACCGTCAAATCTCCAGCAATCAAAGCTTGATCTTTGGATGGTTTGATGGTGCCCATCATCACCAGCTAATCCTGTTCTTGTGTGAGAGATTCCATGAAATCTGCAAGGCTAGGCATCTTCCAGGTTCGAGCTATCAGTTTTGTGGCATAGAAGGTCGAAACAAACACTGAATAGTTAGGGCCTAGCTTCGAGAGGATGGCCAGTACGAGCTGATCATCTTTCTTTTCGATGCCACACTGTTTCAGCTGCAAAACCAGTGCTTTGAACTTGGAGAAATATAGCTGCAGGGATTCAAAGCTATTTGGACTCAGAGAAATTAGCTCATTTTTGATTTGATGTCCCCTCATCTCATCTATCTTTCCAAAAATATCAGCAAGCTTCTCCCATACTTCATTTGGTGATGTCAATCCATCAAGATGGAAAAGGAGGTCTCTGGAAATACTCAGACACAGGAGGCCATAAGCCTCATCCCTCCTGTTGTGCCATTTTATCTTCTCTGCAGCTGCATTGGGCTCTGCTTCTGTTGCCATAGTCACCCTGTAGAGGCCTTTCACTCTCAACAGTATCTCCATCTCTGCTTTCCATTAAAATAAATTGAAAGGAGTCAAGATAGTTTTTTGTGATTGATCCATAGCTTAGAAAATCTATCCCGGCTGTCAGTAGAAGGCTCCCAGTCACTGATGTCGAACCTGCAAAACAATTTTTGAAGGAGAGAAACAATCTACAATGGCTCTGATACCATGTGGAAATTGAACTAGGTGATAGATTAATTTTACTCACAACAATTAACAATTGATCATGCAAAATCACTCACAAAGAGACTGAAAATTGGAGCTGAACACTAAAATGTATTAAATCAGTGTACAATGGCCAACCCTGTAAAATAATAGGTTGCTGAATAAATAACATACATTAGGGATTTGAATGCATGAGGATCAATTCGAATCTAGCATAAAGCAGGCTTACTAAAAATAAGCAAATCCCGCATAGGTGTAAAAAGCTGATCCCAAATCTATCATGGAGCTCACGAATTGGAAAAATGGCTTAGGAAAGCTAAAAGAGTGGTGGAATGGCAGCTCATACATGCTTTTTCATGGATAAAAGAGAGGAGGATGTGTAGGACAAAAAACTAGTCAACCTCACCTAGTCTAGCTTTTCCTTTTGCCTTAAAACACTGAAAAAGAAGGGAATAAAGCAGAAAAAGTAGAAGGGCGCCTAGGAGGCCAGGAATAAAGCAGAATTGATTCCTTTAGCTCTCCCATGCACTACATGAGTCAAATAAGGCAAGTTTGACCATTATAGATAGGCAAATGACAACTTGCACAAGGTGGGACACATGAACTAGGCTAATAAGACAAAACTAATGAAATTAATGTCTAAGTGGGTAAACTATGGGTTGATTATTCTAACACCACAATACATGGAAGGACAAGAAGAATGAAAATTTTGACCAAAGGAAGAAAGATTTCGAACCTTCTCACTTCCAAAATCAGCAAAGGAATCCATCACAAGCCGTGACTAAGCCATCTAGAATGATGGGAGATAAGCCAGGAGATCCAAAGGAGATAAAAAAACCACTCCAATGTTGGGGATGCAAAGGAAACCATATGCACAGGAACTGTCCGGATGAGAATGGGTATGTAAGGAAATATCACAATGTCCAAGGCGCTAAAACAATGGGTCAAGTAGCAAGGATCGTCCCTAGAATTTACACATCCATAGAGGACATCTAGGAAGATCATCAATCAAATATGGTTGAAGTTGAAGGTAAGATTGTTGAGCAATCTGTTTCTGTTTTGATTGACCTTGGATCTACTCATAGTTATATCACTCGTAGAATTGCCAAGATTTGTGCTTTTGAGAAATTAAAGCATAGAAAATCATGGTTAGTTCAGCTAACCAATGGAACCAAGAGAAAAGTTAGTGAAGTGGTAGAGAAATGTCCATTAGTCATGGATGGGTTAGTCACCTATGTAGACTTGAATGTTCTGCCACTTGGTTCCTATGATATTCTCATTGGAATGGACTAGTTAGAAGTGCACAGAGTTAAGCTTGAATGTTACAATAAGAATTTTGAATGCACAAATGAAGAAGGAAACCCAAGGGTTTTAAGATGAATTCCAAAGGTGATTTCTATTAGGCACATTTCAACAATGCAGCTGAAGAAGTTATGTAGTAAAGGATGCAGATTGTATGCAGCCCATGTTTTGGAGGCAACAGAGAATGAAACTCCTAGGTTGGAGGACTTTCATGTATTGCAGGAATTAAGGGATGTTTTTTCTGATGAAATTCCATGGCTTCCTCCAAAAAGAGACATTGATTTTACAATTGACCTTGTTCCTAGAGCAGCACCAATGTGCAAGACACCCTATAGGATGAGCACACCAGAATTGCTAGAGATGAAAATGCAATTGCAAGAGTTGTTGGAAAAGAAGTATATCAGGTCAAGTGTGTCCCCGTGGGTACCACCAGTTCTCTTTGTGAAAAATGAATATGGTACACTCAGGTTATAGATTGATTACAGACAATTTAAAAAGGTTACTGTGAATAATAAATACCCTTTACCTTGAATTGATGACATTTTGGATCAAATGAGACGAGTAAAGGTATTTTCCAAGATTGACTTGAGGTCTTGTTAACATCGGGTAAGAATCAAAGATGAAGATATTTATAAGACATCCTTTAGAACAAGGTATGGACACTATGATTTTGTAGTGGTGCCATTTGGTCTCACAAATGCACCAGCTATGTTCATGTGTCCCATGAATAGTGTTTTCAACAAGTATCTGGACAAGTTTGTTCTTGTCTTCCTAGATGACATTTTTATTTATTATAAGAATGAAGAAGAGCATGAAGAACATTTGAGACTGAAATTGAAATTTCTAAGGGAGCATAAGTTGTATGAAAAGTTGATCAAATGTGACTTTTATGAAGATAAAATTCATTATTTGGGTCACATTATCTCATAGGAGGGCATATATGTGGACCCTAAAAAGATTGACCCTAAAAAGATTGAGACCATTATGAATTGGCCAACCCTAAGAAGTGTGGCAAATGCGAGATCTTTTATGGGACTTGCATGATACTACAAGAGTTCCAATGAAGGATCCTCCAAGTTTGCACATTCAATCAATTCTTTGCAAAAGACTCAAGGGGATAAATTTTGAATGTACACCAAGATGTGAAGAAAGCTTCCAGCAGTTGAAGAATATTCTTACAAGTGCACCAATTCTAAAAATTGCAGACCCAGGAAAAGACTTTGTGGTGTGTACTGATGCATGTAATCAAGGAATTAGAGGATTTCTAATGCAAGAAAACCACATAGTATGCTATGAGTCAAGAAAATTGAAGGAACATGAGAAGAACTATGCTACTCATGGTCTAGAACTTGCAACCATAGTACATGCTCTCAAGATATGGAGGCATTACTTAATGGGAAGGAAATTTGAGCTAAGGATAGCCACTCTGGTCTGAGATACTTATTTGATCAAGAAACTTTAAATGCTAGGCAATATAGATGGCTAGAGTTTTGTTTGAGTTTTATTTTGAAACCAAACACATAAAAGAAAAAGAAAATAAAGTGGTTGATGCACTTAGTGGGAAGGTGCATGAAATGCATGTGGCAACTCTTAGTACTTGCCAACCATATCTGAGATAGCAGATTATTAATCATACTACTAAGGATGAAATGTATGTGTAGATAAAGGACAAGTTGCAACAACAAATCCTTGAGAGGAAGTATGAGGGATATAAATTGGAATAAGATGAACTTATTACCTATAAGAACAAAATTTCTATTCCAAATTTGGCAGACTTGAGGAGAATTGTTATGGATGAAATCCATCAAGCTACATATTCTAGTCACCTAGGATATCAGAAGACAATTGCTACAAGTAGAAAACAATATTTTTTCCCAGGAATGAAAAAGGACATTGATGAGTATATTTCTAAGTGCATGAAATGTCAGCAGGTGAAGGTTGAGCATCGACACCCAGCAGGTTTATTGTATTCTTTGCTAGTCCCAGAATGGAAATGGGAAGTTATTTCCATGGATTTTATTACAAGATTGCCAATGACTGCGAGACAACATGATTCCATCATGGTTGTGGTGGAAAAGTTGACAAAGGCATCACATTTTATACCGGTCAAGTCCACATATAAGGCTGATACCATTGAAAAAATATTCATGAAATATATTTTTATATTGCGTGAATTTCCTAAGGCAATAATTTCTGACAAGGATACCAAGTTTACTTCCAATTTTTGGAAAAGTCTGTTTGCAGATTTGGGTACAAATTTGAGCTTCAACACCACCTACCATCCTCCATCTGATGGACAAACAAAGAGAGTGAATCAAGTGCTTCAAGACATGCTTCACATGTATGTGATGGACAAACCATCCAAGTGGGAATATTATTTACACTTGGTAGAATTTGCATATAATAATGCATAAAAAGTGTCATTGGGAATGAGTCCATACGAAGCTCTGTATGGAAGAAGGTGTAGGATGTTAGTTTTTCAACATTTAAGCTAGAATTATATGGATCTTTAACGGAGAGAACAACAAGCACAACAATCAAACACAAGAGACAATGAACACAATGTTTTTCCTCGGGGAAAGCATAAATGGAGAAAACCCCACAAATTCCTCAGATATAGAATCAACACAAAAGGTAAAACCCCAAAACAATAAGATGCACTCCCGACAGCAGTAACCTTCTTCTTCTCTAGCCCTAGTGTCTTCTCCTTCCTCAACTATGCGCTACACTTGAGTGTGCATGTGATGTGTACTAAATAGAGAGTCCAACTCTCTATTTATACTAATCCCAACATGACTAAAACCCTACTAGGGCCGACCTCTACTAGGAGAGTCTAATAACCCTAGTGCGTCGAAACTGCAGGGACTTTAACCCTTAGACAATTAGAGGGTTACCCACAATGACTTGACATGACTTGTTTACATTATTGATTCTCCTGATCGAAACATCGGGGCATGACATCACATGATAAAATCCTGGAATAAACATCGGGTTACAATAGATAATAAATACAAGTGAATACATTCCGAAGTTACAATTACATCAACACTCCCTCTTAACTAGGAAGGTATTCTCTCGACACAATTTTCATCACTGGTCTTCTTCTCTGGATCTTCTCATCATCTGCATATCCAAGTCATCTTGTCTTCAAGTCATCTTTATCTTCATTCCATCTTCATCTGGATCTGGATCATCACTCGATCTGGATCATCAATACTAGATCATACTCGATCTGAAACATCACTGGATCATACTCAATCTGGAACATCATTGGATCATAATCGATCTGGAACATATCTAGATCATACTCGATTTGGGACATCACTGGATCATACTCGATCAGGAACATCATCAATGGATCTAGATCATCACTCGATCTGGATCATCATCACTAGATCTGGATCATCATCACTAGATCTGGATCATCACTCGATCTGGATCATCACTGCTGGATCTGGATCATCACTCGATTTGGATCATCACTGCTGGATCTGGATCATCACTCGATCTGGATCATCACTGCTGGATCTGGATCATCACTCGATCTGGATCATCACTGCTGGATCTGGATCATCACTCGATCTGGATCTCTCGGAGTCATCATAACTGGATCTGGATCATAACTCGATCTGGATCTCCTCTGGTCACCGCCATATGTGCTATCTCATGATTCTTGTAGTCACAGAAAGTTCTACAGAGCCAACCTTGTTTCATGCTGGGTGTATGCCTACCTCCTTGTAGGTCTTTGGTATCCCTTACATCTGACCTACTCGTCAGAATGGCCAGCACTCACATCTGACCTGCTCGTCAGGAAGGCGGTAGCCCTTGCATCTGACCTACTCGTCAGAATGGCCAGCAATCACATCTGACCTACTCGTCAGAAAGGTGGTAGCCCTTATATCTGATCATATAGGACCTAATCCTATAGTCACATCAGAATGGCCAGCACTCACATCTGACCTACTCGTCAGAAAGGTGGCAGCCCTTACATCTATGTAGGAGCTCATCCTACATCAAAATGGCCAGCACTCACATTTGACCTACTTGTCAGAAAGGCGGTAGCCCTTACATCTATGTAGGAGGTCATCTTGCATCAGAATGTCTAGCACGCACATTTGACCTACTCATTAGAATGGCGGTATCCCTTACATCTGACCTACTCGTTAGAATGGCCAGCACTCACATCTGACATGGGAGGAACCTAATCCTTTAGCCATGACAGAATGGCACAACCCTTACATCTGACCTACTCGTCAGAATGGCGATAACCCTTACATCTTACCTACTCGTCAGAATGTCCAGGATTCACATCTGTCATGGGAGGAACTTAATCCTTTAGCCATGATAGAATGGCTCATCCCTTACATCTGACCTACTCATCAGAATGGCTATGGATCCCAACACTCATATCTGACATGGGAGGAACTTAATCCTTTAGCCATGACAGAATGGCTCAGCCCTTATATCTGACCTGCTCATCAGAATGGCTTCTGGACTCACCACTTCCCCTTGGAAGGGACCTCGATCTGGAGAACACCAAGCTTCTCCCTAAATTGCTCGAACTTCACTTTGGCTAGTGGCTTCATCAACACATCAGCTATCTGATCGTCCATTGTGACATACTAGAGCTTCATTACTCTCCTCTGCACCATATCCCTGATATAGTGATACTTGATCTCGATATGCTTCGACGTGTCATGGAACACTGGATTCTATGACAACTTCACGCAAATCTGGTTGTCACAATGTATACAAGTAGAATCCATCTAAAGATCAAATAAATCAGACAGTAGCTTCCTTAGCCATACTACCTCACAACTAGCGGAACAAGCTATCACATACTCTGCTTCAGTTGTACTCAGTGCCACACAGGATTGCTTCCTGCTAAACCAAGAGATCACACCTGATCCCATACTGAAGCAACACCTTGAAGTGCTCTTCCTATCGATGGCACTGCCTGCCCAATCTGAATTAACATAACCCTCCAGGTTAATCTTCTGATTCGCATCGTACTTGAGCCCATAATCAACTGTACCCCTCAGGTACCTCAGAACATGCTTTGTAGCAATCAAGTGAACATTTCTTGGATCTGTCAAGAACTGGCTCAGGGTGTTCACGGCAAAGCAAATGTCTGGTCTCATGTTCGTCAGGTACATCAAAAACCCAATCATCTGACGATACATCATAGCATAAACTAACTCTGATGAAGCATCACTCAATAGCTTCAGGTTCGATGCCATAGGTGTGGCCATAGCCTTGCAGTCCATCATACCAAACCTATTTAGGATCTCTACTACATACTTCCCTTGTCCAAGAAAGATTCCATCCGTACTCTGCCACACCTCCATACCTAGAAAATAATGCATCATTCCCAAGTCCTTCATCTTGAACTCGGCAGCAAGCTTTCTCTTCGTATCAGCAATCAACCCATCCATACCTGTCACAAATAGATCATCTACATACACTAGAAGCATCACTGGGTTGCCATCTTCAACCTTGTAGTAAAGGTTGGAATCTGCTTTAATTTTGGTAAATCCCAAACTAGATAGAAAGTTGTCAATTCTTCCGTACCATCACTACTACATTTCGATCCAAAATCCGACGGTAAAATCCGATGGCGCGTGGATTTCTCTTTTTAAACTTACCAAAAATCACAAGGATACATTTTTTTTTGTAAGTTTGGCCACAAGCGTGTCTTAACCGACGGTTATGAGAATATCCGTCCCTCAACCGACGGATAGTCTCATAACCGTCAGTTAAGTGATGGCGCCTTTAATTGGTTGTAAAATACATATCGCAAGATAAGCGACGGCATGATAAGATACATATTGCAAGATATAAGTGGAAACTTTAATAAAATCCAATTTATCTTTCTTTGATATGCCACAAATACTTCAAGGTTTTCGGTCGAACCAAGCGATTTCAGGGAAAATTTGGTGAGAGCATTTGGAATAACAGGAGATCGGGATTACTGGACGAATCGACGTTTTCTGACGGGAATTCTACTGAGCAGGGGGAGTCATGTATCATCCGTCAGGGGGAGGTGTCCGTGGCGGTAGAGATCGTAAGTATTATTTATTCGTTTCCCTTGTCTTTGATATTGGCTTTCAGAGAATTCTGTAAGGTATGGGGACCAAGTTCTGAATTTTACCCTATTATAGTGAGTAAAAGAGGGTTTAGAATTAAGTGCCTCGCAATTATCGGCCATGAGTTCAATACTCGGGGATCCATCCTTTCGTTCTATACCCAATGCCCTAACGTACCCTGAGACAGTGAATGCCGATGGTTTTTGATGATTGGGCCTTTGCTTGTTATTTTTTCTCAAGAAAATTGGAAATTTGAACATAAAAGGGTTTTGATGGCAACGGTATTTTTTTGATTTGGTCAGCAGGGATTTGTGCACTTTCAGCACTTTGACCGAAACTCTTTTCTATAAGGAAAATGAAACCAAACAAATTTTCAATGGAATTGGATTTTTTTATGCCCCCAAGACTCTAAAAACTGAGCCGAATGCCCATTTTTATTTAGTTTTTGCTATAAAATAGTGATTATTTTCTTTTGGAAAAAAAATCGAGCCGAAAAAATCTGTCATCCAATTTATATAATAGATTACTAATACATTTTCTATATATGTTGCATATGTAAAACAATTCTGCGTGTGTTAGGATTTACTATACATACTAGTCTAAGGGCATTGTAGAATGCCAACCGTCATTTTTGAATTGCAGTGGAAGATGCCAAATTTTAATTCTGCTCCCAAGTAGTGCCCTTATTTTTGGCATTTTCTGCCCTTGGGATGTGCTTCAAGAAACACTGCACTGCAAAGTGGGTTTTCTTCAGCACAGGTGCCATGCCTGAGGAGTAGCTGTTCCCCTAAAATCGCCCAAACACTTGAACATGGCCTCATTCCTTTCAACCTCATGCCATATGGGTGGGGTAGACCATTGCAAGAATTGAACCCTGGTGAACGGCTCAATATTCCATGAACCTCACCAGTTAGCGAATTTCCCTTTGGTAGTATTGCCCTTCATCTGACAGTCATAATGTTGATGTTGTCCATCATTTGAAGGGAAACATGTTTATGATTCTTCTATGAACTGTAGAATGTCTTTCGAAGGTCATTTGAAGGGAAACATGTTTATGGCTCTTCTACGAAGTGTAGAATATCTTTCGAAGAAGGTTATGTGAGTTTATGACTTTGGGAAGAACCATTAAATCTTGCAGGTAAGCTTGATAGCATTGCTGGTTCTAGAAATAAAAAGTCTATGCATCTGGTACTTGTATTGAAGGGCATATGGATTTTAGTCTTTGATTATTATTGGCTATGTTTAATATCTGGATTCTGTAGACTACTCATTTAGTTGTAAGCCAAAATAAAACCAATTTTTAGAACTAGATGCCAGATATAACATATTACTCTTGGTCCACTAACATTAATAGATTAAAGCAGAAGATGACACTAGAAATATGAAAAAATATTTTTCATGTTCTAAAGCTTTGTTGCATTGCTATCAAGCTTACTGTCTAGAACTAGCAACGCTATCAAGCTTACTGTCTT
Organism: Pseudotsuga menziesii; assembly: GCA_001517045.1. NCBI lineage: Eukaryota > Viridiplantae > Streptophyta > Pinopsida > Pinales > Pinaceae > Pseudotsuga > Pseudotsuga menziesii. The sequence goes on from LPNX010924481.1 coordinate 1,087,395, forward strand.
TGAAGGATTAACCCACAGAATCAGCCAAGTGTGGCTTTGATACCAAATATAATAAATGGTCGGATTTTTTGAAGGATTAACCCACAGAATTGGCCAAGTGTGGCTCTGATAACAAATATAATAAACAGTTCCTGTTTCTTATGAGATTGATAGAATATTTATGCAAATATATAAAAATATATTGAGTAATGAATGATGATAAGATTGATGATTACCATGAGCCTCATGATGGTATACTTAAACGCGTTGACTGATCATGGGGTGAAGGGGTGTACTTATAACACAGTCACATTGATTTGTGAGACAACCATTAAATGCTGATCCATGCAATATATCTTCAGGTGTACTCTGAAATTACTAATTCATAGTTGTCTTTGAATCTACACGTTCTTGAGACATTAAATTAACTTTAACATTTTCCCTTTAGGCTTAACATGTGCCAAAATTGTTCTTCTTAGGATTTGTGGCTATGTCAAGCCATTTGTTTTCTGGTTCAATGTGTTTTGACGTTTGCTTTCCCATTAAACGAAAGAGAACTTCCTTTTAAGGTGGCATTTTCTTCTCAGTTATTTAATTTCTTATTTGGTGGTCTGCTTATCATTATTATACACAATTGATATTACCTATTGGTGTACAGACCATTGGCAATTTCTGATTAACTTGGTCCTAGAACTGAACATTTCAATCTATTTAATTTGCAAATGGATGAATGCAAATTATGGCATCTAACTGGTTGGGATTTACTGATATGATTGTAGTGGTGTTTTAGTACCTATTTTTAGTCCATTTTCAATAAACTAAAGATCTCCATTTTTCTTTAGCACTTTTATCTCATACAATATTCTTGTTAGAATCTAATGTAGTTTTCTGTACAGGGCACACATTTATTTGGAGGGAAATTTGGAGACAAAGGTTTTCAGTGATCCTATTACAGGTCTTGTTAAGCATGTTAGAGAAATCGCCATTAGGTGAGGGGGTGAGTTGCTTTTATTGCATGTTTATACTTCCTTTTCATGTTATTTAATATATATGCATTTTTACATTAATAAAATACATGCAGTGATGATATTGAACCTAAATTTATTGAAGATGCATTTGGTATAGTGTAGCATTGTTTTTTTGTAAGCTAGTAGAGTTTCTATTGATTTATAGAAAAGATATACATACAGTCAAAATTTTGGCCAGCCCGAGGAAAGCCCGGCCAAGATATTAAACTGAAACATAAGTTTCACTGTTACTGCTCTATCTGTCATACTAATATTTTGGAGAGGATTTAAACAGAAACCGATAACATAATAAAAGTTGTGCAACATGCCTATATTGACATATATTTCAAAATTCTCAAAAACAATTGACTGCGGGAACCTATTTTTACTTATGTGCATCATCTTCCAGAATTGGATTTATTGGGACCTGGATCGCTTGAGTGTTCAGGTGATCTTCAGGAGGAAAGTCCATGCCTGTAGTAGCTCTATAGATACAGTTAAGCTTTCTTTCCAATCTTTTGTTCTAAGCATGCAGCTTGTTGTTTTGATCAATAATTTCATATATCATCAGGATTAAACCGTTTCTTTCTTCCTGAGTGTCTAGGATGGCCTTACTCAGAAGACATTTAATCTGCCACTTGAGTGCAATGTTCTTAAAATACTTAATATCTCTGGTTCTTGTGTTTCCTGGGTCTTGAGTATGGCCTTCCATATTTTCTAGAATTTTCTCATCCAGAGTGCATTCCTGTTCTAGGCAAGTGTCCTCTTAAGTTCCTCAATTTTCCTTTGAATGTGGGCTGGGGTGGGGCGGAAGTACTGGGAGTGATTGTGTTCAATTTCAAGCTTAATTATACTGTTAGTAATAGGGGCCTTGCCATTTCAGGTGTCGTGGGAGAGGGGCATGCTGGGCATAGAGGACGCCCTTGAAATGGGGATAGGAGCAGAGGACGAGGTTGAGACTTCTAGGAGGGGAAGAGGGTACCACCTCTTGCAGGAAGAGCACAAGGGAGTCTCAGAGATTAGAAGGAAGCAGCACAAGGAGGGATTGGACACTAACATATCAGAAGGAACGTTGCTTTGAGTATCATGGGGAAAGTTATAGATTAGCTTGAGAGAGAAAAAACAGAAGGGAGATAAAAAAAGGTGAGAATAGAAACAAACAATGAAGTGACGAGCCCTGCAATGTACCTGACCACTGAGCCCATTCCTTCCTGCTTAACTGTCAATTCCCCTGGAGCAGCTACCCATCTGCCTTCATGATGCCGAAATCGAATGCTTGGGTTGCTGACTTCAGTGTATTTCATAGCAGCGATTGCCTCTGTACTTGTCCCTGGATTTCTATCAGGCCAATTCATGGTGTTAAGCCTGTAAAAACCATCATTGCAGGTGTCCTTTCTAGCTGAGAGATGAGCTATTGCCATAATTTCAGTAACCGGCTGACTGTAGAGCTGATAGATTTCACACTTTACCGGAGCCGAGAGTGAACGAGCAGTTTGTTCATTGATTAACAAGGAAAAGGTGGCAGTCCTTTCAACGGGACGACGGACAAGTTTCATTGGTCCAGTCCTCTTCTTGGGACATGCCACATGCCACCATTTCGTCCTTCATACTACAGACCACTTGATTCAGGAGTGTAGTGTAGCATTGTTAGTCAACTACCTGTCATGCTTTGAAGTTGAATGTTAGAAATCTGGAGTGATTTCTCTCTTTTTCTTCGTGATTTTTTTATGAATTTGGAAAAAGATTTTTTGTTGTTTTAATTGAACAAATATTATCCTGAAATAACAAGTCTATGCATCTGGTACTTGTATTGAAGGGCATATGGATTTTAGTCTTTGATTATTATTGGCTATGTTTAATATCTGGATTCTGTAGACTACTCATTTAGTTGTAAGCCAAAATAAAACCAAATTTTAGAACTAGATGCCAGATATAACATATTACTCTTGGTCCACTAACATTAATATATTAAAGCAGAAGATGACACTAGAAATATGAAAAAATATTTTTCATGTTCTAAAGCTTTGTTGCATTTTTATCAAGCTTACTGTCTAGAACTAGCAATGCTATCAAGCTTACTGTCTTTGTAAGAGTTGCAGGTAGTGACATCTCTGACATGGTAGTTACAGTACATCCCTCTCAGCTATAATTACTGTGACAGCTGTAACAACTTCTAATTCCACCTGAATTTGTGCAGATGTGACTGCTGATCCCATATCTTTCCGTTGCATCTCTATGTGATATAAATACATATATTTGTAATTGAATATTGTTAGAGAGTCCTTTTCTTTTTATTCCAAGTGTATGGTATTTATCTGTCTGAATTTTTTTGGGAAGGGCTTTCCTTTCTCCAAAATGCCTTGGTCTAGGCTTACTCTGTGTGGGCTTTGTATTTACTTGTTCTTCTAATTCTGCTGTGCATTTTAACAAAAAACAAGTCAAGTTTGAGCACTACCCGATTACATATGTTCTATTTGAACTTGTTAATTAAGTTTGATTGCTTCCAAATGCCTCCCATAACTTCTGGTTACTTTTCTGGTAAATGTCACCATGGTTGTGCATTGTTTTAGGCTTTAGCAAGTTTTGCTTCGTGTGTTTGTGTCTGATCTTCCTGCTGCCAATAGTTACTAATAATAATTGATTCGATGTGAATGATTTGTGTTCAACCAGAGACAATATTTTTAATCAATAGAATTTGATCATTTCCTTATTTGACCACTAGAATGCAGAATTCAGTTGGGATGATGTGAAGAGTGACAAGCACAGAGAAAATTATCTTGGTCATAGCATCAAGGCTCCCATTGGGAGATGGCAGAAAGGTATTTATTTGTGACTAAAATATTACTAGTTTTTTATCACTTTGTAGTCTGCTTGTCTTTTACCTTAGGTGGATAAATTGATCTATGCAAACTGAATAGAATAGTTTTCCATCATAGGTGGATTACTAATTTACTTTTAGTTTGAGTTCAAAATTTAAATTTGAAAATCTTGCATAATTGTCTGAACCCTGCATAATCTCTTCATGATTGATGCCACCTTTTTTAATTTGATTGACTTTCATGTCTACTAGGTTGACGTCTTATTTTGTGTGATGGATAGAAATTAGAAGGTTTCCTTTAGATACTGTTCTGATAAAATATCATCAGCTTTTGTCAGTTGAACTTCTAGTTATGCAATATTCAGGGCCAAAGCACTTAAGTGATCATCTCATAATGTTCCTACTCAGGAAAGGATCTTCATTGGTATGCAAGGGATAAAAAGGCGCAAGATTTCAATGAAGAGGCAAAGAAAGAGGAGATTAAAAGGGTCAAAGAAGAGGAGGAGCAATCCATGCGTGAGATTTTGGGTTTGGCACCAAAGCGTGCAAGCCGTACTCAAGGAAATCGACTGGATAAAAGAGAGGCTGCAGAGCTACTGAGGAAAGGAAACTGTGCAGAGGATTTGGCTCCTCGTTATGCAGAAGGAGAGCGTGTACAGGGGCTTGGTTTTTCTTGGTAACTTTTCACCTTTACGTTGTTATTGTTGATGAATGATTGGTTTTTTACTGATTTGTTGCTAGCTCTCTCAACGTTGTTCTGATTTTCACTTGCAAGAAAATGACTATGCTTCACTTCTTATGTTTTGATTTGGTTATCTTTTCTATAGATGCATATTCATTATTTCTTCTAGTTTTTTATTGCTTTTCATTTGCATTTGTATTTATTCTCTCAGACTTCATAATGCAGGGCTCCCCATCATTCTGTGAATGAAAAATCTCTTCCTAAAGAATTTAGTCTTGCTTCAAATAACAAACTTCAGGAAAGAGAGAATGAACCTCACATGAATTCTCGAAAGGATGAAGCAAGCCAATAGTCTGATGGACATGAATCGGATACTTCAGGAGATGATCAACATGCTAGGAAAAGGAAGAGGAAAGAGGAAAAAAAGAGGAGAAGAGAAGAAAGAAAGACTTCAAAGATAGATAAGAAAAGTCATGAATCAAATTCCAAGCGAGATAAGAGAAGGCATGGATCAAAACCCAGTAGAAAGCACAAAAGGCAGCATGAGGGTAGCAGCGATTGAAAGGGTAAACATGCTTGTTAAACTATTGAGATCAGAATGATATCCACTTTTCCAAAAATCATTGTTTTTCAGTTTATGTTGATGGAAATCTGAACATCTTCTTGCTATCGAACCAGTGCTAAATTGATTTGACAATTAAATAATGAAACAAGTAAAATATTGGGTGTTACTGTAACCTAGAAAACCGGTACTGTAGCTGTATTGTTGTGTATTAATGTAAATCTTTTTGTACTTTGTATTGTGTACGCCAATCAATGGATTGCATGCTTAAAAAGCAGGAATACCACCTTTACAAGAACTCAGATTTGATTTGTGGGATTTTTATTTTTATACCCAACTTTTCCAATGGACCATAGACTGGACAGTATGGTCAGAATACTGAGGATAGGAACTAACCATTTATTTTGTACTGATGACTATGCTGAGCTATTCACTCCAAAATGATTGTCAGTGATATTTAATATTTATGTTGAAGGCATGTATACAGGGACATGGTCTCCTCAATACTTGGTCGTCCTTGTGAAAACACCCTCAAAAACAACTTACGAACTGTCCATCCACCTTTCTCCTTTCCCCATATGATTTTGATGCTTGTCTGTCTGCACTCTATGGGAACCCACCATCTGTCCATCCGTAGACAAACCAATTGTCCTCTGCTTATTCTCCCACTGTGGTCGGCCTGCTTCATTGTTTTTTCACACTGGGTTGCTGCACCACCCTTTTCCTCAGTAGTCCAAACCATCACTGCTGTTGGGGAAAATTTTCTTTCCACTCTCTTTTGTTGCTGAATTTCACTGTCAGCATAACAAACCGAGCTCAGTGTGGAAGCAGCATCAACAACAGTATCTGAGCTTCAACGGATTCGATGAGTCTCACGCTCCATAGTGTGTTTTGTTGTTTCTGAGGGATTCATTTATGGGGTTTGGTTCTTCCGCCTATAAATCAATGCTATTATTTCTATTTCTATATCCTTTTATGAAGCATTCTTCTTACAAGATCATTCTCTAGCTACACAGTCTCATTGTATAAGTTCCACGCTCAATCTAATTTAAGATACTTGAGTTTGATTGTATCCTAAGTTTGGATTGTTGCTCCTCCCACCCCACCATTTGTTGATTGATCGCTCAAGCGTTGAAGAACTATAATCCATCTATGATCTGTGTGATCAAACCCAGCAGTCATAGTTCTTCCAATTTCCACCCAGCAGCCTTGATCTGTCTGCCCTTGCTCCATGGATTTGCCTTATACAGCCTTAGCTGCGCAAGGAAAGTCACCCTTCTCTGCTTGTGCATAAGAAAACCCTAAGGATTTCTATATACCTTCATGTATCCTAGTAAGTAATAATATCAAGGGGAATTATTGACAGAGAGGCGGATCTGGTGGATCGATTCAAGGCTGGAGGTTTTGGCTGAGCTCACCATAAAATTTTCTATTGCTGTTACTAGGTATCTAATCATCTCCTTTAGTGCTCAGGCTATCATTGGACTTACTTCACTCTTGTTATCTCCATCAGAATCTGTCATTTGCATGAGTTTGGACTAATGAAAAATCTAATATGCTTGTACTAATGCACCAAGAAATTTTTGTTGCATGTGCTGTTTTACACTCTTTGCAGGATCTGATGGCCAAAATTAATGAAAAATGAAAATCTAATATGATTGTACTAATGCATCGAGAAATTTTGTTGAATGTCTTTACAAAGCTGCTTCTCTATCATTGAGCTTTCAGAATTATAATGAACTGGTTTTTTATTGCTGCTCTACTTTTGTAAATGAGATTTTCAGTTGACTAACACGACATGAACACTATAGCATGGTTTAGAATATATTATAGACTATATATGGCTTTAAGTTCATTTATAAATTGTAATTTGTGGAAATGCAAATTAACATATAGTGCATAGTTAATTTCATCAAAGTAACTTGGGATAAGAAGCGGATGCGAAAAATGTAATTTGCATGTCTGTTGGGTCCCATAGGATGTATTGCTAGCAGCTATACATGGGAAATGCCATCCTCATTTCAGAGTTGGATTCGTTGACCCATATAGTATTGTTCTTCTAGAATAAGTTGTTTATTAAATTCTCTTAAAATTGTACTGGATTCATATGTTTCCTGTCACTGTTCCTCTAATATGATGTCCATATTCTTTCAGGTACGCGCTGAAAAGATGGAAGAGCTGCTAGACTTTGACAAGTATGCAAACTGAAATGGTAAACCATCTAAACTGCTGGTCCAATCTTCTCTTCAAAGTCTGAATTTGTCAGGCTGTCTCTGAATATACCCATGCCTAGAAATGCTTACTGCTGTTTGAAAATGAAAGTGTACTCAGATTTGCCCTGTGTATTTTTACTCTCATCAAAACAAGTGTCCCATAAGAGAAGATCTCACCATAACACTCTCATAAGCTGACCACGTGACCATGTCATTTCTGTTGTTCAAGTGAAAAAATTTCACTTGAACACCCATGCAATATGGGGGATAGAAAGTTCATTACACAAATTACGGATCTGAAAGGTGAGAAACAATAATTTAAGATGGTCTTCATGTGTTTAGCAAGGGAGTATTCCATGTAGAGATTCAAGATAGTTTTGCTCTTGTTTCAATGCATTTTGAATCTTGATATCGGTTCTATGAAACTTATTGAATGGTTGTTCTGTATCAGCAAAATGACACTGACATTGATGTAGACAACAATTATCACTGATGTAGACAACAATTATCACTTTGCAAAGCTTGGTAACACTCCAAATCAACTTCTTGTACTTTGCGTGCAATATCTTCAGCTTTCACCAAAGGTGATGTAAAACTGAAAAAGCTTCCTTAAAACTGATTTTAGGAATTTGTGTCTCACCACAAAAATGATTGCATGCATGTTCAGTCTTGGTGTAAGTATTTGAAAATCCCACATCGCTTGACAAGAGACTATGGTGCTACACTGCTACAATAGAACCTTGTCAATTATAACATTATAGGAAATATATCATTATTATAATTTATTGCCCATCCCTGGCTTTGAATCTTATTATTCTAGCACATTACATAAAATAGTTTTTTTATAAGTAAACTCCCTGCAGTCTGTCAAAAGATGGCACTGCTTGTTTTTGTTGTAGGTCTCATTGTTTAATGGGGGACCTTCATACAGTCTATATTCATTTTCTCAATATTCCTAGATTACCATGGTAGGAATTGGAGTGTTAATCTTGCTAGAGAAGGGGGTCTGCAGTATGCACTCATTGACCTTTGAGACAATGATTATGAACTGTAGAGAGAGGAGGGTGAAGGAGATACTGGATATGATATCTAGGCAACATATACATATACATTCTGGGCATTATCAGTATTATCTGGCGTTTGTATTTTTTTTTTTTAAATACTTACAGCCGTCGGTTAAGCGGCGACCTTTAGGTGTTTTTTTTTTAAATCACTGATATTCCGTCGCTTAAACGACGCTTCCGTTTTCATTAGAGTCGGATAACCGACGATTTAGCTGTCGGATAACCGACGCTTTACAATTAATCCTATCGCTTAACCGACGGACTGCAGGTGATTTTTTAAAAATTTAATATGACGTAGATGTCGGAGAACCGACGATTTAGATTTAACCCCGTCGGTTAAGCGACGGCGTGCAGGTGATTTTTTAAAAATTTAATATGAATTAGATGTCAGATAACCGATGATTTACATTTAACTGACGGTAAACTGAGCTGTCGCTTAACCGACGGATTGGCGAGATGTCGGATAACCGACGCAAAGCCACCGACGCTTAAAAAAATCATAGTGTCGTACATGCGACAGGGAAGTGTCGAAAATCTGACAATACGACCGTCGGATTTTTGGTCAAAATGTAGTAGTGCATGTCCTGGGTTCCTATTTCAAATCATACAGGGCTTTCTTCAATATGCACACATGATACTCCCTGGCATGTGTCTCAAAACTGAGTGGCTGTTCTATGTACACTTCCTCTTCCACTAGATCATTCAAGAAAGTAGTCTTGACATCCATCTGGTGTATCTTCCATTTCATCACTGTAGCCAGAGCAAGTACTAATATGATGGAAGTGTATCTGGCTATAGGTGCAAAGGTTTCTTCATAATCTATTCCTTCTTTCTGAGAGAAACCCTGAGCCACAAATCTTACCTTATATTTTTCTATGCTACCATCTACAGCATGTTTGATCTTGTATATCCATTTGAAAGTTACAATTGACTTCCCTTTTGGTCTTGGGACAACATCCCAAACATCATTCTTCATGATCGATTGGTATTCTTCGATCATAACATCCTTCCATTATTTTCGTTATGCCGCTTCTTCATAACTGGAAGGTTCTTTATCAATGAAATCACATAGTAATGCTACATACCCGAAGCAAGATCTGGTCCTCTTTCTTTCTTTGTGATTCTCTTCTGGAGCCCCATATCTTTCTGCACCTTGGATAAGTTCTTGTACCCAAGCAGGTTTCCTCTTATGAGGATTCTTCTCTATAGGTGCATCTATAGGTCTTTGTGGTTCTTCAAATTCTCGATCTTCTTCTTGAGCTTCTTCATTCATTGTTGTATCATGAATTCTTGGTGCTTTTGCTTCTTTGAATTCTTCAGTAGGTTTCTTTTTGGATTTGTTGTAAGCTGTATCTTCATCAAATGTCACATCCCTGCTAATGTCAATATTCTTGAATCCTAGGAAATATATTCTGTAAGCCTTTGAGCTTTCAGAGTATCCCACAAATATACCCTTCTTTCCTAAAGGATATAATTTAGTCATCTTCTCTTTTGGAATGTGTATGTACACAGGACGTCCAAATATTCTGAGATGGCTGACTTCTGGTTTCTTGCTGGAGAAGACTTCTTCAGGAGTCTTGTTATTGAGTACTCTATGTGGAGTACAGTTCTATACATACACCGCTGTTCTGGCAACTTCGGCCCAAAGATGCATAGGAAGGTATTGATCATGAAGCATTGCTTTTGCAAATTCCATGATAGTTCTATTCTTTTGTTCAGCAATCCCATTCTGTTGTAGATTATAAGGAGTAGACAACTCCCTCTTAATCCTTGATTCTTTGCATAGCTCTTTGAACTCATTTGAAGTGAATTCTCCGCCATTATTTGATCGAAAGGTCTTGATCTTATTTTCAGTGTGGTTCTTGACCAAGGATTTGAATTCCTTGAACTTGATGAATACTTTGTCTTTGTTCTTCATGAAATAAACCCATGTCTTCCTAGAAAAATCGTCAATAAAAGAAACATAATATGCATACCCGCTTAGTGAGTTTGATGACATAGGACCGCATGCATCGGAGTGGATGATTTCCAAGATTCATTTTGCTTTTCTTTCGCTTCTTGGAAATGTCTTCTTTGTATTCTTTCCTTTTGCACATCCTTTGCAGACCCCATCATGTTTTGCTTGGATTTTTGGAAGACCTTCAACAACTTTGCTTGCAATAGGTAGTGCTCTATAATGCACATGTGCAAGCCTTCTATGCCAAAGTTCACTTGGATCTACTGTTTCATGGACCAAGGCTTGTTCTAGATGACCCTTTAGTTTGTACAATCCTCCCTCTTGTTCTCCAATCACCACTGCATCATCGATAGTATTTCCTTTTGGCCACATGATGACTTGACCATCTATGAATGCAACCCTCATCCCTTTTGCATCTAATGCAGATATGGAGAGGAGGTTCTTTTTGAGTTCCGACATAAACAATACTTCTTTCATTGTTAGAGACTTTCCAAGACTAGCTTATAGGATTATTCCCCACTACCTTTTATTGGATATTGGTAGTCATCTCCTAGCTTCACCTTGTGAGGTGATTCATGTTTTGAAAGTCTCACAAAGGATTCCTTGAATCCTGTCATATGTTTGGAGGCCCCACTCTCTATAATCCAATCATCACTTCCATGAGTAATGTTACCTGTGAGAGCGGAAATCAAAACATATTCATCCTCGCTTGAAGAATCTTCACTTTCATATCTGGTTCTCTTTTTGGATGGTTCATCATCCTCTGCAGCATGAGCATGATGTCTTCTTTTTCTGCTCCTATTTGATAGATTTGGTTTCTTAGGAAAATTCTTTGCATAATGTCCTGCTTCATCACATGTATAACATATGACCCTAGAAAAATATTTTCTAGTGTTATCTTTGTGATAGTGCTTACCTCTAGGGTGACGAGATCTTCTTTTGGTTGACTTGGAGTGTACCGTGAGAGCTTGATCTTCAACTCCCATCTTTTCTTCTCAAGCTGCTATCCATGCTTCTTCTTGAGAACACTCTTCCCATATTCTGCTGAACTTGACTAACTTCTTTCTAGCACATATTCCTTGGATGAAACAATCCCATGACCTAGGAAGGCCATTCAAGGTAGTCATCACAATCTCTGCTTTTTCCACTTCTTCATCTACTGCTTCTTGTTGTTCCTTGATCTGAGAGACTCTTGTGAAGTAAGACTGGATTGTTTCTGCATTCTGAATCTTCACATTCTTTAGTTGGTTTCTCAGAGTCATCTTTCGGTTTATTTCCTTCCCTTCAAATAATTTGGTCAGGGCATCAAACATAGCTTTAGGTGTCTTGAGAGAGGACACCTTAGGGATAAGGTGATCCTTGATAGAATCAACAATGATCCTCTTTGCCATAACCAATTTCTTCTTATGCAAGGCCTTAGCCTCATCTCCCTCTGGAACTGGAACCTCCTCAGGGATGTAGGAGTCTAACTCATTTTCTTCCAGGACCAGGGAGATCTTATACTTCCAATCTCGGAAGTTATCAGCTCCCTCAAGCTTTTAATCAAGCTTGGTATGATGAGACATCTTAAGTGAGAACCTCAAATGGAAATACAAAATATTTTAGATCTTACCAGGTCAAGATGTCGGATCTGAATTTTGAGGTGAAATCCTGCAGAGATGGTTCAGGAGCAAATTAGGGTTTTGCTTTTCCAAAGTTCTATCCACCCAAATGCTTTGAAAGTTATCCCTAACTTTGATTTTGGGGAGGAGATCAATCTAGGCCTGGGCTCACTGAAAAATTCCTCTTCTGTGAAAATCCCTAATTTCCAGCAGTAGTGTCGGGTCCAAAACTACAAAACCTTAGAATTGGATTCTGCTTTGACATAAAGATGCGCCCTCAGGAGGAGAGTTATTCCACCTTACTTTTGCTGAAAATCTGTGGAGAGAGATCCACAAAGTAGGAAGCCCTAGTTCCCACAGCTGCATAGTGTCTTCTTCTCAGGTTAGCTCTAATTCCATGTTAGTTTTTCAACATTTAACCTAGCATTATATGGATCTATTGCTGAGAGAACAACAAGCACAACAATCAAACACAAGAGACGAACACAGTGTTTTTCCTCGGGGAAACCATAAATGGAGAAAACCCCGCAACTTCCTCAGAGATAGAATCAACACAAAAGGTAAAACCCCAAAACAATAAGATGCACTCCCGACAGCAGTAACCTTCTTCTTCTCTAGCCCCAGTGTCTTCTCCTTCCTCAACTATGCGCTACACTTGAGTGTGTATGTGATGTGTACTAAATAGAGAGTCCTGCATTCTATTTATACTAATCTTGACATGACTAAAACCCTGCTAGGGCCTACCTCTACTAGGATATTCTAATAACCCTAGTGCCCTGGAACTGCAGGGACTTTAACCCTTAGACAATTGGAGGGTTACCCACAATGACTTGTTTACATTATTGATTCTCCCGATCAGACCATCAGGGCATGACATGACATGATAACATCCCAGAATAAACATCGGGTTACAATAGATAAGAAATACAAGTGAATACATTCCGAAGTTATAATTACATCAACATAGGACACCAGTGACTTGGGATAATATAGTGAACATGATTGTGCTTGGTCCAGAATTGCTCAAGGAAATGGAGTAAGAGGCCACAAAGATCAGGAAGAACGTGAAAGCAACCCAAGCTAGAGAAAAGAGTTATGCAGACAAGCATAGAGTGCAGAGAGAGTTCAGTGTTGGGGATCATGTTTACCTTGGAGTGAGTCCAAGGAAGAGTTCCTTGAATCTTGGAAGTTGTTCCAAGCTGTCACCTAGATATTGTGGGCCTTTTGAAGTGCTTAAAAGAATAGGGACAGTTGCCCATAGAATTGCATTGCTTGCTAGCACTAGAGCTCATAATGTTTTTCATGTTTCTTTGCTTAAGAAATATGTACATGATCCTAACCATGTGATAAATTGGGATGTGATCCAGGTTGAACCTGAGGGAGAGTTCCAAACTGAGCCATTGCGCATCCTCGACAGGAAGTTCATAGTGCTCTGGAATTGAGCCGTTGGACATGTAAAGGTGCAGTGGAAGCACTACGGTCCTAATGAGGCTACGCAGGTGTTGAGGTCCTGAAATTCACAGGCGACAACAGTAAGGGATTCTCCCCAATCAACGTTCCCAACTAGCCCGTTGACTGTTTGGTATAGGGAATCTGTCCAGTTTGCGGTCCGGCTACCGTAGGTCAAAGTAACAAACACAGGGTTCACCGGTTGCGGCCTGGTCCACCGAGTTTTTGTATTTTGACTTAAATTATGAAATGAAAGTGCCTAATTAACAATGCAGGGTGATAAAGATGCAAGGAATAGTCACAATGTGATGCGCAGGTTCTTACCTCTCGTCTTAAGGTTCACAAGCACCCAAATCGCATACAACACGAAAATAAACTAACTACCTAAACTATCCCTAGGGAACGGAGTTATAATTCATTGGTGAGTAATACATTTTGTACGTGCATTATGAAGAGTTACAGATAGTTGATACTTCATTCAAGACACATGAACAATTACAGATATTTAAACGACCAGATAACCAATCGTTTTATGAACAACACTTATTACTCACAGTGGAAAACACCATAAAATATACTGAAGAACATTCAACAAGAACATAGGTTCAAGAAGTCAAACACTCTCGTAGTAAATGAGACACAACTGAAAATGAAATAGTTCCTCTTCAACATTATTCATTTAGTCGCATTGATACATTCCACATTTCGCTCTCTCCAGTAGGCAAAAGTTGCAGTTTCTAATTGTAAAACGAAGTCGTTCCTCTTACAAGGAGACGGTTTACCAATTTTTTCAGGGGAAAAAGCCCATTCTAAGTCCTACTTTCCCATATTTAAACTACAATTACCGAGCCCTTCAGTTTCCCCCAGATGCATGATCTTTCAGTTTCTCCAACGCTTCACATTCCTATATCTTGTCTGTATGCAATCATGAAACACTTGGTAACTGATCAGTTTGTTGGGTCCGCGCATTTATAGCTCCGGATTTCGTCTTTTACTCCCATGGTCCTCCTAGCGATCCCCCTAGTTTCAGTTTTACTTCTGCCAAATGGTCCGTCTTTCTCCGCACCACGGTAGATTGACCGGTCTCCTCGAAACCACCTGCAATCAATCGACAAGCATCATTCAAAAACAACAAATATTACTAATTGAAACGACTATTCCACAAGGAAATGGCAAGGCGCACCACTTGCAGGCATGACCAACCTAGCTTACGACGGTCAACAGGAAACTCATTGGTGGGAAAACTTAAAGTCAGCGATCGGAAGGAAATAACACCGGAGGCCAAAAGGATTTCCCAGCCGCAACGGCGAAAAAGGCACAAGTTACGGACAAGCGAAACGAGGGAAAGAGAGGCTTTAATTGGAAGTCGGACGGATTTGTACTTCGGAAGCCAAAAGACTTTGAGAGCCACAACGGCAGAAAAGAGAAGGCCGAAGCCATGCGATGCAAGTCGGAAGTCGGACGGATTTACGTTTCGGAAGACAAATGGCTTTCCCATCCGCAACGATGGAAGAGAAACGGCTTTGGGTCCGCGGCTAAACAAGCAAACGCTCATCGGCAGTCGGAACGATTTGAACTTCGGGTGCTAAATTGCTTTAGGAGCTGCAACGGCAGACGGAAAAAGGTTAAAGCTTACGATCAAAACAAGGAAGACTCCCGATCCAATGGAAAAAACTTAAGTGTTTCAGTCAGCTTTAAACATTCAACAATGGGCAGCGACCTGTCAGACCTCCGCAACGGCAACCACATTATAGACAACTAGTTTGATCAATAAGCAAAAACAAACTTAAAAGCTACGACTCACCATAAACTCCAACGCAATCAAAATCTGAACCTTGGTCAAGAGTTAACATTTTGTAGTCATTAAAAATTAAAACACAGACCAACAACTCAAAGGATTCAACGATCATAGCAAAATCATGAGGAGGGGTCCCAAATTTAAGAAATTTGGGGAGAAAAATTCTAGCTGCAACAATTGGCGATTACCTGGTGAACCTAGATCTCTGGGCGATTAATATTTGAGTGACAGACTGTTTAACAACAAATGCATTCTATCGAATTTTTTCCAGCTGTCTGGATTTCTCGAACGCCGGAAGTGTGTACCTTCAATCATTGATAATAGTCCAATTTGGGAGAGTGGAAAACAAGGTTTTCAAGTATAGATAACTCTGTTGAGGCCAGAAAATGAGTTTCATTATTACCTTTGTCTTCAGGTAACTGACAGCTTGGACCCCACAGGATTGTAGCACATGGTAAACAGAAATATTCGTTTGTTCCTCGTTCCCATGCCATTTTAGCGCTTTTTGTGCTTTTGGACTTTTCTCCCTTTTCATATGAGTCCTCTTGTACGCCTTTCTTACTAAATTTTAATTCAGGATCCTCTATCCCATAGTGTCCTTTTGTGTGAGAGGTGTACTTCAAGTTTCAGCTCACGGACGGAGAGGGTCTTTTGGCAATTTAGTACTTATGATTCAGCACCTGCTTTGATTTATGATGCTTTCATAGGATTTTTTACTCTTTATTTTCCTTTTGGCATTCGTTTCTTGGCATGGGATCATTTATGTTTAACATACTGTTCACCTTGCTCCTTTCCATGGGTCTTCTGCTGTCGCTCCTTAGAACATTTTAAATGTGACGTGGATGGAGCCCCAACATAGTATTCCAGACTCTCTGAATCTGGTTTATTACATATGGATTAAGCAGGACTTCAATGCACACAGAATTATTCGAGAAAACGACTAAACTGGAAAAAAATCTTTTATATAAACAGCAACCCACAGTCTGATCACTAAATTGTTCATCACTCCCAAAAATTTTGATGTTCCCCATGAAACCGAGGGTTCGTCCCCTTTACTGAAATCAAGACAGTCCAACTAAGCAAACTGAAAAGAATGACTCAAAAACAGTCAGATGAATTATTTATATACAAGACAGAAGAAATCAACAAACTCAGGAAAAATAAGGCTTGAGAACCAAACCATTTACCGGTAGGTTCTCCTCCCACCCCTGCAGATCTTGCAACTTGTAAGTAGAAGGACCAAGCTTGGCTGCAATCTAAAAAGGGCCTACCCACAACTGCTGGAATTTGGTATGCTTTCCTTTCTCATCATGGGGGTGGTCCCATTTGAGGACTAAGTATCCTACTTCAAAGTCTTTTGTCCCAGCTTTATGCTTGTCAAACCATCTCTTAACTGACTCTTTTTGTTGCTTAAAGCGTTCTTTGGCTTTAGATCTAGCCTCCTCTGCTTTCAAGAGATTATATATTCTTATTTGTAAAACTTCATCATCCGACCCCCTAGACTCTTGAGCTAGTATGGAAGATGGTAGCATGATATTGGGAGGAAGGATGGCTTCTTTACCGTACACAAGGGTATAAGGTGACTTCTATTGCAGACTTGGGGGTGACTCTATTGGCCCACAGGGCATTTGGTAGTGCTGAGTGCCAACTCCTTTGGTTTTCTATTACAGTCTTCTTTAGGATTCTAATCATATTTTTATTAGAGGATTCAGCCAGGCCATTCCCTTGTGGATAGTAATTAGCAGAATAATGCAATTTTATCCCTTTATCATGAGCAAAAGCAGTCAATTTAATTGATGAAAAGTACTTAGCATTATCAAAAACTAACGAAACTGGAACTCCAAACCTGGTCATGATGTGGTCTTGTAAGAAGCTGATGACTTCATCTTCATTTATCTTGCGCAGCGGAATAGCTTCGACCCAGCTAGTGAAATAATCCGTAGAGGTCAGAATGTACTTGTTTTGGAGGGAAGAATTTGGTTTTATTTCTCCAATAATATACAGTCCCCATTGCTCGAATGGTTTCGTGATCATTACAGGCTATAGGGGTGCTGCTGCTTTAGGTTGTCTCCCACCACACCTTTGGCAGATGTCACATCTCCTGACATGTGCATGTGCATATTTGAAGAGTGTAGGCCAATAATAACCTGCCCTGAGGATTTTGTGGGCTGTAGTGTCCCCTATATAATGTCCCCCAGTCGGCCCATCATGCAACTCTGTCATTACTTTCTTCGTATCTTCCTTTTCTAGGCATCTGAGAAGAACCCCGTCATAATTCTTTCTGAACAATACCCCTTCCACAATTTGATAAGATGTTGACTTAAGATGTAGCGCTATTCTTTGCTTGGAATTCCAATGTTCAGGTAATAGCCCCGCCTGCAAGTAATGCACAAGGTCTCTATACCAAGACTCGGGAGCTGTAAATAAAGGACACACATCCATTACATGTAACTTGACCTCATCCTCCCAGGCTTGTTCTTCATTATTCCCACTTTTATTCATCAGTTTGCACAACCCTTGACCTTTCACTATAGAAGCTGGCTTGAATTCAAGGTCGTACTCTTGAAGAGCTATTACCCAGTTACCCCTTCTTTCTCCTAACTCTTTCTGTACGAGAAGAGATCTTACAGCTGGGTAGGGGACTATTACCTTGGTTCGATTCTTTAATATATAAAGACCTGAATTGCTTCACTGCCATAAATACTGCGTAAGCTTGCTTATCAATGGCTGGGTAGTTTAATTCAGCCCCTTGAAGACTAGTGCTCATGAAAGCTATTGGGAATTCATGCCCCCCATCTTCCTTTTGCGTAAGCACAGCTGCCAGTGAATCATCGGACGCAAATGTATACAGAATAAAGTCTTTATCAAAGTTTGGGCTTTTCAGGGAGGGTGCGTGTGCAACAACAGTCTTGATTTTGCTGAAAGCATTCTTCTCAATTTCGGTCCACTTGAATTGTACATTCTGCTTGACCATCTGCTGCAGCGGCTTAACAGTCTGAGTGAAATCAGGTACAAACTTGCGTATGAAATTTATGGTTCCCGTGAATGATTGCATCCCCTTTTTATTATGGGGCAAGGGGATTTGTTCAATAGCCTTAATTCTTTCTGGATCAATGGAGATCCCTTGCTTTGAAACTATGTGGCCTAATAACTTCCCTTCCGTGACAGCGAATACACACTTCTTAGGATTGAGTGAAATACCATACTTACGACAACGTTCGAAAATTTTCCTTAAGTGAAATGTGTGCTCTCCCCTTCTCTTCGAGAATATTGTAATATCATCAAGGTATACTACAGCGCTTCGGCCAATCAGCCTGTGGAAAGCTATGTCCATAGCCCTCTCGAATGTTGCTCTAGCATTTATAAGCCCAAAGGGCATCCTTCTATAGGTAAAGGTTCCCCACTTGGTTGTGAACGTTGTCTTCAACCTGTCTTCCTCGGCTACTAATACTTGATTGTAGCCAGAGAAACCGTCTAATAATGAAAACAGTTCAGAACCAGAGACCATTTGCAGCAATTTCTCCATGGGTGGCACAGGGTAGTTATCTTTATCAGAAGCGCGATTTAGATTCCTGAAATCCACGTAGAGTCTGATTTCCCCAGATTTTTTTCTTACTGGTACCAAATTTGACACCCACTCAGAGTGTCTGACTTTAAAAATGATTCTAGCATCCAATAATTTCTTCACTTCACTCTGAACCAGCGGTTCCAACTTTGGATGCATTTTTCTCAACGGCTGTTGATATGGATTGATGCCTGCTTTAATGGGGATGACGTGTTTGATGATGCCCGTATCGTATGTTTTCAAGTCTTCGTACATCCATGCGAAAATATCTTTATATTGTTTAAACAAACTGACGAACTTGTCTCTTTCCGTTGGTGAACAACCTTTTCCGAGATTCACAAATTTAGGATTCGTTTCAGTCCCTAAATTAATCAACTCAAACTGCAGAGATGAGCTGTGGGTCTTCAGGTTGGGTGGTCTTCTGAATTTTTCATTTAAATGGAACATTTTTTCCAACGTTCTGACTCCTTTAGGAATGAAATTATCGTATTTCAACTCAGCCTGATGCTCTTCATCGTCTATGATCGCTCCTTTAAACACTTCATCATTCGTTAAACATTCTATGATTTGCTGGTCATCATCAAACACTCGTAGGTTCGTAATCATATCAGTTACAGGGGGCCTGAAAAGCAGTTCAACATAGCATTAATTATTATTGGGTACGAGTCTAGCGGCTGATGTGGCCAACAGATCAGCAGCTGCGTTTTTAATTCTTGGAATTGAAATAATGTTAAATGCATTAAAATATTTCAGCAAATCCCATACCTCATTCTGGTAAGCCTTTAAGTGAGGAGAAATACAATGTATCTGATTCCGGATTTGTTTCACAATAATTCCATAATCCCCAAAAACTTTTAGATTACTTACCTTTAATTCAATTGCCTTCTTTAGTCCCTGCACCAGTGCTTCGTACTCAGCTGTATTATTAGTACACTCAAACTCTAATCTACATGAAAGGAAATGTTTATTCTTTTGTGGGTCAATCAGGACACAGCCAGCCCCTAACCCTTCTAATGTCTTAGAGCCATCGAAAATAAAGTCCAAAAATCATTAACTACTGAAAACGAATCTACTCCTACTGCTAAGTCTACTATTTTACAGTCAATCTCATCAGCCTGTGAGAATCGAAGGAGATCAGGATGGGTATCAGATGTGTTGCTGGCTTCTTCTGCTTGGTAATTACCGGGTTCCAACTCAATAAAATAGTTTCCCAATACACAATCCACCGGTACATTCGTCTCCTCCAGTTGAGTAACATTGTACTTCATGTGAGGCTCTCTTAAAATCTTGATCTGGTTCGGACTTCCTTTGTATGGAAACCACAGATGCGACCAGTTTGAGGCGAAATATCCATTTAATTTGGTCGACCAATCTCTGCTCAGGACGAGACCGTAAGCATCTGGTATATTAGCCACCACGATGTTAATAACTTGGCAAACTCTGTCATTAGATGCCAAACGGACTAGGACATCTTCCAGCTCACCAATTACCTTTACATCCGTCCTGTCCAATTGAACCACCCTCCATGTGGATGGCTTAGGTTGTCCATTGATCCTTTTACAGACTAATATGGGCATAACATTAACTGATGCCCCTGAGTCTACCAAGAAGTTATGTACATTATGATTGAAAATTTCAAACGTGAGGAGGAAACGTGGATGTTTTCTTTTAGACTTACCTCCAACGCTGGTTTCTCCAATTTCTTCCTCCTCCAGAGGTTGGTTGTTAGCGGGCAGCTTCTCATCCGATGCTTCAAGTGCTTTCAACAGTCTTTCCTTTTGCTGCGGTACTTTACACATTTCGAATAGTGGAAAAGTCGCTTTTATCTTCTTTAAATCCTCCACAATGTCATAATCCATCGGCTGCTCAATGGGATAGGGTTTTCTAGCATTTTCTTCACTAGGCTTGGCCTGCACGTCACTCTGTCTAGGATCTTGGCTAGTGATAGTGAACTCTGGAATTTTATCAGCCAAAGATTTGTCTTGAAATTTCTCCTTAACATTTCTCTGCAGCCTCTTAATCTTTGGGAGTATAAGACTGTCTTCCTTAACTGTCCCTTGGCTCCTCGTGGCTACGTTGGTTTCCAAAACGTCTTTGCACCCCTGAGTCTTTTCTTCTTCAGCATCAAATAGTGAGACAGAATTCCATAAAGTCATGGTTTCCTCTTCCTATTCTTTAGTAGACGTAGAAGCAGAATTTTCTTTTCTTTCTTCATTTCCCTCTTCTGTCAATCTAGAATCTAACAGCTGATTCATGACCAACGTCATCGAATTTATCCACTACGGACAATTCTTCTCAGAGTGTGGCTATTGGTGGAACGTGCAAAAATTATCCAAGCCTACCTCTGTTAAATTCATAGATGCGGTATTGTGCGGAGGAGGTTGAGACTGGTGGTTATCCTCTCTTTTCTTATAATATGGCTTATAAAACTTTTGTGCTTCCTTTTCTTTCTCCATATCTATGATTTTATTGGAAAGCTTCTGCATCATCTTGGCCATATTTTCCAAATCTGGAGACTTTTCTTCATTAGGCTTAGTAAACAATAAGGCTTTTCTTCCTGTACCTTTCTCTCCAGACTGTTCTGGATAGTCTTCAATGCTCTCTCTTTCAGCTTCCACCACTTCTGCTTCTTCATAGGTTTCTGTCAAAGTAGGCTTGGCCCTACCTTTGGCAAACATGGCCAAATCAGGGCCTAAAGCTGAAGTATAGTATTCAATAAGAACTTTGTCTGAAGGCTTATCTGTTTCAGAGAAGTTCTTGAGATATGCTGCAAACCTTTGAGTGAAACTGTGCACTTTTTCTTTTCTTTCTTTCTTCAACGTGCACAGCCCTTTCATGAGAGTTGCATGAGTTTTCTGAGTTGCATACTTACTTCTGAAAATTATTTCGAAGGTATCCCAATCAGGGATAGAGTTAGCAAGCAATCCAAAGTACCATGACGCTGCAGCTCCTTTAAGGGTATGCGGGAACAGTCTGCATACCACGTCTTCATGTTCCTCGGCCCTTAATCCCTCAATTGCCAAGTAAAATCTTTGTAGGTGATCATCTACTAGTATTTTCTCATTGGGATCAAACTTGGGAAACATCTTGTCAAAGGCTTGAGGTAGGTCATGTAAGGGAGGTGTAAGGTTTAATGGTGATCTGGATCTCCATGCAGGTGGTGGATTTGGTGGTTTAGGTGGTTGATTAGCATTTACTCCTGCCATGAGTTTGGGTGGGGAGTGAGGAGGTGAACCAACTGGAGTATGAGCAGGATAATTGTGAGGGGTTTCTGGGCCTTCTTGGTTCAAAGGTAGTATAGCTTCTTGTAAGGCGGTTTCTACAAGTTCTTCCCAGTCTCCAACCAACACTGAGTCCTCTGCTACAAGTTAGTCTTTCCTTTTATACTCTCTTCTGGGCAATTCAGGGATGATTGGCAACCCCCCAATCTTTTTTACATATGCCCTAGTGTGTCTTCTCAGATCATTAACAATTTTGTTGCCAACATAATACAGATGTTCTCTTTCTTCCGGAATTGGATTATGAAACCCACTGCTTTTAGGACTGTTACCGATGGAATAATCTCGGGAAAACAGGTTTCCTCGGCCAGCCATACACTGGCGGCCCTCCTTCTAGCGCCAAAACTATTGAGGCCCCGAAATTCGCAGGCGACAACAGTAAGGGATTCTCCCCAATCAATGTTCCCAACTAGCCCGTTGACTGTTTGGTATAGGGAATCCATTCGGTTTGTGGTCCGGCTACCGTAGGTTAAAGTAACAAACATAGGGTTCACCGGTTGCGGCTTGTTCCACCGAGTTTTTGTATTTTGACTTAAATTGTGAAATGAAAGTTCCTAATTAACAATGCAGGGTGATAAAGATGCAAGGAATAGTCACAATGTGATGCGCAGGTTCTTGCCTCTCGTCTTAAGGTTCACAAGCACCCAAATCGCATACAACATGAAAATAAACTAACTACCTAAACTATCCCTAGGGAGTGGAGTTATCATTCATTGGTGAGTAATACATTTTGTACGTGCAATATGAAGAGTTACAGATAGCTGATACTTCATTCAAGACACATGAACAATTACAGATATTTAAACGACCAGATAACCAATCGTTTTATGAACAACACTTATTACTCACAGTGGAAAACATCATAAAATATACTGAAGAACATTCAACAAGAACATAGGTTCAAGAAGTCAAACACTCTCGCAGTAAATGAGACACAACTGAAAACAAAATAGTTCCTCTTCAACATTATTCATTTAGTCGCATTGATACATTCCACATTTCTCTCTCTCCAGCAGGAAAAAGTTGCAGTTTCTGATTGTAAAACGAAGTAGTTCCTCTTACAAGCAGATGGTTTACCAATTTTTTCAGGGGAAAAAGCCCATTCTAAGTCCTACTTTCCCATATTTAAACTACAATTATCGAGCCCTTCAGTTTCCCCCAGATGCATGATCTTTCAGTTTATCCAACGCTTCACATTCCTATATCTTGTCTGTATGCAATCATCAAACACTTGGTAACTGATCAGTTTTTTGGGTCCGTGCATTTATAGCTCCGGATTTTGTCTTTTAC
The DNA here is from genome assembly GCA_001517045.1 of Pseudotsuga menziesii. NCBI lineage: Eukaryota > Viridiplantae > Streptophyta > Pinopsida > Pinales > Pinaceae > Pseudotsuga > Pseudotsuga menziesii. The sequence goes on from LPNX010924481.1 coordinate 1,110,658, forward strand.
TCCCATGGTCCTCCTAGCGATCCCCCTAGTTTTAGTTATACTTCTGCCAAACGGTCTATCTTTCTCCGCACCACAGTAGATTGATCAGTGTCCTCAAAACCGCCTGCAATCAATTGACAAGCATCATTCAAAAACAACAAATATTACTAATTGAAACGACTATTTCACAAGGAAATGGCAAGGCGCACCACCTGCGGGCCTTACAAACCTAGCTTACGACGGCCAACAGGAAACTCATTGGCGGGAAAACTTAAAGTCGGCGATCGGAAGGAAATAACACCGGAGGCCAAAAGGCTTTCCCAGCCGCAACGACAGAAGAGGCACAAGTTACGGACAAGCGAAATGCGGGCAAGAGAGGCTTTAATCAGAAGTCGGATGGATTTGTACTTCGGAAGCCAAAAGACTTTAAGAGCCGCAACGACGGAAAAGAGAAGGCCGGAGCCATGCGATGCAAGTCGGAAGTCGGACGGATTTACGTTTCGGAAGACAAATGGCTTTCCCATCCGCAACGACGGAAGATAAACGGCTTTGGGTCCGCGGCTAAACAGGCAAACGCTCATTGGCAGTTGGAACGATTTGAACTTCGGGTGCTAAATTGCTTTAGGAGCCGCAACGGTGGACGGGAAAAAGGTTAAAGCTTCCGATCAAAACAAGGAAGACTCCCGATCCAATGGAAAAAACTTAAGTGTTTCAGTTAGCTTTAAACATTCAACAATGGACAACGACCTATCAGACCTCCGCAATGGCGACCACAGCATAGACAACTGGTTTGATCAATAAGCAAAAACAAACTTAAAAGCTACGACTCACCATAAACTCCAACGCAATCAAAATCCGAACCTTGGTCAAGAGTTAAGCTTTGGTAGTCTTAAAAAATTAAAACACAGACCAACAACTCAAAGGATTCAACGATCATAGCAAAATCATGAGGAGGGGTCCCAAATTTAAGAAATTTGGGGAGAAAAATTGCAGCTGCAACAATTGGCGATTACCTGGTGAACCTAGATCTCTGGCCGATTAATCTTTGAGTGACAGACTGTTTAACAACAAATGCATTCTATCGAATTTTTTCCAGATGTCTGGATTTCTCGAACGCCGAAAGTGTGTACCTTCAATCATTGATAATGGTCCAATTTGGTAGAGTGGAAAACAAGATTTTCAAGTCTAGATAACTCTGTTGAGGCCAAAAAATGAGTTTCATTATTACCTTTGTCTTCAGGTAACTGACAGCTTGGACCCCACAGGATTGTAGCACATGGTAAACAGAAATATTCGTTTGTTCCTCGTTCCCACACCATTTTAGCACTTTTTGTGCTGTTGGAATTTTGTCCCTTTTCATATGAGTCCTCCTGTACGCCTTTCTTGCTAAATTTTAATTTAGGATCCTCTATCCCATAGTGTCCTTTTGTGTGAGTGGTGTACTTCAAGTTTCAGCTCACGGACGGAGAGGGTCTTTTGGCAATTTAGTACTTATGATTCAGCACCTGCTTTGATTTATGATGCTTTCATAGGAGTTTTTACTCTTTATTTTCCTTTTGACATTCGTTTCTTGGCATGGGATCATTTATGTTTAACATATTTTTCACCTTGCTCCTTTCCATGGGTCTTCTGCTGTCGCTCCTTAGAACATTTTAAATGTGACGTGGATGGAGCCCCAACATAGTATTCCAGACTCTCTCAATCCATTTTATTACATAGGGATTAAGCAGGACTTCAATGCACATAGAATTATTCGAGAAAATGACTAAACTGGAAAAAAATCTTTTATATAAACAGCAACCCACAGTCTGATCACTAAATTGTTCATCACTCCCAAAAATTTTGATGTTCCCCATCCAACCGCGGGTTTGTCCCCTTTATTGAAATCAAGACAATCCAACTAAACAAACTAAAAAGAATGACTCAAAAAAAGCCAGACGAATTATTTATATACAAGATAGAAGAAATCAACAAACTCAGGAAAAATAAGGCTTGAGAACCAAACCATTTACTGGTAGGTTCTCCTCCCACCCCTGCAGATATTGCAACTTGTAAGTAGAAGGACCAAGCTTGGCTGCAATATGAAAAGGGCCTACCCACAACTGCTGGAATTTGGTATGCTTTCCTTTCTCATCATGGGGGTGGTCCCATTTGAGGACTAAGTCTCCTACTTCAAAGTCTTTTGTCCCAGCTTTATGCTTGTCAAACCATCTCTTAACTGACTCTTGTTGTTGCTTAAAGCGTTCTTTGGCTTTAGATCTAGCCTCCTCTGCTTTCAGGAGATTATATATTCTTATTTGTAAAACTTCATCATCCGACCCCCTAGACTCTTGAGCTAGTATGGAAGATGGTAGCATGATATTGGGAGGAAGGATGGCTTCTTTACCGTACACAAGGGTATAAGGTGACACTCCTATTGCAGACTTGGGGGTGACTCTATCGGCCCACAGGGCGTTTGGTAGTGCTGAGTGTCAACTCCTTTGGTTTTCTATTACAGTATTCTTTAGGATTCTAATCAGATTTTTATTAGAGGATTCAGCCAGGCCATTCCCTTGTGGATAGTAATTAGCAGAATAATGCAATTTTATCCCTTTATCATGAGCAAAAGTAGTCAATTTAATTGATGAAAAGTACTCAGCATTATCAAAAACTAATGAAACTGGAACTGCAAACCTGGTCATGATGTGGTCTTGTAAGGAGCTGATGACTTTGTCTTCATTTATCTTGCGCAGCGGAATAGCTTCGACCCAGCAAGTGAAATAATCCGTAGCAGTCAGAATGTACTTGTGTTGGAGGGAATAATTTGGTTTTATTTCTCTAATAATATCCAGTCCCCATTGCTCGAATGGTTTCGTGATCATTACAGGCTTTAGGGGTGATGCTGCTTTAGGTTGTCTTCCACCACACCTTTGGCAAATGTCACATCTCCTGACATGTGCATGTGCATCTTTGAAGAGTGTAGGCCAATAATAACCTACCTTGAGGATTTTGTGGGTTGTAGTGTCCCCTGAATAATGTCCCCCAGCCGGCCCGTCATGCAACTCTGTCATTACTTTCTTCGCATCTTCCTTTTCTAGGAATCTGAGAAGAACCCCGTCATAATTCTTTCTAAACAATACCCCTTCCACAATTTGATAAGATGTTGACTGAAGACGTAGTGCTCTTCTTTGCTTGGAATTCCAATGTTCAGGTAATAGCCCCGCCTGCAAGTAATGCACAAGGTCTCTATACCAAGACTCGGGAGCTGTAAATAAAGGACATACATCCATTACATGTAACTCGGCCTCATCCTCCCAGGCTTGTTGTTCATTGTTCCCACTTTTAGTCATCAGTTTGGACAACCCTTGACCTTTCACTATAGAAGCTGGCTTGAATTCAAGGTCATACTATTGAAGAGCTGTTACCCAGTTACCCCTTCTTTCTCCTAACTCTTTCTGTATGAGAAGAGATCTTACAACTGGGTAGGGGACTATTACCTTGGTTCGATTCTTTAATATATAAGGCCTGAATTGCTTCACTACCTTAAATACTGCATAAGCTTGCTTATCAATGGCTGGGTAGTTTAATTCAGCCCCTTGAAGACTATTGCTCATGAAAGCTATTGGGAATTCATCCCCCCCATATTCCTTTTGCATAAGCACAACTTCCAGTGAATCATCGGACGCAAATGTATACAGAATAAAGTCTTTATCAAAGTTTGGGCTTTTCAGGGAGGGTGCGTGTGCAACAGCAGTCTTGATTTTGCTGAAAGAATTCTTCTCAATTTCGGTCCACTTGAATTGTGCATTCTGCTTGACCATTTGCTGCAGCGGCTTAACAGTCTGAGCGAAATCAGGCACAAACCTGCGTACGAAATTTATGGTTCCCATGAATGATTGCATCCCCTTTTTATTATGGGGTAAGGGGATTTGTTCAATAGCCTTAATTCTTTCTGGATCAATGGAGATCCCTTGCTTTGAAACTATGTGTCCCAACAACTTCCCTTCTGTGACATCGAATACACACTTCTTAGGATTGAGTGAAATGCCATACTTACGACAGCGTTCGAAAATTTTCCTTAAGTGAAATGTGTGCTCTCCCCTTCTCTTCGAGAATATTGTAATATCATCAAGGTATACTACAGTGCTTCGGCCAATCATCCCGCGGAAAGCTATGTCCATAGCCCTCTAAAATGTTGCTCTAGCATTTATAAGCCCAAAGGGCATCCTTCTGTAGGCAAAGGTTCCCCACTTGGTTCTGAACGTTGTCTTCAACCTGTCTTCCTCAGCTACTAATACTTGATTGTAGCCAGAGAAACTGTCTAATAATGAAAACAGTTCAGAACCAGAGACCATTTGTAGCAATTGCTCCATGGGTGGCACAAGGTAGTTATATTTATCAGAAGCGCGATTTAGATTCCTGAAATCCATGCAGAGTCTGATTTCCCCAGATTTTTTTCTTACTGGCACCAGATTTGACACCCACTCAGAGTGTCTGACTTTAAAAATGATTCTAGCATCCAATAATTTCTTCACTTCACTCTGAACCAGCGGTTCCAACTTTGGATGCATTTTTCTCAACGACTGCTGATATGGCTTGACGCCTGCTTTAATGGGGATGACATGTTTGATGATGCTCGTATCGTATGTTTTCAAGTCTTCGTACGTCCATGAGAAAATATCTTTATATTGTTTAAACAAACTGACGAACTTGTCTCTTTCTGTTGGTGAACAGCCTTTTCCGAGATTCACAAATTTAGGATTTGTTTCAGTCCCTAAATTAATCAACTCAAACTGCAGAGATGAGCTGTGGGTCTTCACGTTGGGTGGTCTTCTGAATTTTTACTGCTAAGTCTACTATTTTACAGTCAATCTCATCAGCCTATGAGAATCAAAGGAGATCAGGCTGGGTATCAGATGTGTTGCTGGCTTCTTTTGCTTGGTAATTACCTGGTTCCAACTCAATAAAATAGTTTCCCAATACAGAATCCACTGGTACATTCCTCTCCTCCAGTTGAGTAACATTGTACTTCATGTGAGGCTCTCTTCAAATCTTGATTTGGTTCGGACTTCCTTTGTATGGCAACCACATATGCGACCAATCTGAGGCGAAATATCCATTTAATTTGGTCGACCAATCTCTGCTCAGGATGAGACCGTAAGCATCTGGTATATCAGCCACCATGATGTTAATAACTTGGAAAACTTTGTCATTAGATGCCAGACGGACTAGGACATCTTCCAGCTCACCAATTACCTTTACATCCGTCCTGTCCAATTGAACCACCCTCCATGTGGATGGCTTAGGCTATCCATTGATCCTTTTACAGACTGATATGGGAATAACATTAACTGATGCCCTTGAGTCTACCAAGCAGTTATGTACATTATGATTGAAAATTTCAAACGTGAGGAGGAAAGGTGGATGTTTTCTTTTAGACTTACCTCCAACGCTGGTTTCTCCAATTTCTTCCTCTTCCTGAGGTTGGTTGTTAGTGGGAAGCTTCTCATCCGATGCTTCAAGTGCTTTCAACAGTATTTGATTTTGTTGCGGCACTTTACACATTTCAAATAGTGGAACAATCGCTTTTATATTCTTTAAATCCTCCACAATGTCATAATCCATCGGCTGCTCAATGGGATAGGGTTTTCCAGCATTTTATTCACTGGGCTTGGCCTGCGCGTTACTCTGTCTAGGATCTTGGCTGGTGATAGTGAACTCTGGAATTTTATCAACCAAAGATTTGCCATGAAATTTCTCCTTAACATTTCTCTGCAGACTCTTAATCTTTGGGAGTATAAGACTGTCTTCCTTAACCGTCCCTTGGCTCCTCGTGGCTACGTTGGTTTCCATAACGTCTTTGCACCCCTGAGTCTTTTCTTCTTCAGCATCAAATAGTGAGACAGAATTCCATAAAGTAATGGTTTCCTCTTCCTGTTCTTTAGTAGACGTAGAAGCAGAATTTTCTTTTCTTTCTTCATTTCCCTCTTCTGTCAATCTAGAATCTAACAGCTAATTCATGACCAACATCATTGAATTTATCCACTACGGATAATTCTTCTCAGAGTGTGGCTGTTGGTGGAACGTGCAAAAATTATCCAAGCCTACCTCTATTAAATTCATAGATGCAGTATTGTGCGGAGGAGGTTGAGACTGGTGGTTATCCTCTCTTTTCTTATAATATGGCTTATAAAACTTTTGTGCTTCCTTTTCTTTCTCCATATCTATGATTTTATTGGAAAGCTTCTGCATCATTTTGGCCATATTTGCCAAATCTGGAGACTTTTTTTCCTTAGGCTTAGTAAACAATAAGGCTTTTCTTCCTGTACCTTTCTCTCCAGACTGTTCTGGATAGTCTTCAATGCTCTCTCTTTCAGCTTACACCACTTCTGCTTCTTCATAGGTTTCTGTCAAAGTAGGCTTGGCCCTACCTTTGGCAAACATGGCCAAATCAGGGCCTAAAGCTGAAGTATAGTATTCAATAAGAACTTTGTTTGAAGGCTTATCTGTTTCAGAGAAGTTCTTGAGATATGCTGCAAACCTTTGAGTGAAACTGTGCACTTTTTCTTTTCTTTCTTTCTTCAACGCGCATAGCCCTTTCATGAGAGCTGCATGAGTTTTTTGAGTTGCATACTTACTTCTGAAAATTATTTCGAAGGTATCCCAATCAGGGATAGAGTTAGCAGGCAATCCAAAGTACCATGATGCTGCAGCTCCTTTAAGGGTATGCGGGAACAGTCTGCATACCACGTCTTCATGTTCCCCGGCCCTTAATCCCTCAATTGCCAAGTAAAAGCTTTGTAGGTGATCATCTACTAGTATTTTCTCATTGGGATCAAACTTGGGCAACATCTTGTCAAAGGATTGAGGTAGGTCATGTAAGGGAGGTGTAAGGTTTAATGGTGATCTGGATCTCCATGCAGGTGGTGGATTTGGTGGGTTAGGTGGTTGAATAGCATTTACTCCTGCCATGAGTCTGGGTGGGGAGTGAGGAGGTGAACCAACTAGAGTATGAGAAGGAGAACTGTGAGGGGTTTTTGGGCCTTCTTGGTTCAAAGGTAGTACAGCTTCCTGTAAGGCGGTTTCTACAAGTTCTTCGCAGTCTCCAACCAACACTGAGTCCTCTGCTATAGTTCGGTCTTTCCTTTTATACTCTCTTCTGGGAAATTTAGGGATGATTGGAAACCCCCCAATATTTTTTACATATGCCCTAGTGTGTCTTCTCAGATCATTAACAATTTCGTTGCCAACAGAATACAGATGTTCTCTTTCTTCTGGAATTGGATTATGAAACCCACTGCTTTCAGGACTGTTACCGGTGGAATAATCTCGGGAAAATGGGTTTCCTCGGCCAGCCATACACTAGCGGCCCTCCTTCTAGCGCCAAAAATGTTGAGGCCCCAAAATTCGTAGGCGACAACAGTAAGGGATTCTCCCCAATCAATGTTCCCAACTAGCCCGTTGACTGTTTGGTATAGGGAATCCGTCCGGTTTGTGGTCCGACTATGGTAGGTCAAAGTAACAAACAAAGGGTTCACCGGTTGCGGCCTGGTCCACCGAGTTTTTGTATTTTGACTTAAATTGTGAAATGAAAGTTCCTAATTAACAATGCAGGGTGATAAAGATGCAAGGAACAGTCACAATGTGATGCGCAGGTTCTTACCTCTCGTCTTAAGGTTCACAAGCACCCAAATCGCATACAACACGAAAATAAACTAACTACCTAAACTATCCCTAGGGAGCGGAGTTATCATTCATTGGTGAGTAATACATTTTGTACGTGCATTATGAAGAGTTACAGATAGTTGATACTTCATTCAAGACACATGAACAATTACAGATATTTAAACGACCAGATAACCAATAGTTTTATGAACAACACTTATTACTCACAGTGGAAAACATCATAAAATATACTAAAGAACATTCAACAAGAACATAGGTTCAAGAAGTCAAACACTCTTGCAGTAAATGAGACACAGCTGAAAACGAAATAGTTCCTCTTCAACATTATTCATTTAGTTGCATTGATACATTCCACATTTCGCTCTCTCCAGCAGGAAAAAGTTGCAGTTTCTGATTGTAAAACGAAGTAGTTCATCTTACAAGCAGATGGTTTACCAATTTTTTCAGGGGAAAAACCCCATTCTAAGTCCTACTTTCCCATATTTAAACTACAATTACCGAGCCCTTCAGTTTCCCCCAGACGCATGATCTTTCAGTTTCTCCAACGCTTCACATTCCTATATCTTGTCTGTATGCAATCATGAAACACTTGGTAACTGATCAGTTTCTTGGGTCCGCGCATTTATAGCTCTGGATTTCGTCTTTTACTCCCATGGTCCTCCTAGCGATCCCCCTAGTTTCATTTATACTTCTGCCAAACGGTCCGTCTTTCTCTGCACCACGGTAGATTGACCGGTCTCCTCGAAACCGCCTGCAATCAATTGACAAGCATCATTCAAAAACAACAAATATTACTAATTGAAATGACTATTCCACAAGGAAATGGCAAGGCGCATCACCTACGGGCCTGACAAACCTAGCTTACGACGATCAACAGGAAACTCATTGGCGGGAAAACTTAAAGTCGGTGATCGGAAGGAAATAACACCGGAGGCCAAAAGGCTTTCCTAGCCGCAACGGCGGAAGAGGCACAAGTTACAGACAAGCGAAACGCAGGCAAGAGAGGCTTTAATCGGAAGTCAGACGGATTTACGTTTCGAAAGACAAATGGCTTTCCCATCCGTAACGACGGAAGAGAAACGACTTTGGGTCCGCGGCTAAACAGGCAAACACTCATTGGTAGTCGGAACGATTTGAACTTTGGGTGCTAAATTGCTTTAGGAGCCGCAACGACGGACAGGAAAAAGGTTAAAGCTTCCGATCAAAACAAGGAAGACTCCCGAGCCAATGGAAAAAACTTAAGTGTTTCAGTCAGCTTTAAACATTCAACAATGGACAGCGACCTGTCAGACCTCCGCAACGGCGACGACAGCATAGACAACTGGTTTGATCAATAAGCAAACACAAACTTAAAAGCTACGAATCACCATAAACTCCAACGCAATCAAAATCCGAACCTTGGTCAAGAGTTAAGCTTTTGTAGTCATTAAAAATTAAAACACAGACCAACAACTCAAAGGATTCAACGATCATAGCAAAATCATGAGGAGGGTTCCCAAATTTAAGAAATTTGGGGAGAAAAATTGCAGTTGCAACAGCAGGAGCTGGAGGATGCCATGTGATTGGCACATCCATTTTTGTTCAATTTTGTGAAGCACCAAGGATAGTGCTAATGAAAGGGGAGGGGAACATAACACCTCGATTTTGACCCCATGGTATTAAAATTGTACATGATGTATATATTGTATGTAAATCATGGGAAGGAGCTTGAGGCCAAGGCCCTTCCATTGATTTGGTGTTTTGTGTATCGACGATAAAGATTGATGTCGATGGGTATAGTGCTAAGTTAGGCACATTATATTTTGGATATCATGTAAATATGCAATTTAATAAAATACCACAACTAGCTATGCACTGCAATGAAAGAGATGGGGGCATGATTTCACAAGGGATAGGGAAGGAAATTATCCAAACCCCAAAGCCATAGGGTGAGGCCATATGTCAATGAGAGAAGCCATAAGCTCTCATCTAAATTTTTGTCCCCTACACTCAATAATTCAATTCTTCCAGAATAGTGGTTGAGGCAGTTAATGCCTTTGGCAGGGTGAGGTATGAAAGTCATTATTCGTGTCTGAGCAAGCTTGTAGCCTGCAGTCTGGGGAAGCCACATTCTTGCTTCTGAAGCAAGTAATCATAGGGATGCATTCCCATTCCGTCATTTTTAGAGTCACCCTGGTTGTTTTGGTCATTCTCGATTCCATCCTGATGTATTATGCATTGTTCACTATCCTGAGTCACGGGGCGTTTTTTTCAGCAGTGTGCTTCAGTGTGGTTCATTGTTCGTAGACGCAACATGAGATAGCATAGTATTTATACATGTTCTGCAGTGTTTCTCTATGTTATAGAGTGATATGGAGCCCTGGTCTCTTGTGTGCAAGTGAACCCTTGTTTTCTTCTATGTTACAGAGTGGATCCCTGTGTTGTTGTGTCTCCTTGTGGTTTTTTGTTATGTGTGCTCTGGTTTGGGTCTTAACTATATGCAAGACTTAGGAGTGGAAGAGACGCCAAATTGGCTTGATAATCCTAGTGAAGAGAGGAACCTCACAAAAAGATAAGAGTGGTTGGTGAATCTTCTATGCACATCCTGAAGAGCACTAGAAAGGAAGGTATAGCCCGAGGGACTGTGTAGCAGAGAAGGGGATGCTTCCTTGTGTAGGGTGTGTAGGTATTGTGGATTCCAGGCCAGATCGATCTTAGGGAGGTGTCGCTAGATCTGTGAGTGAGCCACTAGGTTAGACATTCTACCTTTCCACTACCTTAGTAGCTTGATAAAACCAACGGTGTGTTGGCTTGGCTATGTATTGATGTGCATTTAACCATGTGTGATCCTTTGATGGATAGTTTGATAAACCAAACTATAGGTTGGATTGACTATGTTTGATGTGCTCTGGCAATGTGTGGGCCTGCTATTCCCTATTTCCTTGTGGAAATCATGCCTAGCTCAGGGGTGGAAGTTGTGTTGAGGGGTTGATTAACACAGCTGGCCTATGGTTTGGTGGACCATTGTAGCGACATAGCTAGTTGCGAGACAACTTCATCTTCAATATAAGTATTTTCTGTTGTATTATTTGTGCAATGTATTTGGTTATGAATGAATTATTATGTTGAATTCTTATTAAATATTTAAGTAGAGTTTACTATTGTTAAATGTCCCCGCATTTTATGTCTACATACGTTTTTGGTTCCAATGCATTTTCCTCAAGTTCATGGAGGCTAGAAGCCTGGTTATAGAGTCATAATGCATATGAGTTAAGCATTTTCACACCTTGGAATCCCCCTGCGGAAGGCAGACGGCGAGGGGTAGAAAGAGAAGTTGAAACAGGGAAAAATGTTGGTTTTCCGCACTCTGGGATCCGCCTACGGAAGGAGAAAGGTGGAAGTGGAAAAAGAGTAAAAAATTCTAAGGTAAAATGTGTTTCTACGCACCCTAGAGTCCGTTGAGAAAGGTGAAAGGCAGAAGGCGAGAGGCGAAAATTGGGAAATTAAAGGATAAAGGTAAGCAATTGTCAATTTTCTGCAATCCGAAGTACGCAGCGGAATGCAGAAGGCGGGAAATGGTTAAATGATTCTGTCATATTTTTAATTTTCGGATTCCTGAAGTCTGCAGCAGAAGGAGGAATGTAGAAGGAAGAATGTGGTTAAATGATTCCGTCATGTTTTAAGTTTATGATTCCCAAAGTTCGTAGCAGAAGGTGCAATGCGAAATGTGGTTAAATGATTTTGCTGTGTTTAAGTTTCTGATTACTGAAGTCCGAAGTGGAAGGAGTAAAGCAGAATGTGGTTAAATGATTCCGTCTCATTTTCAAGTTTCCGATCACCGAAGTCCACAGTGGAAGGCAAAAATGGAATGCAGAAAGGCATGAAATCACAGTGGCGTTTTGCAGAGCTCTGTTCGCCGCAAGCCGCATTGTGGAATGCCGGAAGGTGGATGGAGGAAAAGTCAATTTCAATATAGAAATGACTTTTCTGATTACAAAGTGTATCTGTAAGTTGTGGAACGACTAGACATAGGTTTTTAAGCCTAAGAAGGGATGCAAAAGGATGAGTATGACCCATGACTGTGTTTTAAGAGAAAGAAATAATAGATTTTAAATTAATTTGCATATCAGTGAGGTGTATGGGAACTAGGTACATGGACATCATGGTATTAGGGAGAGAAATTAGATTTGTGTTCCCCTCCCATATGTGCTCCTGCATAGGGGCATGTATGTGATAGATCAAGGATCAAGTTTCAATTTTCAATAGAAGATGTAACTCAAGTTTCAAGGATCAAGTTTCAAGTTTCTATGTATGCCATTGTTTTTAGTATAATCTAGACATTTACCTATGTTGAAATTTAAACTCATATGTGCTTAAAAGAAGAAAAAATACACAATATTTGAAATCATCACTGTTCATTCAAGTTCTCGGGAATTAGGTTTAAAATAGTCACAACAGATGTCATTGCAAGCATTGATAGATAAAAAAAAATGGATTCTTATATCAGTATAATCCCTAGACTATGGAAAATCGATAAAAGGAGTTTATGTGTAAACATAGACTTCAATTAATGCTAAAAGTAAAAAAAGAAACTCACAGTTGGGCGTGGATCATCATTTTGTTTGCACATCACCCAAGGAATACTTGTATTTAATGATATTTCCATGTTTGCTACCCAATTTATATATGATTATTCTTTCTCTCCATAATATTTATCTACTTGTTGATATTCATAGTCTATCTACACAGAACCATGAATCAAGTCAAAGAGTGTTAGAATATTAATTATTTATGGTTAATTTCCTATGTTCTATACTAGATAGTTATCCTCCACTTGCACGACTTGGTCAATACTTGCCATATTTACCCTAGGAGTGCATTTATGTTGATTTTGGATAGATTATTCCAACTTTATTGACTACCCAGATTAGAAACTGCGCCTTCCTGTCTTTTTATACCTTTATACTTCTTTTCTTTCTTTTCAGTGGATAAGGTAAAGCTGGTTAACTAGGCAACTACTATCTTTTGTGGCCAACTCATCCTCTATGATTTTCTCTCTAGATTCCATGATTAGCAATATTTTCCAAGATTTTCCATCACTCATCATCACTCACTCACGCTTTAGACAATTCATGAACTCCTTGACTATTTGGAAAGTGCTTTAGTCACCTATGGGGGTTTATCATATTCAGTAAGCATGCTTTATGATCTAGTATGAGTTGTATCCTAAGAAAATCGATTTCACCTATCAAGGATGTATTATTTATGTACTCTAATGTTGGTCAATAATCAATGGAATATTCTCCAATAATTCTTCACTTCTCTCGTGTTCAGTCTAATTATTCCCTTCTTTATTTTTCTTGTGCATGCTTGTGAGAAATATCTCATAGCTAGATATTTATCATGCGTTTCCACATTGTACCATAGATTCCATTTCTACATGATATCATAGCTCTTAATTATCAAGATATTAAACTATTAGAGTTTAAGGAGTGCATCAAGCATCTAATCCTTCTCCGAAAGAAGAGCTTGATTGAGCTTCCAAGTATTTCTTCTAGTTTATTTTGTGTATATTGCAGAGAGCATATCTAGGAGCGCAAAGACAACAAAGCATATATTCCTCTTCAGATATGAACCTGTATCCTTACAAAAATCATGAATGGAAGGCCAATATTGGAATTCTATTGCGCATTAAGGGCCTCTACAGAGTTTCTATGGTTTAGAAAATGAGCCAAATGTTGTTGTTGAGAAAGCTAAGTGGCATAATCAAATGGATGAATCCTATGGGTTTCTTTGTCACTCTATCTCTCCTAATATTTTTTTCATCTTTATGGTTTGACCACTCCAAACCAAGTATGGACCAAACTTGATTCTCTCTTTGGAGTACAAGATGAGATAAGAGCACATCAATTGGAGGATGAGTTAATCTCGTTGAGTCCAAACAATTTTGAATCCATTGAAGGGTTCTTCACCAAGTTCAAAGTCACTTATTATTATGCTCAAGTAATGTGGGATTGAGAAGAAGGAATATCAATTGATTCTTTCCTTTTATAATTGAGTCCTGAATACTCATTTTTTGTGTCAACTTTCCATGCTACTAGGCTTGTTATTTCGAATTGGAAAATGCCTTCTTTGAGTACATTCCTTGATTCACTTGAAAAATAGAAAGACAAACTGATACACACAGGGACTATTAAAATCTCAAAAAACAAACATCATTCTCTTATAGTTCAAGGAATTAAGAATGAAAAGTCAAAATAAAAGCAAAAAATTAAACAGAAGAAGCCAAAGTCAAATGATCAAGACGAAGGTTCAAAACGTATTGATGAAGGTTCTAATTCCATGAAGAAAGTCAAGAAGAAAGGGAGCTCATCCAAGTGTTCTTATTGCAGCAGAATATTTCATTTTAAGAAGAAGTGTTTCAAGAAGAAAATGGACATCATGGCTCAGTTTCTTGAGAAGCATAACATTGATGTACCAAATGAACTAGAGAAGCCCGTTGAATCCTCATAACATTGTCACATTGCACAGTACCAAAGTAATAACAACTATGCCTTGAGTGACAGAGTTAAATCCTTTTATAAATTCTCTGATATAGATTAATTTTTTGATATATCAAAATCAGAATATCAGTGTCTTCCTTGGATAAACCACCTATCAGTTCACTAGATCCATCTCCCAATACTTATGTTTTTCACTAGATCCTGACTTGTATTTATCTAGCACTTCGTCACTCCATTCAAATGCTTTAGTTTCTTATTTATAAGTAATAATGTAGGATGATATGAACTTTATGAAATCATCCATAGCATTTACCCATCCTTTGAATACTCCTAAGACTATACAAACCCCAGGGTCACTAGTTGATTCCTCATATAATTCCTATGCAGTGTCACTTATTTCTGTTGGTTTAAAGTCTTGTCTATTTTTCACTGGTTGTTTATCCATGACATTAGTCATCTTTGGAATTGTGTTACACATGTTTGGGGCGAAAGAACTATATTAAAGAGTTAGAAGCTATCCAATAATGCTTCCAACGTATTTGACTACTTCGATGCTTTTAATGGATGAGTTTTCCCTATTTCTAGAAAATGGTTTGGTGTTATCAAAGGGAACCAATACCATTGGTAAAAAAAAGTATTTAATGTAATGTATTTGAGTGCTTCAATTCCTTTGATGGACGATTTACCCATGTTTTTGGCTTGGTACGAGTTTCCCTAAATTCTGGCAAAGGGTTTGGAAATTGTATTTATTAATATGTGCAACTGTTATCGAATCCATCATTGTTTTTTCAAATGAAACCATGCTTGAATTCTTCCTAGGTGTGTATTTTACTATGGACTATTCTATTGAACACATCATATTATCCCAGTTGAATGAGATCTATTCCTAGCTCGTAGTATAACCTTGGATTCATGTAAATGACCCATTCTTCATAACCCTACATCCTCCATTCTATATGAGCATTTCGCATGAGGAAAATGGCTCCACTTATATGGAAGCGATACATTTATACCCATAATGGAAACTCTTGAATATCAAACACTACCCTATCATAATGAGTTTCATGAATTTCAAGGGTAGAGATCATATCCTTTCGAGACCAATTAGGATTGCCAATATCAACACACTCCTAAACCAAAATTTCTGTTAAATATTTCACACTTCAAAATATCACTCTGTATAATTTTGTGAAGGATTTGGCTAAAAAATTCCATTGAACAACCACCATCACCTGTTTAAGGAAGCCATGATTCATTTCAAACTCAAGTTGCTTCTAACTACCCTTCCAGCTCCTCCAATTTTGAATCAATGGAAACCTTGGATAGTATTTAGGAACTGTGGTCTATGGGGATTCAATGTAAAACTTCTTGGAGCGATGCACCCAAGAAGATAAGGAACACTTGAATTGTTTTGAATGATTCCTTATACCTTGCAATTATGAGATCAGATTGTTTCTCATCGAATCCTATAGTAGCTTTGTGGAGGATGCATTGAAAATCCTCAAGAGTGGAAATATGAAAGTATAATGACCTTAACTGACCTCATATCACTCAATAGAATCCATCGCGGATAGATACGATACTGCTCCTTTAGAGAATTCAATAGGTTAGCGTTAGGAAGGACTAGGGATATTGGAAAAGAATAAATGGTAATCCATGGAGTTGTAGTTTTGTATGTTTTTATAAATCCGAGTTTAAAGACATACTCATAGGTAGTATATGAAAACCTTTTCCCGTGTAAATCTCTTTAAAAGTATGAAAATTCAACACATAATCAATTTGTGGATCTAACTTGTAATCCATTAACATGAGAGGGGACATACTCGAACATCTCCAACCATTATGTTGGATAATCCAAGCTTCCATGGAGTTCCTCCTCCAATCTCTATGGTTACCTTAGCCTTCTAGAGTTTCCTAAGCCCCATGCAACAATTTGGGTTACCATGATACATCATCTAATCATACATACTTATAGCGCACTAATTAAATATCTGTCAACTAGTTCTAAGGCATTGCATTCATCCCTCACTATAACTAGATTTTCTAAGAACTCAACAATCATACCTTAACTATGGAGGTTAATGTGTCTAGCAAGTCCTTGCGATGTATAAAAATTGTTCCCACAAACCCGGTAGGAGTAAGTCTTTGTATTGTCTTTGTATTTTCTCTTACATGTAAGTTTAAGTTTTTTTCCAAAATTCAAGGGAATTGTATCAAATCAAAGGAAGTAAAGAATTGTTTGTAGAAGCGGAGGCTAAGAACATTCGACCATGAAAACTAATCCACCAATTAAATTAAGTTAAATCCAACCTACCTATGAAAGATAAACCTATATAGATAAAGCTTAATGTGCCCATTAAAAATACCAGCGTATAAGTAGCACAAACATAATTTATAAAAAAATAAATAGAATTTTTTACAGAATTTTTTATTAAATTGAAATTTATTCCAACTCATTACTCCAGTAAGAATGTTTTAATATTGATGCTGAGTGGAACTCTTGAAACAAAAACAACCACATCTTCATTGTTTGTAATGGAAGACAACGTGAAAGAGTGGAAATTTTTTGAATGTGACCAAACATTCTCCTTCAAAATTAAAAACGTTCACAGTGTATCTTCACATTCACATTCTTTGTGATGAAAGACGGCTAAATTCATAGTCAATTAGCATACTAAAAGGCAATATTTATAAGGCACAAAGGTTGGATGAGAGCATAAAGGTTGTGGTTAGAAGTATATAAGATTGTTGAAGATAATGCATTATTTATATTATTATAAATATGTAATTTCTAGTTGTTGTTACATTTGACATCATATTTTGAGGTTGTTAGAGTGTGGATACTATATTTTTTAATAGAAAGTATAAACTATTTCATTATGTAAAAAAACTATGCACAAGAATACATTACAAGGAAAAAAAGTCTATATTCAGAGTTATCTGCACTGAGAAGACTATAGCTATGATTGTCTGTAATTTTCTATAATTTTTGGTTTTCTTCATATACTTTACCATACTAGAGGAGGGATAGACCCTTACATATTGAAGATTCAAAAATACACACAAAAAACATCTATAAAAATATTGATGTAGATCATTCCTACTTCTTTTTCTTTCCTTCCAGGCCATGAAGGGGTTTGGTTACCAAAACTTCTTTCATTGGTCTAGCTTCATCATCCGATGTCTCTTATAAATGGTTGCACTATGTCATTTTGACTATTTTCTACATATCCTCTGATATGTTATCCACCTTACCCATGAGCTCCTTCAAATCTATTTCCAAGTCGTCAATTCGGGAGTCTTGGCATGATAATTGGCTTAAAATATAACCTACATCCATGGCTATTTATTGGTTCTTCATGAGCCCATTTTAGACTGCTTCAAAAACCCTTCTCAGATTTATGGCATTAATTAGTTAGTACGATCATCTCAATTAATCAAAATTGTTAGCAAATTTTAGATTTATAAAAAATTGTAAAGCCTATCTATATGAATGTATTCCTTATTGAATTGTGAGAAAAAAAGAATCGCAAGCATTCATTGCTTTGAGGTTTTGCTTCAATATTTGTATTGTGTGCTATGAGTTTTCATTATTTTCATTATTGACCTTAATTGTTTATTCATTTCAACATTTTGGTATCATAGTAGGTTGAAATAGCGATAAAGATTAAATTTCTTAGTGAAGCTTGTGAAGGTTCAAGTTATTGGCAGAAGTGCTCAGAAAATTAGAGAAATGGCTAATGGAATCAATGATCTTAATATTTCTCAACCTCAAATACCAATCCTTAAAGGTGAGAATTATGGTTTTTAGAGCATAAAAATGAAAACCTTGTTTCTTTTGCAAAAATTGTAGGATTTGGTGGAAAATGGTTATACATAACTAGGTGATGTTCAATTTCTTAATGGTTAGACCAATTATAGAGAAATCAATTAAATGAAAATACAGAGAAATACATTAAAAAAGGACTCAAAAATCATTTTCTTTATCCAACAACTAAGACATGATACAACAACAAAATTAGAGGGGATTGATAAAGTAAAAGTTATTAAATTGCAATCCATTGGAAAAGAGTTTGAGTCTTTTAGCATGCAGAATTCATAATTTATGAAAAACATTTCACTAGATTTATAAGAATAGTTAATCAAATTGGATCTTATGGAGGACATTTAAGAGGCCAAAACCATAAAGCAAGGTTACTAGCCAAAGAGTTTGCTTAATATTTAGGTATAGACTACAATCAAATATAAGCTTTTATTACAAGACTAAATAAAATAAGAATTATTTTAGTATTGGGATCAACACAATATAATTGGTTTGCTTATTAGTTTGATGTGAAATCAACTTGATTGAATGATGTTTTCAAAAAAAAACCGTACTCACCAACCCACGATATGCCCCCAAGTATGTGAAGATACAAGAAATGAACATTAAGTTTACAAATTAAAAAGGAATCTTTGTTGGATTGAAGTTCAAAGAGTATGGTATGACATGATGGATAATTATCTTTTGAAAGTGAACCCACATTATGTATCACATCAAATGGTGTGAATAATGTACTTATCGTTTTCTTATATGTAGAAGATATACACATCATCTAGTAATTTGTTAGTGGAGGTGTTCATATAGGTTATGATGAATGAATTTGAGATGTATAATTTGGCCTTGATGCACTATTTTCTTGGTATATAGGTAAGGAAAATGAATGATGGTATTTTTGTTTCACAACAAAAATATGCTAGAGACGTTTACAAATGGTAAATGTATAGTAAACTCGTAATATTTTTAGAAATACAAATGAGAAGTTATTTATGGAATATGGAGTAGATGCTAAATTCTATAGAAGTGTAGTAGGTAGTATCATGTATCTTAATGTCACTAGACTTGATATTATGCAACCGATGAATTTAATTTCTAGATTCATATAAAGTTTAAGTGGATTCATTTGGAGGAGTGAAAAGAGTTTTGAGGTATTTGGGTAAAAAAAGCAATTTTGGTATTTTGTATACTTCAACTAATAATTTTGGGTTTAAGTTCTAGAGTCATGCAAATTCAAAGTAAGATTCATTATCTAGGTGGAACAAGCAATTTTGGTATTTTATATACTTCAACTAAAAACCATGGGTAGGTTGTTTAAACAAATAGTGATTGGAATCAATTTGGAGTTGTAGTATTTTACCTATTCTCATCCATCATTTTAGATTGTAAAAAAATGTCATAGGTCTTGCATTCTAATGGAGGAGAAGTGTCTCTTTTCATTACAGAAGGTTTGCAAGTCATGAATACTTGGATTTCAAGAGAAAATCTTTGGTGGGAATGTTTTGCAATGGAAGGGTGGGGTTGAGTTCTCTCACAACTTGGGTTTGGGAATGTTAAACTCCATTGATGTGGGCTAGATATGATGATTCATGTTATGTTGAGAAGTTGGTTTAGATTCACCCCCTTTGAATTCTGGGTTGGATATGTATATGGATAAACACATTATCTCCTTGAAAATGTTGCATCCCTTATTCAATCGAAGGGATGAGGTTATTTTGAGTACCCAGGTTTTTGACAAGCTTCCCCAACTTCTATTGGAGTGAGATAGGAGGTCCCTCAGGGACATTCGAGGGAAGTTACAAGAACCTCTACAGAGGGGATTTCTTGTTGGTGATGTGTCTATCCCTTTTTCTCTTTGGAAGTGTGGCTCACGATCCAAAGGAGGAGGTGGAAAGGGGTTTTTTTGGGGTGATATTGATCTTTCCTCTCAAGAGTTGAATAAATTGAAGCAGCTGATGAAGACTAAGAGATACAATCCCCTTAGTGTTTTGACTATATTTTGGGCCCACTACCTTTCTTACCCTCAAAATTTGATGTTGAGGTCCCTACTTATGGTGAGGTTTTTTCTTTGAAATGGGGTAGTTCTAGTTGGGGCCAATGATTAGGATTAGTGTGCTTTGTATTTTAGGGGTTTTGGATGGTACTTCAGCTATGCCCTCTTATGCTAGGTGGAATACATCAATTAGTACAATCCAAAAATAAAGTGGGGCTTATCTTTTGAGGCCTTGGATTATGTCAAGGGTTTTTTGGTTGGAAGGGGGTTTGAATTTTAATTATTTAAAAGGCTAGGGTGTTTTTTAGGATGGAAGAAGTCAACAATCAAACATGCCCAAGAAAAGGTTGGTTGTTCAGGAAGTTAGCTAGGGTCTTAGAGCCTTATTTCATGGGTCCTTGGAATGGGACATATGAGGTGTTTAAATGAATATTTTGTATTTTATTGCTCAGGGCCTGGGAGGGAAGGTGAAACAATTATCCTTCAAGAGAATTGTTGAGAAGGAAAAGACTCACCAGATTTTGGTGCAAAAGAATATGGATAGGGGGGGTTGATTACTAGTAAGGGGAGGAATGTCTCTGTGGTTGATAGTTTATTG
The DNA here is from genome assembly GCA_001517045.1 of Pseudotsuga menziesii. Classification (NCBI taxonomy): domain Eukaryota; kingdom Viridiplantae; phylum Streptophyta; class Pinopsida; order Pinales; family Pinaceae; genus Pseudotsuga; species Pseudotsuga menziesii. Next base: position 1,131,192 of record LPNX010924481.1, read on the forward strand.
TGATCTATTGTTTGGTCCATTAGGAAGAGTAGTTACGGTTTATAATGAACATGTTTTATTGGTCACCTACTTTGTTAATCAACTATTTTGCAGTAAATTATGTGTTGTGCATTGAATTTTACAATAAAATTATGGACCCATATTTTATGATCATCAATAATTATTGTCCATTTTAAGGTAAGAATGCCAAGATCATCTTTTCTCCTTGCAATGATTGAATAAAAAATAACCTATTAGTTGGCATGGATTCAAACTTTGCAATGAGCAATGAAGAAATCTGGGGAGCCTTAGCTTAGGAAGGTTGTTTAACCTCTTACTTTCTAAATAAATTTGAGGAAATGGATTGAGTGGACTTAGATCCTTGTAATATTTGACCCACATAGTCTAACAATTAAGTTCTAAGCCAATCGACAAAATCTCACCATTTTTGGCAGGTTTCGTACATGAACCTTCCTGTTCTATAAGGAATCTATCATGAGTTTTGGCAGGTTATGTATATTTTTGTTGTGGGTCCTAGAAAAAACTATTCAAAATTTTTATTAAAAAACAAAAATAAAAAATGATCAGTTCTGCACCTGAATTGGTCAGGTTCAATAAATAACCTACAATGGGTTTTGGATGGTTATATATCTTTTTCTGTGGATCCTAAAAAACATGATTTTCAAATTTGTTTAATAAAAAAAAAGGAGAACTAGTTAGCTTATGGTGATTAATTTAATGGCCCCACAAAATTTATAAAATGAAGTTGGAACCCTCTTATTCCATTACACTCATATTTGGAGTTTTCTTATGTTTGGATTGAGCATACAGGTTGTGGTAGGGTGATTGTATGGGCTTGGACCCACTTCTTGGATGGACTTCGACCCACTTTAACAACTAGAGGATGTGGGCATTGATGTTGGATGGGTGCCTTCTGGATAGGAGAGTCAAGCCATGCTTGAGATGACAATTTTTAGCTTACATATGTTGAGGATGTAGATGATAACTCAAGACAATTATGATATATAATTAGATTGTAGAGTTTGGACTATAGTTATATGCTTATATTTTGACTGTACAAGGAATTTCTAGCCTCTTTGTTTATGTACTTTACGTCAAATATAGATTGCACTCATGATATTTTGGTTTAGAAACTTTTAATTGTATAATACAGATAAATGGAAGGGATATTTTTATTACTTCATCCACTAGCGTTTAACGAATAGTCATACATGTTGAACCTTTGTATGATGGTTGTGTTATTTAATATAAATAATATTTAATGGTGGGTGATAAATCATATGTTATTCAAGATCATGTAATCAATCCATAGATAGTTATTGGTTATTATCCAAAAGAATTACATAAAAATAGGGTTTTGGAAGATTAAATACCAAGCAATCACCAACAATGCATTAAACGATGAGCTATGCAGAATTTTTAATAAAAAATAAATTAGATGGAATCTATGACCATATGTTTTTCATTTGTACTTTTATTGTTACTGTGTATTTGCATATTTTTTACATTTCATTGTAATATAGATGCAATTACAAGTGTTAGGTATGATGGGAGAGCATTCGTGATCCTCGAGAGGTTTGTAATGCATTTGATTTGATTTTGGTTATATCTATGTCATTTCTCACTATGCACTCTGATTAAATTTGGTTGCACACTATTAAACAAATGTGGCCATATCTTATGGCCAAGTTGGGAGATAGGAATTTGATCTCATTCGAACTTGTGTCTTTTGGAATTGGAACTAGCATGATTAACTTGACTCTGATAATACTTTAAATTTTTCATAAAGTGTTTTTGGATTGAACTCTAAATTGTTGATGAATTTATGGTGGCATATATTTTATTGCAGTATAATTTTGAGGGAATATTAGTCTTAGTGAGGTTTTTGAAGACAATACAAGAGGAAGGCCTTTATGATCACCTCCTAATATGACCTTATGCTTGTGCAAAGTGGAATTATGGGTATGCATGTCTAAATTTTTATGTAGTGGATGAGTAAATCCATACTATCTTGAATTTATTTTTTGGATGCAGATATATCCATTTCTAAATATATTTTATAATCACCATACTATCCCATCTATGTTTTGAAAATCACCATACCATTCCATTTCAAATATGGAAAAATATAAATTTATTCTTGTGCTTGTCAAATATTATCACTCATTAAAATTCTGTGATGTTGAAGATGCTTCCCTATTTTTTTGCATTTTGTACAAAAAATTAGGTTGAGAAAGACAATGAAACTTTCAATGTGGTTTGAGTTTGGATTTGTATCACCGATATATCTTGCAACTATAGAGACATTGTGCAAATAGAAATATCCAAGACTCGATTAGCTTCAACCTTTAGATCAATAAGTAAGATGAATAGAAATAAGGAAGAAAAAATATCTTATAGGTGTACAAGATCCTCACTCGTGAGACAATACATTTTTAAGCTAACCATATAAATATCCAGTTGGCCTTCAATAAACACAAGATTTAAACTGTTTTTTAAGTAAGGTTTAAAAGTTGAATATGACTAGGGTTCTAAGTTTAGTAGAGTCAAAATGTGAAGTATGAGAGCCCTAAAATAGTGAATCATTATAAATTTTTCACTGGACCATTGTATAAAGACTTTTATTTATAAAAAAAGTGATCAAAATATGACAATTTTTTTAAATACGTGTTCATGACATTAACAAGCTTTCCAGTGAGGACCATCTTGAAGTTTCAATTCCAAATTCAATGTTTATGTTTGTTTCCTCTTATAAACATCAATCACACACTTGTGTTTTATTATTCAGTACAAGATGTAAAACATTACTGCAAAGATAATTGTAGAGATGATGAAAGAAGAAAACATTTTTGCATGGCAAGGTGGAACCATTTTATTAACACAATTATGTAATTTTGATGACACAATAATGCTATTTTTTGGTAAAATTATGTTCTATGCATGATGAAGTATGGCTTTCTGATTTGATTCAAACGGTTGTCATCAATAGTGTTAGTTAATTAGATGTTAATGATATATGACTCTTTATATAAATTGAAGCTCGGATACCATGTGGAAATACAATATAAATATCTAGCTACAAGATATTTCTCACAAGCATGCACAAGAAAAATAGAGAGCGGAATAATGAGACGAAACACAAGAGAAGTGAAGAATGATTGGAGAATATTCCATTGATTATTGATGAACATTAGTGTACATAAATAATACATCCTTGAGAGGTAAACTGGAGTTTCTTAGGAGGAAACTCATGCTAGCTCATAAAGCAGGATTACTAGATATGATAAACCCCCATAGGTGACTAAAGAACATTCCAAATTAGTCCAAGAGCTCACGAATTGGATAAATAATGAGTGATTGATTATGAGTGATAGAAAATATTGCTAATCATGGAATCTAGAGAGAAAATCATGGGGGATGAGTTGGCCACAAAAGACAACAGTTGTCTAGTTAACTAGATTTACCTTATCCACTGAAAAGAAGAAAAATAATTCTGAAGGCAGAAAAATATATGAAGGCACATTTTCTAATCTAGGAAGTTAATAAAGTTGGTAGAATCTATCCAGAATCGATATAAAATTGCTCCTGGGGTAAATATGGAAAGTATTGATCAAGTGGTGAAATTGGATGCCAACTACTTAGTATATAACATAGGAAATTAACCAGAAATGATTAAATATTTTATCTTAAGTATGTAGTGGGTTTATAATATTCTAAAACCACCCTTTAAGTATGAATTTATGATGGGATATATGAAAAAATATCATAAATATAGATATATATAGGGCTCAACAATAAGGCTATGGCCACCCTTTACAATTATTTTGTCCATAAAACTGAGGAAAGAGGCAAAACCACATGGGGGAAATCCTCCCTCAAAAAAGGGAAATGCACAATATGAACAACATGTATTCAATATGTCTTTTCAGTCACTTGAATGATATGAATGAACTGCTTCTTGAAGAATTTAATGAAGAAGTTGTGAACTCCATGATCATGTGGTAGAATATCAATGTAGTATTTGCAAAAAACAAGTGGAGAGGATCCTTATAGCTTATCATATGATGATGAAGGAGAATTATCTGAATGCTTATTGCTTCCACACACTCTAAGATGAAAACATAATCAATTAAGGAAAAGAGATATGTTCATACTCCTTACCAAAGAGTACAAGACTCAATATAATTAGTTCCTTGTATAGCTGCAAAACGATGAAATGGACCATATATATTAATTTCAAACTGATGTAGAACCTTCCCAATTTTGAAATGAGGATAAAGAGAGTTTGATATATCAGAAATATTATCATATGTAGCAGCAAATACCAAAGGTATAATGTCTCCATGAGTATATAGGTCCATAGTAGGAAAAGGTTGAGCAGCTGGGTAAGACTGATGGATGAGTAAATATGAAAGGTATATGGACTTGATATATGAACCATAAATGTTTAGAACAGATCCATATTAGGGTTTGTTTTGAGGTTTTGCCAAAATACTTGACCAAATTTAGGGAATTGGAATCCTTGAAACAGTTGCACATTTTTTTGAAGCTACCACTGTTGACTTTGATTATGAAGCTACTATCATTGCCTTTGATGATCACCCTTAGAGTCTCTATCGCTAGGACCTTATTTCCATCCTTGTCTCCATCTCATATGCATGACCTTGTCTTGGTGCCGATATAGTTGATGGAGGAAGGAAACAAGTCATTGGGGTCATTCTTCTTCTACATTATTCCATGGGGAGGGAAACAGGGCGACCGACCCCATCTCCGCCCAAGACACTACTCTATAAAACCTTTCTGGGTTGATAGAACCATTAATGAAGAGCCCTGTCCAAAAGTGGGAAATGGTCATTAAGTTGCTGAACAATTGGAAAGTAATTTCATGTTTAACTTCAGAATTCTAGTTAATTTTTTAATTGGTAGGCCATGCAAAAATAAGGGTAGAAGTTTAAAAAATAAGAGACAATTATCTTAAATCAACGTCTTAAAAGGATGCTACTTGTAGTAGTGTTTCTTTAGATGATAAATTGATGTATAATAAGAATGAAAAATATCATGAGACTTATTTGAGGATGGTTTTTCAAGTAATAAGAGAGCTCACATTGTATGCAAAACTAAACATATGTGATTTCTATAAATAAATTCATTATTCAAGTCATATCATTTTGAAGAGGCAATATTAGTGTATTTGTAAAAGATTGAGGCCATAATGAACACACCCATTCAAGAAATGTGACATATGTGTGTTATAACATATTTTGTCACACTTGTCCCATTAATGCTATGATGGTCGATCTCATTCGTTTACCTCTTTTGCAGACTCCCCTGAATAGCTATGAACATCAATTATTCCTGGAAAAACTTCTTAAAAATATGTATTTTCCAAGATGTGTGCAACCTTCCTGTATCTATCCCATGTCCACGGGACCTGTCCTTGGCTAGCTTGCGTACATGTTTGTTTGAGGGTAAAAAAATATAAGTTACATTACGGAAAAGTTTTTAGTTTTGGTCAAACCTAACTGTCCCAATCTCATTAGTAACTTCCTCTGTCTTCCCTAACTGCCTCCCCATCAATACAAAAGAGGCATAGGAGAAGAAAAAATCAAGTGTATTGGATAGTAACCTCATGCTATTCCATTGAGAATTGATCAAGCCCCATTATCCATGGTCTGCAAAATCCTTTTCCCTGATCTGAAACTAGTTTTTTAGCCTGCATAGATAGCCCCTATTGTGACAAGGAATCGATGTGATTCTTTTGGGCATAGTTCTCATTATGGAACTAGATTAAGTGTGTGAAAGGACTAGGTGGAACAAATGTGATCTCAGTTCCAGAATTGTGCCGCAATAAGATTCAGGTGAAATCTATCAGTAACTTGTTGTTTATTTTATGAAAGGACTATCTTTTTCATCCAATTTGAGTATGTTAATTCCAATTTGCAATTCTTGAATTTGGATGAGTTATTTAGAAATTTGTTTATGAACATTTTTTTTGCAATAATAGCTACTTTCTTGTCAATCTTTGCTCATATTTTAGGTTAAATCTTAAAGTATTGGTGAGAAGATTGGAGGAACGACAACCTTAGTGGATCTGCATCAATCGTATGGTTGTCGCTTTTAACCTTCGTTGTGATTTTAAAGAAAGTCTACATGCAAAGGCTTTGATTTTATTTTGTATGTATATTTTGAATCCTCATTTGGGTATCACTTTGCTGTTGTTTATCTCAAAGACCACTAGGGTAATTTAATTTCCATGAAAAAATGTGAAACATTTTATAGCCTTATTTTATTATCATTGGAGATATATAAATGGATTTCTTAGAATTACTTACCCAATCACTTCTTTATTGTAAATAAAGGGAAGGAGTTTGAATGGTTCAAGAATGCGAGTGTTGGAAATATTAATTACTCATTGATCCATAATCAAATCAACTGACTCTATCAGAGTGTGTAGCAGGTCAGAAAGGGTTAGAGAGTCTGACAAGATCAAGAGTTCAGATGTCTCGTATATAAGGCAGTAGAATTTAGTTTCTAAAGCTAAGTTTCTAGGTAGAGAGTAATTACAGTCTTTAAATGATAAGTCGGTTAGTCGGCAGAAATTTTCTATATGAAGGATGAAATTGTAAATCTAAAAAAGAGACAGATAAGCAGAATAGAACATAGAAGAGAAGTGGGATGAAGAAGGAGGAAATCTCACTGAAGAGTTTGAAGCTCAAGTGTCAAAACCCCCAAATTTTCACAAAAATTAAAATTTTTGAGATAACATAAAATGTTGTAACTGCGGTTTACAAACAACAAAGGTTAGCAATAAAAAAAAAAACAGTTAAAAAATTAGTATTACATAATCTCAATTATGTTGACTCAACAGTTTCCTTTTTGTAACAAGAATAAGTTTTACTTGCGCATTGTTTTTATTTCAGTTTACTGATGAGTTTTCTTTATGACAAGTAGATGGAATCTAACTTTGAAATCCTGGGCTTACTTAGCATTTATGCTAACGCAGAAAGATTACTTGTTCTTACAGGTTTACAAGTATGAATGAATGAGTAACGTTTTTAATTTCATAAAGTATCCAATAGTATTTCTATTTGCAATTAATAAGCTTAGTAAATAAGCTGCTATATTCCAAACAACTTCCGTGAGGTAAAAACAGTTTGCTTTCTTCAATTGTTCTTGTAAACGAAGTTCAGATGATTGAGTTTCTTTCTTTATTGTACGTAGCGATAGTAAAATACTTTATGTGGCTCTAAACTTGTAATATTAGTTGCTTGATAAATTCTACTTTAATAAGCATAACTTGCAATGTTATTCTGATTGTACTTTGGGTTATTATATATTATCATACCACTTATTTGAGTATCAAGCTGCTCGATATTTATCTTCTATAGGGAAACTTACAGCCTGTAAACTTTTGACATTAAAGTTGTTTAGTGTAAAAATGATAGTGCCTTTTCACAAGAAAACGCTGTTGTCTACATCTCTTAAATCTATGTCAAACCATGAGGTTCTATTGATTATAGACTCGAGTAGGATCAATCCATTTTAATTCTTATTATCCTATAATACTTTCCTTGTATTAAGTTACTATCTACCAACAGCTTCTAAGGTTGATGTTTCTATAAATATCCACCTTCTATCTTATGCTAAGCACCAGTTATTTTGTGTAGCATTAAATCATTCTACTAGGTATATAGACATGGTAAATTACTAGAAAAAATGCCATGTTGAAAAATAACCAATGACTATTAAAGTCTAATCCCAAATGGACTATGTAAAAGAATTCAATATATATTCTTTTACCATACTAGCCATCTTTATCATTTATTTCCAATCGAACGTTGGTTTTACATATATATATTATTATGTTTATAAACATACAATTATGCCATTAATTTGAAGCTCCTAAACAAGTCTAAACAACATTGATCTTGTAAATAATTTATGATTCTAATCTTTATTGTGCTAATCAACTTTTATCATATTCTCCACTAGAGTTGTGGGTTTAGAGGAGTCTAGCCTTGCGTTGACCATAATGTATATATAGAAACATAGAAATATAGAAATATATAGTTGTTCAATGATTTTGCACATTTCAACTTGGAATTTACATTAAACAAATAATTATTATATTTTAACATGGATAAACATGGTAATCATAATGTTCACATTGCAATATCGACATTTGTAAATGATTTGATGAATCATTTCCACCCCAAGCGGATTGGTTTATGAGTAAAGGGTTTGTTTTATAAATCAATTATAAACAATCATAATAGTCTTGAACTATATGATTAATATACCTTCGATTGGTCAACGATCCAAGAATTCTTGTTAACTAACGCCCAAACAACATTATGTTATAGACGTATTATGTGAACGATGAATTTTATAAGTGATTGAACAATATAGTTCCTGCATTATTTGTTAACGAATCATTATATAAATAATTGTAAATTATTTGCATGTAGGTGACTATAGAGCTCGACCCATGCATTGTTTAATTTTTCAAGTGGGCACGTGGACTTCTCCTATCCGTGCACTAGAGATATAAGTTCTTTGTAACCCTACTCTTCGTCATTTCCCTCCGTAGTTATTAGGCCTTTGGGCTACTCTGAAACAGTTCTCATGGCAGCCATGATACCCTTTTGGTTTCTAGTTGTGTTACGAGTCTTGGTTTGAGTTGTTTCAGCTTCCACTATTCGGTCTTAAAACTCATTCTTTGTACTGTGAGTCTTATCTCTGTAAGGGTTTGTTGAGATTCGTAGCATTTGGCTTATGGCCTGTATGTGGCTCCTTCTTATTCATCTGTGGCCTGTCATTGCAGAGATAGGTTAAGATTTGCTTGCTACTGGTTTAAGCATTTCCCTCGTCATAGGGTTTGAGAGTTTCGTTTTCATGCCTTGCTTGTTGGTGATAGCTCCAGCTTCATTGTTTAACTCTTTTGTGGTCGTTGCCCATGCGTGTTCTTGATACTGCTATCAGTGTGGCTTGTACATGAGTCCCCGTCGTCTCTGTCACTGTGAATATGAGGGTTTGGCTTCCCGTTACGCTGGTTGCGGTGTTGTTGTTCCTTCGTGGCTCCATAATCTTCACTTCCAGGTAATGTAAACATTTTAGAGTTTTAAAACTAGATTTTGTTTTTAGTATATAGTTCTAAAAGCAAGTTTTTAATTAAACTTTGGTTTTCATTTTGCAGGTGACAGTTTGCATAACCCTTGGCAGAAAACACTTAACAAAAGGACCAGCGCTCTGGTTACGGGTAAGCCCTGGTTATCAAATGGCTTTCCGTGCTTGTGCAGTCCTTAGGGGACAGTTTCCAGTTGGAAAAAGTTACGGCTTGTTTGTTACCCAGTCTTGGGTTGTTGTTCTTCAGTTTACTAGTTTTGGTTTTTGTTTAAACTCTCGCTTACAACAGGGTAACTCCGGCTCAAGCCGTGACTTGTAAATGTTTGTTTCTCATTTTTGTACAATGTTTATGTTTAAAGCCTTTACAGCTTGTCAAGCAACACACAGTTTCTTTTAAAGCATAAAGGTTTTCCTTTAAGCTCGAACACAATTTATCTTTAAGCTCTTATGGTGACTTTGTAAACTAGGGTTTTTACCCTATTCGCCTATGTAATAGAAATTTTGCTGTATATTATTTATTTTGCATAAAGAATATTGTTAATGGCTTAAAGACTGTTATTCCATCATATTATATAATTATTTACTTACACGCTTAGAAATTCGAGGTAGGGTTTCCTGTAGGTAACCCTTGTGTAAAATAAATCCTTCAATTTGTTCTTTAAGCTTTAGTTACTTAATTTAATTGATTTAATTATTGTTACCGGTATATAGTGTAAATTTCCAGTTATATTATTATAATTGTCTTTTCACTGTCCTTAAAGGACTGTAATAATTTATAACAGTTTAGTTGTTTATTAATAAATAATCCAAATAATTGGATTATGGCTTAAATGATTGTCATTTACATATATTGTTTGTTATTAGGGTTTCGACCCTGTACTTTCTTTAAAAGTATATCTTGTTTGTATAAGTTAAAAGAAATAGTTCTTTTTATAAATAAACATTTTTTAAATGTTAGTTATCATCATATTTTACTTGTTTTTATAAAATAAAATACATATAAGGTTTATTAAAGTTTTTTTGATAAGATGTACATAAACTCTGTACTTAATTTGTTCTTTAGAATTTAATTATGATAATAACACCCTACTTGAGGTTCGAATATTTGTAGATATAGTCAGTTATTATTAACAGTGAATAAACTAAGTATTTCTTATTTAAATCTTTACTTAACAGAATAAAATAAAGTGGTTTGTCTGAGTTATTTCTACTGCCTCTCCTACAGGTTAATAATATAACTACAAGGAAAAGTATATATATATATATATTATTTTTCTTTTCTGATAACAACCTACATATAGAAATAAATTACTCTGATATTATGAAATGCATAATACATCTATTCATTTCAGATTTCTATCATATCCTTCATCTATTTTAAATACACTACCTGTGTTGAAGTATGGTCTAGTCCTTCCAGATGTGGAAAAATGCAGGTTAGGATTATTTTTCATCTATTTCAGGTTCATTCTTTCAAATAACTAAAATATTACTAACTCTAATAGTTCACAACTAAACATTTAACATTCATTAATAAGTCAGACTCACATTTAACCATCTAACACAATAAAACAAAAATACTGTAGAACCTGATTAAGCTGGACAACAACAGTGTTAGGAGGTTGTTTCTCCCTACCAACTCCTGGAGAGCGCTCAAACAACGTCTCCTCAGGACCCCTGAGCCTGTTCCTGGTCTCCTTGGCTGAGAACTAGTGGAGCAAGCAAACAATAGACTAGTCCAATGACTCAGTAATCACTCTGCACTCAGTAGTAAGATCCTTTAGTTGAAAAGCTGCACTAGATCACTTAGCAGTTAACCCCTCAAACTCCTTCCACAAATTCCCTTGCCATTGAATTCCTCTGAAGTACATTCACCTGAATGATCACTTCCCTGGAATGAGCAGCCTCAGCTCTCTTCAATGGGAATTTTTATAAAGATTGCCTAGGTCTTTTGGGTTAGTTGTCATTAATTGAGCCACCTACTCTGATCCCACTTTCTTGGGGGATCATGACCCCCAAATGTAGGGAGGTTTCCATCTGCAATAGTTGGAAGTGTTTGAGGATGCTGCCACTTGTCTTTTTGCTCTCCACCCAGTTTCCTCCACCAACTTGAGCAGTAAACACTCTTTTAACAGCTCTCCTAAGCTGTTGTCTCCAGTTTTATTTATTTATAATTAAAATATTCAGAATTACATTCAATATCCTTGACTCTACTGAGTCATCAATTATAACTTAACATAAAATTTAACATAATGTCTTAAATAAAATCAATTAAGATAATATTATTTTTTTCAAAATTGGGGCATGTGACATCAAGCTTCTGTGTTTTTACCAAGTTTGTATTTATGGTTGTAAGTTTTGTTATGCCGTTACATAAAATATAAATCCTTAAGTTTATGGTTGAATTAATATTTTAGATAGCCGCATATATTCCCCACATTTACCTGAGTGAATGTTGTTTACATTTATTGTGAGTGAAAGACATCAAGAAACCATAAATATTTCACTGTGTAAAAGTTCCTAGATTTACCCGCAGAGGTTCGACACAAATCTTGTTTATTATTTTCTTATATGATATTGTGAGTGAGTCGCAATATAGTTGTGTCGCAATTAATCCTAGGTTACCGCAGTGGAAAGTGCTTTTCATATTCCTAAGTCCTTAGAATAAGAAATATAAAGTTATTGTGCGTAAGTGAAAACTTGGTCGCACCTGAGTTGGTCACAACCAAATTCATGTCACAGTAAAATTCGGTCGAAGCCTAAGTAAAAGTGTGTCAAGGTGAAAAGTTCACGTAGTTAATCCATGGCAGTAACTCTCACGCAGTAATTCTGTCGTGCAGTAAATTCCGTCACAAGAAAATTGAGTCGTAAGTTTTTGAAAAAGTAAAAGGGGAAAACAAAAGGTTGTGCTTTGTGGTAACTCAAGTTAATTTCCATGGCCGCCGTTTTCCCGAGATCTGGTATCAGAGCTTGTTTATGAAAGAAATCTTGTCCTAAAAGGGAAGAAGTAATTTTCTAAGGAAAGTTAAAAATCAAATGGTTTCTACTTCCGGTTCAAATATGTTGAGTTTACCTACTCCAATTTTTACAGGAAAGAATTTTGAATATTGGTCTCTAACAATGAAGTCTTTGTTTAGAGGTCAAGATGTTTGGGATATTGTTCAAAATGGTTTTGCAAAACTAGCAAATCAAGTGGAATATAATAATCTCTCACAAGCTGAGAAAGATATCCTGAGGGAACAGAGGAAGAAAGATGGAAAAGCTTTTTTCTACATACATCAAGCCATGCATGAAAGCATACTCCCAAGAGTAGCAGCAGCAATTACAGCAAAGCAGGCATGGGACACATTGGGGACAACCTATCAAGGTTTGGACAAGGTAAAGACTTCAAAGCTGCAAATTCTGAGAAGAGATTTTGAATCTCTTTCCATGAAAGATTCAGAGTTAGTAGACTCATTTTATACCAGAGTTGTTTGTTTCATAAATCAACTGAAATCTCATGGAGAAACCATAACAGACCAAAGGGTGGTTGAGAAAATTCTCAAAAGTCTTCCCCCAAGATTTGATTCCTTGGTTGTCACCTTGGAAGAACACACAGACATGACAATGTTTACTATTGATGAGCTGCAAGGTTCACTCATCAATCATGAACATAGGCTCAGCGGAACACAAACATCATTGGGAGGTGCATTCACAGCACAATCATCTATAAGTTTTTGAAGAGGTAGGGGGAGAAATAATTCCAGAGGCAGAGGAAGAAACTTCTCAAGAGAAGGATGCAACAGTAGTCCTGCAGATGTTGCTGGTAGAGGACAGAATCAGAACACAAGTAAGCCAAGTGGTCACAGGTTTGATCAATCAAAGATTCAATGTCATTACTGTAAGAAATTTGGTCATTATGCATACGAATGAAGGAATAAGCAATATGAACAAGGAAAGCAAAGCTAGAATCAGTCGACGAACACTAGCATTTTGTCGAGTGCAATGTTGATGGCAAGCACATCCCCAATTGAATGAAATACCATTCCAGAAAGTCCGTCTGACATATGGTATTTAGATTCAGGCTGCATCAATCATATGACTGGTAATTTAAACTTATTTTCCAGTCTAGATAATTCAGTTCAAACTGATGTTACACTTGGAAATAATGTCCAAGTCACTGTTTTGGGAAAATGTACTGTTAGTATTTCAACCAAACAGGGGGAGCATAAGTATATGCCTGATGTTTACCATGTATAAGGTCTGAAGAATAATTTACTGAGTATTGGACAACTGATACAGAAAGGATACAAATTTTACATGGAGGATAATCACTTTGTGATTAAAGATATACGACCAAGCAACCAGCTGATAGCAAGAGTTCCAATGACAAGAAATCACTTGTTTCCATTGAGGATAGTACTAGAAAATACATAAGCTGCATTCAAGGCAGAAAGTAAAGAAGAATTTGTTCACTGCAACAAGAAAGAAAATGACAGCGTTGATTTTCAGGCTGCATTTCAAACAAAATTTCAGGATGATTCCTGGCTATGGCATTTCAGATTTGGACATCTGAATTTTGGTGGACTGAAGTTGTTGCACACAAATAATATGGTGAAAGGATTGCCATTGATTGCAAACCAGACAGAGTTTGTGAAGGTTGCATCTTTGGAAAGCAACATAGAGAAAATTTTCCATTCGGAAAGTCATACAAAGTGCACACACCACTTGAGATTGTGCACTTGGATATTTGTAGTCCAATGCAGACAACGTCCATTGGTGGCTGCAAGTATTTTCTTACTTTTATTGATGACTACTCAAGAAAAACATGGGTATATTTTTTGAACATAAATCTGATGCATTTAGTTGTTTTCAGCAGTTCAAGGCACTCATGGAGAACCAGAGTGGACACCGCATAAAAATACTAAGATCGGATAGAGGCGGTGAATATGTTTCAAATGAATTTCTAAATTTCTGCAAAACTCATGACATATAGAAGCAATTCACTGCGCGGTATACAGCTCAGCAGAATGGTGTCATAGAGAGAAAGAACAGAACCATTATGGAAATGGCGTGCAACATGATGGCAGCAAAGCATTTTCCAAATGAATATTGGGGTGAAGCAGTCGCAACTACTTTATACATTATGAATTGATGTCCAACAAAGAGCATGAAGAATAAAGTTCCTCAAGAAGCATGGACATGTATGAATCATAGTGTTTCTCATTTAAAAGTTTTTGGTTGTGTTGCATATGCTCATGTGCCAAATGAGCTCAGAAAGAAGTTAGACAAGAAGGGACAAAAATGGATTTTTGTTGGCTATTCTGAATACACAAAAGAATACAAGTTGTATGACCCTGTCGCAAGGAAAGTAATCATTAGTCGTGATGTTCAATTTGTTGAGAATGAATCATGGGATGGAACCGTCGAGAAGAATGTCAATATTGTGTCGAATGTCGAGAATGAAGACATGATGGAAGAAGTGGTTCAAACACCACAAGTAAATCAACCGGTCGCAGAATTGTCAACTGAAATGACACCATGACATGGCTCATCACAAGGAATATCGACACAATTCATAGCTCAAGCTACATCGACAAACACACCAAGAGGATGGTGACAGACTCCATCAAGCAGTTCGACATCAACAGATCCAGTGAAGACAAGAATTCTGTGTGAGATATATGAATATGGTACACCAAATTCCTTCTCTATCTTTGTATTATTTTCTCAAATAGATGATCCACTAAAATTTGAGGAAGTTGTTGAAGAAAAAGTATGGGCACAAGCCATGGATGAAGAAATAGAATGCATAGAGAAAAACCAGACATGGGAACTAGTTGATGTACCAAAAGATAAAGATGTAGTCAGCGTCAAATGGATTTATAATACCAAGCAAGATGCCGATGGGAATGTGAAGAAGCACAAGGAAAGAATGGTAGCAAGAGGGTTCACACAACAACCCGACATAGATTTCAATGAAAGGTTTGCACCAGTTGCACGCATGGATACAATCAGAACTGTTTTGGCTATCGTTGGACAAAACAAATGGCTTGTTTATCAAATGGATGTTAAGTTAGCATTTATGAATGGTTATATAGATGAAGAAGTATATGTGGAACAACCAAAAGGCTATGAAGTTCTAGAACAAGAACACAAAGTGTACATACTGAAGAAGGCACTTTATGGTTTGAAGCAAGCTCCAAGAGCTTGGTACAATCGCATTGATTCCTATCTCATTGAGAATGTATTTCACAGAAGTGAAAGTGAACCAACGCTATACACCAAAGTGAATGAGCAAGGTAACATGTTAATTGTTTTCCTGTATGTGGATGATTTAATATTTACTGGTGATTTTGGCATAAACGAATTTAGAACAATAATGGAAAGTGAATTTGAAATGATTGATTTGGGGCTCATGAAGTTCTTTCTAGGCATTGAAGTTCAACAATCTGAAAGTGGTATATTTATATCACAGTCTAAATATGCAAACACAATTTTAAAAAGATTTAATATGTCAAATTGCAAGTCATCCCCAACATCAGTAATAACAGGTTTAAAATTGAGCAAAGATGATGATGGATCAATTGTAGATCCTACGCTATTTAAAAGGCTTGTTGGAAGCCTTATGTATTTAACACCGATAAGACCAGACATCATGTATGGATTAAGTATGATCTCAAGATTCATGGAGTCACCAAAAGACTCACATTGGCAAGCAGGTAAAAGATTTCTAAGGTATGTAAGTGGTACAAAAGATCTTGGAATAATATATTCAACTTCAAAAACATTTAAACTCATTGGATATATTGACAGTGACAATGGAGGCAGCATAGATGACATGAAAAGCACATCTGGGTACACATTTCATTTTGGTACAGGTGTTGTTTCGTGGGCTTCGAAGAAACAACCCATAGTAACTCTATCTTTAGCAGAAGCATAGTATGTCGCAGCCACAGGCGCTGGATGTCAAGTTGGTTGGATGAGAAGAATGTTAAAATACCTATCGCAGAACCAACAAGAACCAACAACTATTTTCCGTGACAACAATTCAACCATTGCCTTGTCAAAAAATCATGTGTTTCACAAGAAAACCAAACACATTGACACAAGGTATCATTTTATAAGAGAGATGGTGAATAATAAAGAAATTTGTTTAGAGTTTTGCAGGTTTGAAGATCAACTTGCAGACATATTCACAAAACCATTGGCAAGGGATACATTCCAGTATCTTCGAAGTTATTTGGGAATGACATTCTGTATAGTGAACTCTGTCATGAATAGAGAATGTTTTCTGCTCTGAAAACATTTTGTAATATTTTGTTTTTTAAATTACGATGTGCTCATAACTAAGGGGGAGTGTTGAAAATATTAATTAATCGATGATCCATAATCAAATTAGTCGACTCTTTCAGAGTCTGTAGCACGTCAAAAAGGACAAGATCAAGAGTTCAGATCTCTCGTATATAAGACAAGACAGTCGAATTTAGTTTCTGAAGCTAAGTTTCTAGGTAGAGAGTAATTACAGTTTTTAAATGTTAAGTCGATTACTCTACATAAATTTTCTATGTGAAGGATGAAATTGTAAATCTAAAAAAGAGACAGACAAGCAAAATAGAACAATCGAACAGAGAAGAGAAGTGCCACGAAGAAGAAGAAGGAAATCTCACTGAAGAGTTTGAAGCTCAAGCTTCTGTGTTTTTACCAAGTTTGTATTTACGGCTGTAAGTTTTGTTATGCTGTCACATGAAATATAAATCCTTAAGTTTATGGTTGAATGAATGTTTTAGATAGCCGCATATCTTCTCCATATTTATGTGAGTGAATGTTGCTTACATTTACTGTGAGTGAAAGAAATCAAGAATCCATAAATATTTCACTGTGTAAAAGTTCCTACACAAATCTTGTTTATTATTTTTTTATATGATATAACTTGGTTGGACATAAGTTGGTTGCAACGAGATTCATGTCTTAGTAAAAGCCTCTCTAAGGCTAAGTAAAAGTGTGTCAAGGTGAAAAGTTAGCGCAGTCGCAGTAACTCTGACGGAGTAAATGTCTCAAGAAAATTGAGTCACAAGTGTTTGAAAAAGTAAAAAGGGAAAACAAAACGTTGTGCTGGGCAGTATTTCATTGTGTACAATAATACTTTTATTTGAGAAATTTGTGAGTTTCTCATGCTAGTTTACTTAGTGTGTTATGAGTAATCATCTAATACCAAGTATGCACTAAGGTATTATTTCTCTTCCATCTTATGCGTTGAATAAAGTCATCACCTTCTTTGATATAAAAATCCAAGAGTACTTCATTATCCCATCTAACTTGAAACCATGTCATTCATTCTTATGTCCAAGCTTTCCAACTCTATCATATTTCATTCCTGGTTGTTAATGGCCCATAAATGCGAGGATGACTAAATAAACATTATGAAAACATAATTTGCATATTTTTGGGGAAAATAGTAAAAATGTTATAAATGAACAAGGAGATTTGGAAAATTAATATATCTTTAATTATTTTATTTATTAGATAATTTTTCTTTAATTATCTATCAAAAAGTTTCTCAACACTTTTTTTTTTAATTATTTTATTTATTCAATTATTTTTAAATAATTATCTAAATTTTTTTTTTCATGACACTTCTCATTTTGAGGATGATATATAAGTTAAATCCAAAATGTTATACCAAAACAAAGTTACAAGTTTATGATTTCAACATCAATTTTTATATGAGCATAGATACATCTTAAATTCAAATCTATCAAATACTTAAAAGATCCAATTTCTTGATGTGTATTTTCTTATATCTTAAACAAAATAAATTTGATCTATTTTTTACTTTATAAAGCAAGTTTTAATTTTTTATTTTAATAAACTTCATTAAAAATATATATATATATATATATATATTTATTTTAATAAAATTATGAATCATACACTGAACAGTAGTAGAAGGAACGCAGGAAGATTCACTTTTAAGATCTAAGGCACACTTAGATCTTACCTTCACTTCATGGGTTAGATCTTACATGGATTTGCCACTGTCATATTATTCTCCTTATACATACTGCACAGTAGTAGAAGGAACGCAGGAAGATTGCCTCCTGGACCTAATCCATGGCCGATCGTCGGAAATCTCCACCAAATGAGAAAGCCTGTTCATCGTGCTCTGAAAGATCTTGCCCACAAATATGGTCCCATTATGTTTCTCCGCTTCGGCTCTGTTCCCACCGTGGTGGGTTTCCTCTTCTGAGACGGCCAAACTATTTCTGAAAACTCATGATTCCATATTTGCCAGCAGACGTGCAACTGCAGCTGGAAGTACTTATCCTACAATTTCAAGGGTATGGCATTTTCTCCCTATGGAGATTACTGGAGGCAAGTGAGGAAGCTCTGCGTGTTAGAACTGCTTACTGCCAAGAGAATCGAGTCCTTCAAACATGTGAGAGAGGAGGAGGTGTCTGCGATGATTCGGTCCATTTGGGAGGAGAGCGAGAACGGCGCAATTGCTGTGAATGTGAGCAAGGTCATCCTTACCCTTTCCTCCAATATAATTTGGCGAAAGTATGTGATGATGACTTGGGAGCTGATGGAAAAGGATTTAAGCATATGTTACTAGAGTTGTCAGGTACTGTCGGAGCTCTCAACATTGGAGACTTCATTCCTTATTTGGATTGGATGGACTTGCAAGGCATCAAGCGGAGGTATGAGTAAAGTAAACAAAACATACGATGCATTCGCTGAGAAAATAATAGACGACCATCTTCGCACGGCCGTCGCTCCCTCCAGCGATGGCCAGTCAGAGAAAGACTTCGTGGATGTGCTGTACAGATGATGACAGCTGAGAACGATCATATAAAGGGAGACACACGGGAATCAATTAAGGCAATTATGCTTGTATGTCGCTAGCTAGGGCCCCGCTATTTTATTGCTGAAGTAGCTGTTCCTTATTAGATTGATTTTAAATCTCATTTGACACGATAAATTGTTTGTACAGGACATGTTTGGCGCTGGAACGGGGTCGTCGTCATCTACGTTAGAATGGACGATGAGTGCGCTGCTTAGACATCCCCATGCCATGAAAACATTGCAGCAAGAAATCGAATCCACAGTCGGAAAAGATGGTAAAGTAAACGGATCGGATGTGGGACGGATGAAGTATCTCCAATGTGTGGTGAAAGAGACGCTGCGATTATACCCACCGGGGCCGCTAGGGGCTCCCCATCAATCTGTGGAGGCTGCGACCGTAGGTGGATACTATCTACCTGAGGGAACAACGCTGATTGTGAATTTGTGGGCTATAGGAAGGGATCCCAATGTGTGGGAACAACGCTGATTGTGAATTTGTGGGCTATAGGAAGGGATCCCAATGTGTGGGGGAAAGATGTTTTGGATTTCAAGCCAGAGAGATTTATGCATGAATTGGGTGGTCATGATAATGTTATGGATATAGTTTCAGATCAGTCAGACTTCAGAATGCTTCCCTTCTCGGCGGGAAGGAGAGGATGCCCGGGGTCTGCCATGGCTATTCCCATGGTGGAGCTTGCACTGGCTCAGCTGCTGTACAGTTTTGACTGGAGAGTGGAAGGCGATCCGTCCGAGTTGGATATGACAGAAACAACAGGGGCCTCAATGTCAAGACAAATTCCTCTCCTGGCTTTCCCAACGTTGAGGAATGAAATCATTTAACAGCCTCTACGATTTTATGATTTTATCGTTTACCCCGTGTTGCTCCCCGTCTGTTTACCTACAAGAAATCTTCTATTTAGTCAGATGGAAGATTTCATTTACGTCCTATGTTTCTTACATAATGTCTCTTATGGCTCTTATCTCATTGAGTTTATGTATACATTGTTTCTTTAGTTTTGTGCAATCTATTGTAGAATTTCCATTTACGACTTTGCTTGTGTATTTCGTTTTTATATTTTTAATACATATAGAGATCCATCAACCTTGATATTAGAAGAACAAGTGTGTACTGATGTAAGAGAACCATTCCAGTTTGAAGACAGTACGTGTGCACTAATGTAAGAGAACAATTCCACTTTGAAGAGTCTTGGGTAGTGTTATTTTAGGGGTAAGGAATAGTATCTCAAAGTATTAAAAAAATAGAATTAACGGGTAGAAATAAAACATAAAAGAACACAATATAATAAAGACATTAAAAGTTACAACACTTCAGTTGTAACATCTTCTTCACTTTTTCACAATCTTCTCTTTCAATTACACAACTTTAATACAATGCTTTCATAAAAAGAGGTTTTTCTTCTACGGAAAAAAACACTAACATAATTTCTAAAGTTAGATATGTGATCTAATGATGAATGGTTTAGATTGACTACAAAATTACAATTTATTTTACAAGGCATTTCACCCAAACCCTTGCCAAGCAGGGCTCAAAAAAGTGTCACCACTCCCCACAACCTAGTACAGGAAGGATTAACAAACTTAATGTTATTGGATTATTTCAGCTCTACTTTGCAAAACTTCTACTAATGTAAATCTGGCAATGGTTTCAAACAACATAAACCCACATAGTTAATGTCAATGAGGACATCATGCATGGTCTTACCTTTCTCACCATCAATTCATATCATTTACCATATTATTGCTCTTTGATGATGACTAAACCCAACAATTTGGTATTTGTGATGAAATTTGGATAGTGTTAACTCAAATAGTTTTCAAAAGAAGTTTCCAGTGCTGAAAAAACAAATGTTGGACACTTGAATATTTTCGGTTGTCTTGTCTACATTCATGTGCCTAAAGAGAAGAGGAAAAATATGGAGCCATCTCGAAAGAAAGGGATTTTTGTTAGTTATAGAAAATCCTCTAAAGCCTACAAAATTTATGTACCAGGACAAAGACACATTGAAGTTAGCAGAGATGTGACATTCCATGAAGAGGCCGCATTCAAGTGCTCTAAGGAACTTCAGTGTGATTCAGACATGGAGGATCATGAGACTCTCATGATGGAGGATCCTGGTTCTAGTTATCGTCTTTCATATGTTGAGAGGGAGACGCGAGAAGCGTCCTCATATTCAATAGCTCTTGAAGAACCAACATAACTACTTGAAAGATCACTAGATGAACCTCTTTCTAAGAGTAGACAGGCATGGTGCCAAGACATTCTACAAGAGGCTAAAAAACATGGAGCACCATTAGTGTGACCATCTGGCACATCCAAACAGAAAAATAGACCTAAAAGATATCCATGATAGGTAGAATAGATGAGTCACATTAGTGATTCTGAACCTTCCACCTATGAAGAAGCTACTATGCAACAAATCATGGATTGATGCCATGGTAGAGGAATACAAATCTATTATGAAGAATGAATTTTGTGAAGTGATTCCTAAACCTAAAGGGAAGTCCATAGTAACTTCCAAGTAGCTTTATAAAATCAAACATGTAGTTGATGGTAGTATTGAAAAGTATAATGCTAGATTTGTAGCTCGTGGTTTCTAACATAAAGAAGGTATAGACTATGATGGGACATTCGCTCATGTGGCTAGGTACACCACTATTCGATCTATTATCTCACTTCCTTAAATTTTTGGATGGAAGCTTCACCAAATGGATGTGAAGACTTCTTTCCTCAATGGCGAGGTTAAGGAAGAGGTATAAATACAACAAATTGAGGGGTTTGTAGTTCATGGGAAGGAGTCCCATACATGCAAACTGAAGAAAAAGTTACATGGGCTTAAGCAAGCCCCTCGGACTTGGTATTCGAGGATTGAAAACTATCTTCAAAGGTTGGGATTTTCCAAAAGCGAAGTTGATCCAAACATGTATTTCAAGGTTGTGAAGAACCAACCTTCGATCTTGGTTCTCTATGTTGATGACTTGTTCCTTATCGGAGAGGAACAACAAATAGTTCAGAGCAAGAGGGAGCTCTCTTTTGAGTTCAAAATTAAATACTTGGGTCTTATGCAATATTTTCATGGTCTTGAAGTTTGGAAAATGAAATATGAGATTTTCCTTTCACAAGGAAAGTACACAATTGATGTGTTTCCCAAGTTTGGTATGATGGATTGTAAATCCATGACTATACCAATGGTTTCTAATTTGAGGAAACTACATGAATCAGATTCCAAATTGGATATTGTGGATACTACTATGTATAGACAGCTCATTGGTTCCTTGATGTACTTGATACATTCGATACCTCACATATGTTATGCTATGAGTATCTTGAGTCAGTTCATGTATGATCCTAGACACAAACATTTGGATGCTTCTAAGCATGTGCTTAGATACCTTCGAGGTACTATTGTTTCTGGATTCAAATATGCCTCTAGTGGAGGAGTAATTCTACTTAGATATGCTGACTCTGATTGGGGTGGTAGCATTGTGGACCGAAAGAGTACATCTGAATTTTCTCTTAGCTTGGATACAACTATGATCTCTTGATCTAGCAGGAAGCAGGGTTCCCTAGGATAGGGTACTACAGATGTAGAGTACATTGCAACTAGTATCACCTACCAAGAAATTCTATGGATGTTGGTGTTTCTCCCTTCGACCCAGGTTTAGACCCTTGTTTTTCCGTTAACAAAGTCCAAGATACTAGCTTGACAGAGCAAGGCTCAGTCGGCAGCACCTGCGACGCAGATGCAGCCTCACCAGAGATATATTTATGGGTAACTTCCAGAACCAAGTTTCTGCAGTTGGGTGGGGTCTCTCCTCTCACAACACCTTACCAAATCACTCAATCGAATCCAGGGGTTGTATTTCCTATTCTTAGTATGCTCATTCAAGATATTAATCTACTTATCCATCGACATAGATTACAAAAGTTAATATAACGTCTTAGCATAGATTTTATCTACCAACAATGCGACACATGCATACAAGAAATTATTTATAAAAAAATGCTATTTACTCTATTAAGATCTACTCATTCACGTCATACATTCATTCAACATAAACATATTCATCAAATACACACAAAGACAACATTTAATGTGAAACCCATCTAGGAAAAACCACAAAGGAACTCTTCATCTAGCATGAGAAATATATAGTGCCTTTCATCTGCAACGTGCGCACTCGGCTTGTAGACTCGGTTCTAGATATTCTCTACAATCTATATAGAATTCTCTCCTCTCATGCTCTCTAGTCTTAGGTCTCTAAATTTTTCCTCTCCTTCACCCTATCGTCGGTCCACACACAACCTAGATCGACTTTCTTCTCTACAACTTTACTAAGACAGGAACTGATAGAGACCAACCCACACACAGCTTGGGTTCTCCATTTTGTAAGCTCTTACATGTCGTAATCAACTGACTCTATTATGTTAGTCGACAGGATGTCATTCGTATTCTCGTACATTCAATTAGATTGGCAGTAGGCACTATCGACCCAAAAATATAAATATGCTTTATTACCAAATCATGCATTATTCTAATGGACTTCTTACCCATGATCAATCGAGTTGTCCTTTTCAACCGTTGTACTTCTTCTTTTGTCTTAGTTCCTTTTGTGCGGCTGTTGCTCTCTTTGCAGCTTCTCTTCCGTTGCGTTTTCTCTTGTTGTAGCTTCTCTTCCTTCGTTACAGCTTCCTTTGTTGTGCGACCATAATTTTCATATTCTCAAGAAGAATTATGGGCGAATTCTTCCTATCTTTTCCTAGAGACAACAATGGCTTAGGAATCTACTTGCTTGGTTGTTTGGGGAGAAGCTTAGAACTACGATCATTCTCTCTGATAATAAAAGTTGTGTTAAGCTCTCAGAAAACCATGTGTTTCATGACAAGTTGAAACACATTTATATGAAGTATCACTTCATCAGAGACATGGTCTACAGAGGTGTTGTAAGACTTCAGTACATTGCTTCTGATGAGAAGATTGCATGTATGTTGACTAATCCTATGTCCTTGGAAAAGTATAGGTACTTTGATACAATCTTGCATGGCAGAGAATGCCTCCCTTGCTAAGAGGGAGTGTTAAAGTTACAACATCACGAGTCATTCTCCAGACCAATCTTGTGTGCCAAGATTGGCCTCATGTGTTGAGGTAGCACCTTAGGGAGCATGAGTTGGACTCAAGAAACTTGGAGTAGATTCTTGAGTTGGACTCAAGGAGGAGTAAGAAACCTTATGTGTCAAGGCTAAGCCTCATGTGTTGAGGAATGTATTTTAATATGTTAAAGTGATGATGTTGTACAATCTTGTTGGACAAGACTAATGACTTTTGTGCCAAGTTAGATCCTCATGCATAGAGGTAAAGCTTTTCATTTCAAAACATGAACGATGTGTGATGTATTACTAGCCATGGTCACTCAATATGGATGAACTATTAAGTCTCCTCTAGAGACTAGACATCTCTAGATTGAATCATTTTAGCATATGATCACTTGGAACAATATTAATAAAATTTGATCACATCATTGGACAAATATCCTTAGTATAATTGATATGATAGATAAATTAAAGTTGGAACATGTGGACCATGAAGATAAATAAGAGATAAAGATAAATTGAATTGAGAATAGAGAATTTGAAATTCCTCATGATAGAGACTTCGATTAATTAATGAGAACTCAAATTGTTTAACTCCAAGTGATATTCACAGGGAATACTTTAGCTAATTAAGGAGAACTCGAATTGATCACTTTAGTGACGCAGTCAAGAATATATCTAGTTAAGATAATTAACTATCTGTTAATAAAGAAGATCTAGTTAACTAAAAGTGTTTCACATGGCAACACTTGAGTAAACTAAAATTTGGCACTTGAGTTACAACACTTGAGTTAGCATCCTAAGTAAGTGGTCTAGCATCCAGTTGGAAGGTGAGTTCATCCTGAAATCATAAGAGAAAATATATATAACATAATGAAAATGTATTACGTATTTGTTGTGCAAGATTGATATGATTGAGATGCAGATCAAATTCTCCAAGCATGCAT
The DNA here is from genome assembly GCA_001517045.1 of Pseudotsuga menziesii. Lineage (NCBI taxonomy): Eukaryota > Viridiplantae > Streptophyta > Pinopsida > Pinales > Pinaceae > Pseudotsuga > Pseudotsuga menziesii. Next base: position 1,156,200 of record LPNX010924481.1, read on the forward strand.
TTGCTATGTTTTGCACGAGAACACTTTCTACCATGCAGGCGTTCGCTACTCTCTGCGTGAGACCAAAATTTACAAGTTAAATTGTGTGCAGGGCATAAAGTTGGATCATCTAATCATTCTCTCCTCTCTCTTTCTCAATAATCATCACCGTGGGTATTTGAATTCTCACTTATCTTGCACTAGGTGTGCTGAATGTAATTTGCAATTGTAAAAGACATTCTTTGTTATCTATCATTGTGCGTAGGCAATTTTCGGAGGCTTTTCTCCCTCATTGTTTTGAGGATTCTCCCCAGGGTACATACTTTTTTTTTAACAGAAACAGAAAAAATTTATAAATTTTAAAAAGGCTGTAGCCCAGCCAAGCTTACAAGGAGAAATTCTGAGAAAGAAGGCTGCTGGCCTCAAATAAAACAGTCAGCCTTCTTAAAATATCTTTGAGAAATGAATCCCAAATGTTCCTGTAGCTATTTCGAGAAAAGTACTGCTTACAAGAGTAGACTCTCACAAATTGTGAGCAGAGAAAAATACAGAAGCATAGCATTAAACCGGCAGAGAGGAGTGTCCTTTAATGAAAGGATCCAGTTTCTTCTGAGAGCCCGCACTGATGTTTGAGGCTGCTTCCTTTTCTCTGCGTTCCTTGTTCGTCTTGCGTCCTCTGGTGAGGGGAGGAGAAGGAGCGGAAAAGTCTTCAGTGTCAGAGGTTTCCTCTGTGGAAGGGACCAAGGATGCCAGCCCTACCTGGGATGAGGTCTCGCCGCCCAAATCGATGGGATATTTCTGCGAGCTAAGGGACTCAGGCGTGGGGTCTTTCGCGGTACCAGGGGGGATACGCACTTCTGAAACCCCTTCTGCTGCTGGTGCTTCCTTTTCGTGGCCTGAACCTGGCTTCAACGTCTCTTCAGCCACTACTGCTGCTTCTGGCTCCTGATCATCAAGTTCTTGAAGGGCTTCAAATCTGTTTTTATTGGCTGGGGCAGATTCTTCTGCAGTGGGCACGTCTGATTTGGAGTCCTTTTTCCGGGGAGCCCTTCGCCTATTGGCAACTGGCTGGAAGTCTGCCCCATTTGCCGGGGGAGGAACCACCGTCACCGGGGCTTTGGGGCAGCTTTTCGTGAAATGACCGTAAACATGGCACCTGAGGCACTTGAAGGGAATATGCTCGTAGTCCAGCTCTTGGATGTGACTCCATTCGCCCAGGGTGAGATGAAGGGCTTCCAGGAGCCCTTTCTCGATATTGACCTCAACACAGATGCGCGCACAGGTGTACTGATCCCCTTTAGGTTCCGCGCTATCCAGGAAACGGCCGAGCTTCTTTCCTATATCAGCAAGGGAGCTTTTCCCCCAAAGGTGAAGAGGAAGGTGGGGGAGCCGGACCCATACCGGGGCAGCCGAGATCTCTGCTTCAGGGTTGAAATCCAGAGACCAAGGAGCTAAGAACAGCCCCCTCGATCCCATAAAGTATGGTCCAGATCTGAAGATTAGATCCCGCTCTTCTTTGTTCTCAAAGATAAACACAAAATACCCTCTTCCTGCGGCACATAGAGAGATATGGGAGGGCGCCAGGGAGCTCCAACGTTCTGCTATCCATTGATCCACTGCTTTGGGGTTGGGCCACAGACCAGTAAACTTTCCAATGAGGTCTTTTTCTGAGAGCATAAGGGCCATGCAGCACGGATCAGAGGGGGAGAGCTCCACAGAAGGGATCTCTTCCATCTTTTTAACAAACTTGGCAGGAGGGGGGGCCTTTGCCCTAGGGCCTGCAGATCTAACAAGAACTCTGAAAGCCTCCACCTGATCCATGGCCCGACCACCGGAGGAATGCATGGCGAAAAACGCAGCAAGACCACCGGAGGAGTGCACGGCCGCGGCGGATGAGAGAGGCAATACACTCAGCTACAAACTCAGCTCCAAAACTGCTGGGCGTGAGGCAGCTTCAACGGATGCGTCCACATTGAAGCCGACGACCAGAGAAAGGCCGGCGACCAGAGAGCACTGCGCAGTAAGGGACCGGCAGAGGGAGCTGCGATCCAAACTCAGCAAGGGCGACGGCTAGGGAAACCCTAGCCGCAGGAGGAGCCGCGTCTTCTCCATCGCGATTGATTTTTTGTAATAATATTCCTACCCAGGGTACATACTGTGTTATATGTGGATGCTTATTTGTATAATTGGTCAAGTGATTTGAAGTACTCAATAATTCCGCAATTTAAGATTAAATATCAAAGCTCAACAAAATTCAACACTAGGGAATTACATAGAAAACACATTGATTTACAGCTGACAATTTTTCTTTTATTTGAATTATAAGAATATAAAAACTACTTGGAAAATGAACCAATTTATGGATGATAGTTTTATTTTATTTTACTTCTAGGAATCCAAGATTTCCTAAATAGGAGATCCTCTTGGTTTCAATGGTGCCCAATAGAGCAAATTTCAATATAGGTTTCCATAGAGAAATTATAAATGAACATAAAAGTTGGTAAAGTTAAGAAACCTTAATGCAATGGATATTTTTTCCATTCAGTTTTCTTTCCTAACATGTCACTTATCAAAACTTTCCTAACATGTCACTTATCAGGATAGAACCCATGCAAGAAATACAACAATTTTTTATATATAAACTTTATGATAAGTATTTGGACATATATACATCCAAACAAACCACATAATTAAAAGTTGATGTGATTTGATAGATTGTTGTATACCAGAAATGGTAGGAATATTGTTCTATTTGTGTAAAATATAGTGCCTTGTTGTGCATGCGTGACTTTCCTCGCAGTGGAAAATGCACCAACTTTGGGACGATTGTTTTTATTTGATTTCACTTTCAGGAATCTAAAAACTATGGGAAATGAACCTATTTATGGATGGTAGTTTTCATTTTATTTGACTTTCAGGAATCCAAGATCGCTTCAATAGGATATGCTTCCATATTTTGGCCATTATTGATTGAGGAAAGTTTGATATGGGGTTTTATAGAGAAATTATAAATGAACATAGAGGCCGGGAAAGTTAGAAAATCTTCACATATTAACTATTTTATTAATTAGATTTATTTTCTCCACTTGTCAATTATAAGAATAAAACCCAAGAAAAAATTATAACAATATTTTTTATAAAAAATTAAGATAAGTATTAAATATACTCGAGAACATTCGTACACCCAAGCTAACCACATAACTAAAAGTTGATGCAATGTGATATATTGCCATATACCAAAAAAGGTAGGCATGTTTGTCTATTTGTAAAAAAAATATTGCCCTATTGTGCATGCATGGCTTTCTCTATAATTTGTGGAAATTGCACTGATTTAAAGAAAATATTTTTTTTTAATTTTATTTGACTTCCAGGGAACTATGTGGAAACTGCACCGATACATGGCTGATAGTTTTTCATTTATTTGACTTCCGAGAATCTAAAAACTATGTGGAAAATGAACCAATTTATGGATGATAGTTTTTATTTTATTTGACTTACAAGAATTGAGGATCACTTAAATAGGATATTCCTCTTTATTTCAGTACTAGTTTCCAATAGAGGAAAGTTTGATATGGGTTTATGGGTTTCCCTTCATGCAAATATCATCATATGGGTATTTCCATCAAAGGTGAGGTGCAATAGAGAATAAAAATAAATGGCAAGTGACAATGAGAATAGGTTGAATAGAATAAAGAGTGTGAAAGTGATGCAAATGAATGAAATTTTATCATTGTTTAATGTTCTGTATCATGTAAGAACTCATAAATTAGTAGGCAATGCCAATTAATAAGAATTGCCTCAAGTCAAAGTATTGAACGTCAATTGGTATATTCTCTCTTGGTTCAAGAAGTTTGTTTTGTGAATAAATATTCCACAATAAACAAGTCATGTGATTTTCATCACTTACTTTTATTTTGTTATATCTTTTTAATATTTATATTTAGTAATGCATGTGATAGTGATATGCACACATACAAAATTAAAATATTTTGTTTGTTAATTCTATATTTACATATATACATTTTTTAAAAATAAATTAAAAAATATTAAAATACAAATATCCATTTTAGTAGTTTTATATTGACACTATCGGAGTCAAAATTGACAATTTTCGAATTGAAATTGACATTAGTTTTGAAAATCACAATTTGAAATTCAAATTGATAATTTTATATTTCAAAAATCATATATGAAATTGATTTTTTTACTTTAAGATTTGAAATACACACTTTTTAAAACCAATATTCATGCTTTCAAAATCCATTTTTTCACTATAAGATACCAATAATCACACTTTTGAAAATGAAATTCACAAATTTTTAATCTAGGTGCTTACTTATTAGTCCAAATTTGATGAAGTGGTCATTAAGGAATCCAATCCAATGTTAGAGTTGAGAAAAACAGCATTTGTATAGGAATACCCTATAAAAGACAAAACCAAGACTACTAAGAACATCTAAGATTCCATCATTGTGAATAATGTGACACAAAAAATTCCTTAGATTTGTGCACTTTGAAAGACTGCTAGGTAAATTATCAATATACTATGCTGAAATTTGAAGTTAATATTGCTAACAAATCCATTTCCATTTCATTGATTTGGGATCTATTCACAATTAAATTTAACTCCTAAATTTGTTGAAACTTTTGCACTTAAGAAATGCATGCATAATAAGAAATTGCTAGCCTAGCTAGCCACTAGAACCAAGAGAAAGGTTAGTGAAATAGTGGAGAGTTATCCATAAAAGTTGAATGAATTCCTTTCACAAGAAAACCTAAGCATTTATATGGAATAATTGGAAGCACACCAAGTTAAACTTTACTTGGTTATTATGATGTCCTCATTGGTATGGACTAGTTGGAATTACACCAAGTTAAACTTAAATGTTATAACAATAAGTTTTGATTGCATTGATGAAAACACTTGATTCTTATGATGTCCCCATTGGTATGGAGTGGATGGAAGCACAATAAGTTAAACACGATTGCTACAACAATATTTTTTATTACATTGATGAAAATGGAAACTTGATGACACTATCATACATTCCAAAGGAAAACTCTATTAGGAACATGTTAGCATTGCAATTCAGTAATTTTTATGATATGATGTCAATTTTATATAACCCAAATATTGTAATTAGTAGAAGATGAAGGTCCAAATTTGGACTATTTCCCTGTATTTCAATATTTCAACGATGTATTTATGAATGAAGTTATGAGATTTCCTCCGAAGAGGGACATTGATTTCTCAATTGATGTAATATTCAAAGTTACACTTGTTTCTAAGACATCTTATAGAATGGGTACCCTAAAATTATTTGAGTTGAAAATGAAATTGCAAGAGTTGATGGGAAAATGATACATTTGTCCAAGTATGTATTTATTGAGAGACTCTATCATTGTTTGTAAAATGTGTGAAAATAATGTTTTTTTTGTTAACTATAAGTATTTGAATAATGCTAAAGGGAAGAAAAATTACCCTTTGTCTTGAATTGATGACTTGTTTGACCAAATGAGAGGGGAAAAGGTATTCTTAATATTGATTTGATATCAAGATAGCATCGTCATAATTAAAGAAGAAGATATCCACAAGACAATCTTTTAAATAAAATATGACCATCATACATTTGTGGGGTGTTATTTGACCTCACAAATGCACTAGCTACATTAATGTGTCTTATGAACAATTTTTAGTAATTATTTGGAAAATTTATACATGTTTCTTTAGATGATATATTAATTTATTATAAGAATGAAAAAAACCTTGAGACACATTTGAGGATAGTTTTGCATATACTAAAGAACATGCATTGTATGGCAAACTAAACACATGTATTTTATATAAAATAATATTACTTATATAGGTCATATAATTTTCAAAGAGGCAATATTAGTGTATTTGTAAAAGAATGAGGCCATAATCAATTGGCCCAATCAAGAAATGTGACATATGTGAGATGTTTTATAGACTTGTTGATTATCATTGGATCTTTATAAAAGGAGTTTCTATAATGACTTACCCAAACACTTATTTACAAAAATAAAGGGAAGAAGTTTGAATGGTTTGAGGAATGTTGCAAAAATTATATTAATTATTGAAAAACATTCACACCAATTATGAAATTTTAAAATCTATAGTTCTAGATAAAGATTTCATTGTGTGCACTAATACTTTCATTGAAGGAATTGGTGGCTTGCTAAATTAGTGTGTTACGAGTAAATAATCTAATGAAAAATGTTAGGTAAAATATTATCTCTATTCCATCATGTGCCTTAAATTAATTTATCCTCCTCGTTTGACATATAAATCCAATAATTTCAAATGCATGTGGAGTTCAACGCAGAAGTTTAATTCGCATGTTAGGTAAGATATTATCTCTATTCCATCATGTTCCTTAAATTAATTCATCCTCCTCGTTTGACATATAAATCCAATAATTTCAAATGCATGTCAAGTTCAACACAGAAGTTTAATTCACATAGATATGGAAGAATGGGAAAAATACAATAATTATGGGAATGGGAAAAAGTAGAATAACTATGGGAAATGTTAGAGTACTTCATTATCCCATCTAATGAGTAGCCATGCCATTCATTCTTATGTCCAATATTTTCAACTCTATCATATTTCATTCTTCATTGCTATTAATGAACAAAAAATATGAGGATGACTAAATCAACACTACGGATTTCTAATTTTCATATCTTGGGTAAGAGATAGAGAAATTGTTAATGGACATAAAGGATGGGAAAGTAAGGAAACCTTCACACATTGACTATTTTATTTGTTAGATTTGTTTTCTTAACATGTCACTTAAGAGAATAGAACCTAGGTAGGAAAAATAACAATATTCTTTATAAAAACTAAAAGATATGTATTAAAGATATATACACCATCCATGCATTGAAACAAACCACATAATTAAAAGTTGTTGTGATTTGATAGATTGTTGTATATGAGAAATGACATGTCTATTTGTATATTTGTACAAAATAGATTGCATTGATGTGCATGGGTGACTTTCCCTACTATGGAAAATACAATGATTTAGGGATGACAAATTTTCTTTTACTTGACTACCATGGAATTGCATGGAAAACACATTGATTTATGGATGATGGTTTTTCTTCAATTTGACTCTTTGGAATCTAAGAACCATGTGGAAAATGAAATGATTTATGGACAATAGTTTGTATTTTATTCGACTTCCAGGAATCCGAGATCACTTAAATAAGATGTGCCTCTTTCTTTCAGTCATGCCCAATAGAGGAAAGTTTGATATGAGTTTCCATAAGTTGCATAATTTACCTTAAATTAAGTCATCTTCCTCCCTTGACATATAAATCGAATCATTTCAAATGCATGTATAGGTCAATACAGAAGTCTAACTCACATAGTTATGGTAGCATGGGAATACAACACTTATGCAAAATGTTTGAGTACATCACATTCCCATATAATTGGGAAGCATTCCATTAATTATTACATCTAAGATCCAAATATATCATATTCGATTCTTCATTGTTGTTAATGAAGTCATCATGTTTCTTAAATAAAATCATCCACTTCCTTTGACATAGAAATGAAATAATTTCAGATGCATGTGGAGGTCAACTTGGAAGTCTAACTTGCATAGTTATGGAAGCATGGGGAAAAGTACAATAATTATGGGAAATGCTAGAGTACTTCATTATTCCATCTAATTGATAACCCTACCATTCATTCTGATGTCCATGATTTCCAACTCTATGATATCTCATTCTTCATTGATTTTAATGAACTAGAATACAAGGATGACTAAACCATGTGCCTTAAATGAAATATTTGATTTTTAGGGAACTACATGGAAAACACATTGATCTATGGACGGTAATTTTTCTTTTATTTGACTTCCAGGAATCTATACTCCAATAGGTTTGATATTATTTGACTTCTAAGAATCCAAGATCGCTTAAATAAGAGATGCCTCTTTCTTTTAGTCCTCCTCAAGAGAGGAAAGTTTGATACAGGTTTCCATAAGTTGAATTATATTCCTTAAATCAATTCATCCACCTCCTTTGACATAGAAATCAAAATATAGAGGTTGGGAAAGTTAGGGAACCTTCACAGATCGACTTGTTTATTCAATAGATTTTTTTTCTTAACATGTATCTTATGGGAATAGAGCCTAGGAAGGAAAGATAACAATGTTTTTTATAAAAACTTTCATATAAGTATTAAATATATCTTACAACATCTATACATCCAAACAAACCACTTAATTCAAATTTTATGTGATTGGATAAATTGTCATATACTAGAAATGGAAGGATCATTTGTAAAAATGAGTGCCCTCTTATGCATGCATGAATTCCCCTACTTTGGAAAATGCATTGATTTGGGGATCATATTTTTTATTTTATTTTACTTATATGGAAATACATGGAAAAAATTGTTGAAATAATGTAACTTCGAAGAATATTCTACTTGTACTTCACATTATTATTATTCCTCCTTCGGGAGATGTCATTCATGTAAAAGGTAATGTAAAAGTCGTGCGGTAAACCCTTTGTTGTAAGTCGGGTCAATAGCACTGTGAAAAGAATAATATAGTTATTATTGTGGGATTTCCTAGGTTTATTAGCCATGTTAGTTAGATTGGTCGGCCCTGTTAGGGGAAATGTCAGTTGGGAATATCGATATAAATAGGGATGCACCCTCCCTCATTTGTACTCACTCACAGACACTTGTGTTGCACAAGAGAGATAAAGAAGGAGGGACATAGAAGGAGAAGGACTAATGTCTTTAGTGATTTGTCTCTTATGCTTGGATTTTGGTATCTCTATCTATGAGACCTTGTTCTTTGGTCATTGGATACTAGTAATCTATATTAAGGAAGTTTTGCTGGGTTTTTCCCTTTAGGGTTTTCTTAGGATAAATTGTTGTGTACCTTGTGATTGTGTTTCTTTCAATGATCCTCTTTATGCTATTATTATGAAAATGTATTAAATGCTAATCAAGTTAGGACTTAAGCTATGTTAGCATAGAAAACTTAAAATGGTATCAAATTCATCCTAAAAGGAGAAGCTTTCATAAAATAAATCTCTCTCTCCTTCTCCGGACAAGAAAAATAGGGTTTTGTAATAAAGCGGATCTTTTGAGTGCAAGTGACATAGGGAAGTGTGCCCCTCCTAGGAACATATTTTGGCACCAAGATTGAAGTTTTTCAGTGGGAAGATCCTCTAGAAATTCAATCCCTAGTTTGGTTTGAAACCAGAAAATCAAAAACATAACCAAAAACTATAGTACAAGGTCTTGCAAGTTCAGTTTCAAGGGTTAGAACTTGGATTCTTTAGAAACTGACTGTACCATCATACCCGCCTCGGTCAAGCACGTATTTTGGTGAGTACATTTTTCATTTCTAAGAAAATTTCATTTTTTGTCATTTTTTGATCTACAGGACAATATGTCTCCAAGCACTAAGCTTGATGACAAGTTGGAAGGAATAGAAAAATTTTGCGCTTGGAAATCCTAAAAAGGAATCATTCAAGAAGAGAACGATATTGTAAATTTTATCAAGAGGTTTGTGCCGAAGCCCGAAGAAGATGAAGCAAAGGAAAATTACAAGAAAGACATTATTAGAGCTAAGAGGATCATAGTTGATTCAATCAAGGATCACTTGATTCCTTAAGTATCCTCTAAGGATATACCTTAGGAAATGTTTGATTCCCTATCAAGAATGTATGAAGGAAGAAACATCAACCAAAATATGAACTTGAGAGCCCAACTCAAAAGTACAAAGATGAGCAAGGGTAAATCCATCCATGAATACTTCACAATGGTCTCTCAATTCAGAGAAAAACTAGAAGCAATTGAAGATAAGATTGATGAAATTGAACTAGTAATGATCGCTCTAAATGGTCTTACTAGACCGACTCCTTCATCTAGACAATTAGTGCAAGGAAGGAAAGCCTAAAATTTGATATCCTATGGGAATAATGTGTTCAAGAAGAATCTAGAGTAGCTAACCGAGAAACTCTACTTAGAGATGATGACCATGCTCTAGCTACTCATACCAGAAGAAGAAAAGCAAAGAAACATTTCAAAAGGGAAACTCATAAAGGGTCTGATCCTCCTAAGAAGTTTCAAAAGAGTAAAAAGGGAGATTACACGCAGAAATATTTCTCCACTTATTAATGTTACCATCGCGATAAGATAGGACACAATGCCAGAAATCGTCCGACAAAGAAAGAAGAATATAAGAGGAATAATAACAAAAGACATCATGCTAACTTAGCAGAAGAAGAAGAAGAAGAAGAAGAACCTCCTAGGAAGTTAGAAAAGGAATAAGTTGAATAATATGTTCTCTAGAAGATGTATTTGTCACTAGAGGGTGGCTTGTATGAACTGAGAGGTCACTCAAAAGCAACCTTGATCCATGATCAATAGCTTCCTATGCACTTATGGGCTGAAGCAATAAGGACATCAATATATGTCCAGAACATAATACCCTATAGTGCACTTAGATTCAACACCCCTGGAGAAATGTTCACAAGCAAGAAAATAGAGGTAAGTCACCTCAATATAGTTGGTTTTCTAGTGTTTGTTCATATACCAAAAGAGAAGAGAACTAAGTTGGATCCTTTCGAAAACAAAGTATTATTTGTTGGCTACTGTGAGGTCTCCAAGGCATTCAGAATCTATATACCAGGTTACCATCATATGGGAATTATCAAGGATGTAACCTTTGATGAATATGCAGCTCTCAAGAATTCAAGAAAGTGCCAACATGAAGAAACATATGAAGAAGTTGTAGCTCCCAAAGTTGTAGAACCAATGAAAGAAGTTTTGTATTCTCATGATGATGAGCTTCTGGAAGAACATGATATGTTAGAGCCCCAAGAAGCTCCCCACATGAATATCTCCCACAAAATAAAACCAACTTGGTCCTGTGAGATTATTTAAGAAGCAGAAATGTATGGTGCTCTAGAAGGATGCATAAGGAACAACAGGAAGCTGAAGCCATTTCCTAGTTATGTGGCTTTGATGTGTGATATCGTAGACAAAGAATCTACTTGTTTTGAAGAAGCAGTTCAAAGTAATGAATGGGTAGAAGCCATGACAAAAGAATACCAATCCCTAATGAAGAATGATGCATGGGAAGTAGTTCCCAAGCCAGAAGGAAAACATGTGGTATCTTCTAAAGAGATCTATAAGATAAAGAATTCAGCCGATGGAAGTATTGAGAAGTACAAACCCAGATTTGTGGCCCATGGATTCTATCAAAAGGAAGGAATCAATTATGAAGAGACATTTTCTCCTGTAGTAAGGTACACTACTATTATAACCATCATGGCACTAACAACCAAGACAGAATGGAAGTTACACTAGATGGATGTGAAAACAACCTTTCTAAATTGTGTTAGTGAAAAAGAAGTGTATGTAGAACAACCACAAAGTTTTGAAGTTGAAGACAAAAAGACACATGTCTGTAAACCGAAGAAGACTCTGTTCGAATTGAAGCAAGCTCCAAGGGCTTGGTATGGAAGGATTGGTAGTTTTATGATGAGCTTGGGATTTACCAAAAGTAAGGCTGATCCTAACCTTTACTTCAAGGTTATGGATGATGAGCTTGTCATGTTATTGTTGTATGTGGATGACTTATTACTGATAGGTAATGAGAAGAAAATCTCAGAGTATAAGAAGAAGCTCACTAGAGAATTCAAGATGAAAGACCTTGGATTAATACATTATTTTCTAAGCCTTGAGGTATGGCAGAGCCTAGAATAAATCTTCCTTAACCAAGGAAAGTATGCAGTGGAAATCATGAAAATGTTTGACATGTTGGAATGTAAAGACATGGCCACACCCATGGATACACACTTGAAGTTCCTGGCTAATGCTTCGCCAGAATTAGTGGATGTGACACTATACAAATAGATCATTGGTTCATTGATGTATTTGATGAATACCCGACTAGATATATGCTTTGCTGTGAAAAATTTGAGTCAGTATCTGGTTGAGCCCAAAAATGTTCACTTGGTAGATCCAAATCATATGGTGAGGTACCTAAAAGGTATGACAGACTACAGTCTTAGTCATACTAGAGATCATGACTTCAGACTGTATGGTTATACATATTCATATTGGGCAGGAAGTGTCTCAGATAGAAAGAGCACTTCAGGAGGATGTTTTAGTCTGGGGTCATCCATGATCTCATGGCTAAGCAAGAAGCAATCTAGTTTTTCTCTCAACATTGCATAAGAGGAATATATTTCAGCTTGTTCCCCTAGTTGTGAATCCATATGGCTTCAGAAGTTGTTATCAGATCTATTCGATTTGGATATGGATACTACAATGATTCTATGTGATAACCAAATATGCATGAAGATGATAGAGAACCCTTTGTTCCATGATAAGATGAAGAAAATAGAAATATGATACTTCTACATTCATGACATGGTGTAGAAGGGAGATATAAAGATCCAATATGTGAGCACAAATGAGCAGGTTGCATTTGTGTTGACTAAGCCTCTATCTCGTGTGAAGTTTGAATACTTTCGAGATAAGCTTGGTGTTGTCTGTAAGGACTTCCCTCAAAAGGGGGAGTAGTATTGATACTATGGAACCCTGATTAGAGCAGGTAGATTAGTTGGTATTGATCATCCATAGGTTTGATCCCATAATTTCAAAAGGAAGGATCGTCTTAAATTTTTATCTTGATGGACTTGATCTCGTAATCCTAAAAGGAAGGATTGTCCAAGATGTTGATGTTGGGATTGATCATACTTAGAATTGATCTCATAATTCCGAAAGGAAGGATCATCTTAAATGTTGATCTTGATGGACTTGATCCCGTAATTTCTAAAGGAAGGATTGTCCAATATGTCGATGTTGGGATTGATCATCCTTATACTTGATCCCGTAAATCCAAAAGGAAGGATCATCCAAGATGTTGATGTTGGTATTGATCTTCCTTAGACTTGATCCCGTAATTACAAAAGGAAGGATAATCTTAAATGTTGATCTTGATGGACTTGATCCAGTAATTTCTAAAGGAAGGATCATCCAAGATGTAGATGTTGGGATTAATCATCTGTAGACTTTATCCCGTAACTCCAAACGAAAGGATCGTCTTAAATGTTGATGTGGAAGGACCAATCATCCTTATACTTGATCCTATAATTCTAAAAGGAAGGATCATCTTAAATGTTGATGTGTAAGGACTAATCATCCTTAGAATTGGTCCTGTAATTCTGAAAGGAAGGATCATCTTAAATGTTGACGTGGAAGGACTAATCATCCTTAAACTTGATCTCGTAATTCCAAAAGGAAGGTTCATCTTAAATGTTGATGTGGAAGGACTAATAATCCTTATACTTGTTCCCGTAATTCCGAAAGGAAGGATCATCTTAGATGTTGAGGTGGAAGGGATACTTATCCTTAGACTTGATCCCATAATTCTGAAAGGAAGGATCATCCAGAATGTTAGTAGTGGAATTGATTTCGTAATTCCAAAATGAAGGATCGTCCAAAAGTTTAGTAGTGGACTTGATCTCGTAATTACAAAAGGAAGGATCATCTAGAATGTTAGTAGTGGACTTGATACCATAATCCCAAAATATAGGATCGTCCAAAATGTTAGCAGTGGACTTGATCCTGTAATTCTGAAAGGAAGGATCTTCTAGGATGTCAGTGGTGGACTTGATCCTATAATTCTGAAAGGAAGGATCGTACTGTGTATGTATGGGTTAGTTGTGATTGGTATTGGAAGATCCGCAAAGAATTCGTATCGTAATTCTGAAAGGAAGGATTGTCCGAGTACCACATATGTATTGTCCATGATCTTGTAATTCTAAAAGGAAGGATCATGTTGGTTGTTGTTATATCTTCCATAGATGATGTTACTCCAACCTTGAGTTGTTGATGATGATGTCACATGTTCTTGTTGTTATTCCATTTGTTATTCCATATTTATGTTGATGAGTCATCCTCATGCTGTCATTTTTATTCCAGCTTTATGTTGATGAGCTAGCTTCATGTTGTTATTCCAACCTTATGCTGATGAGCCAGTCTCGTGCTGTCAATTCTAGTGATGTATTCATTTTTATGTAGATGATGATATTCCATACTACCGATGATGATGCCCCAGTCCCATGCTGCAAATGATTATTGAGTTCCATGCTGCATATGATGACGTTCCAACAAATGATGATGATTGTCCAACTCCATGCTATAGATGATGCTCCATCTCCATGCTGCAGATGATGATTCTCCAACTCCATGTTGTTGATAATGTTCCTACAGATGATGATGTGCCCCAGTTCCATACTATAGATGATGGTACTTCAACTCTGTACTAAAGATGTTGATGATGATACTTCATCTCTTTACTGAATATGTTGACACTCCAACTCAGTGTTGAATATGATGATGCCGTTCAAAACTTCCAATGATCTATAGATGTACCAAACAATGTTCCAAAAGATGATGTTAATGATGCCTCCTCTCTCTCCTTTCGATGATGTTGTGTCGATCCACACCATTTGTTGTTTCCACCAACAGAATATCCTTCTTGTTAAGGGAGAGTGCTGAAATAATGTAATTTCGAAGAATATTCTATTTGTGCTTCACATTATTATTATTCCTCCTTAGGGAGATGTCACTGATGTAAAAGGTCATGAGGTAAACCCTCCGTTGTAAGTCGGGTCAATAACACCCTGAAAAGAATAATGTAATTATTATTGTGGGATTTCCTAGGTAGGTTGGCCTAGTTAGGGAAAATTTCAGTTGGGAAGATCAGTATAAATAAGGAGGCACCCTCCCTCATTTGTACACACTTACACACACTTGTGTTGCACAAGAGAGAGAAAGAAGGAGGGGAAAATAAGGAGGACCAGTGTATTTGGTATTTTGGCTCTTATTCTTGGGGTTTTATATTTCTATCCATGAGACCTTGTTCTTCGGTCATTGCATACTGGTAATATATATTGAGGAATTTTTGCTCGGTTTTTCCCTTTAGGGTTTTCCCAGGATAAATTGTTGTAAACATTGTGATTGTGTTTCTTTCGGTGATCCACTTTATGATGTTATTATGAAAATGTATTAAATTATAATCAAGTTAGTACTTAATCTATGGAAGCATAGAAAACTTAGCAAACACATTGGTTCATGCACAATAATTCTTCTTTTATTTGCGTTCTAGGAATCCAAGATCTCATAAACAAGAGATGCATATATCTTTTGTATGTTCCCAATAGAGGAAAGTTTTATATGGGTTTCCATTGAGAAATTATAAATGAACATTGAGGTTGGGAATCTTAGGAAACCTTTCACTACTATTTTATTGATTATATTAGTTTTCTTAGCATGTCACTTACAAGAATTAAACCTAAGCAAGAAATATACAATAATTTTTATAAAAAGTTCAAGATAAGTTTTAAATATACCTTACATCACCAAACATATAATCAAATTGTAAAGTTAAAATTGATGCAATTTGATAGATTGTCGTATACCAGAAATGGTAGGCCTATTTGTATATTTGCACAAAATGGAGTGCATTATTGTGCACATGAATTTCTCGACTATGGAAAATGCACTAAATTAGGGACAATAGTTTTTATTTTATTTGAATTCTAGGAAATTGTGTAGATGTTGGATGCAGTTTGTAAGACACGAGGGTCAACATAAAAATACAACCAAAGTTCCATAAGAATCAATATTTTCGATACCCGGTAGAAAATTAAAGTCTCACCTGAGATGCACATGGGAAATCATAGAAACCTGAATTAGTATTGTATAGGAGGTAAATAATTCATCATCTAGTCTTAGTAGAAGGTATGACAATGTATAGGCTTCATTTGTAACATAACATACTAAGAATAAACACAAGTCGCAAAATTTCATACACACACATGATACATCAAGTAAAACCCAAAAAATAGATAGTTCATTCCATTAATTCCAACCAAAACATAGTACATGTACATATCCCAAGTCAATAGCTTATCTTAGGGGTCCCCTATTACATTCATGGAAATATGGAAATATCAAGAAAACTAGAAAAAATTAAGTACTACTATAATCTTGAGATTCTAACCAGAGCTTACAATCATTACTCATAACAGTGATTACAATAGAAAACTACAACCTTAGCATCAACATTCCTCTTACAAAATCTCTCCTTAAGTAGGCTGAAATATTAGCTCAAAAAATCATACTAACGCCCTGTTGCTTAACCAACTTTGTTATATGCAATTGCTTTGGTAAATAAGACCCGACGCGTAGTATTGTGACCAAAAATTTGGCACCAATAGGCCCTCAGCACTATTATGTGGCTTGTCCTGAGCCACCAAGATCAAAGTTCCAGGGCTTCAATAGATGGAATTCAGGTGGAGAGGTCTCCAAAAAAGACTTAGAAATTATCTTGGATGGGTGCCAATTCATCAATGATATAATTTAGTCACTTTGTGAAAGATTCAATCTCCTCTTTGGTGCTTTTTACCTTGCATGGCTTGGATTTATATGCAACTTGTAGGAATTAGGATTCTCGTGCTTGTAATTTAGACATAGCATCAAAATGTTTCTGGGATTCCTCTTGCGATGGGCCACTACTTTGGCAATCATATGTTGTTATGTCCTACTTACAACCATTTTATTTATAAGTTCATTTATCTCATTTATGCTTGTATTTTGGTCCTACATTGATATTTGTATCATGCTCTACCTACATGTGATGACATTCTCCTCATAATCCTGAATGCATTGGTCGACATGCTAGAGTTCTATAATATTTTGCAGATGAGTCCAGATAGCAAAGTTGTATTCTAGTACTACTCCAAGGTTCAAAACTATCTGTTGTAAATTATGCAATGCTTTCTCAACTTCCTCCCTTTTTTGTGTTAACTTGATTTCGTCTGGAGATGGATCTAGGTTCACCTTTTCTCTGATGTCTAATGTCTCTTGATGCAAAGTGGACACAATATCCATAATGTATCCTAATTTTTTGTCTGGCTTCAACTGATTGCCATCCGGGTGGTGTAGAGTAGGAAGTGCTTCATAGGCCTTGTGGATCTCAACTCCCTCTTCCTTTCTTTTAAGCCCCTAATGATAACACATTACCCCATATAGTGTGGTGTATTACCCCATATATTGTGCTGAATTACATATTATTTATGTAGTCCTGGGGTTTATTAGTGGGTCTGTTAGTCGTTATTTTACACCTTTGTCTCCTATATACAGGAAGGAGATATTCTCATTTTAGTTATCATTGTATCTTGTCTTGTCTTATGTACTTAGTACATTGTGTAAGGAGGTTCCTCCCTCAAAGAGAATTTTTTATTCATATATTTTATTAATTATTAAGGAATGGATTACTTTCTTCTGGTTTATTTATGTTGTTTTTATGCTATTTTTGGGACCTGGTTGCATAACATTTGGTATCTGAGCTCTTCCCTCTGGACTTGCTTCTCCAAAATGATTCATCTTGGAATTTTCACTACAACATTTTTTGAACAAGGCTTCAGAGATCAATATTAAAAACTCACTTCTAAAACATTACGTTCTATCGCTAATACAAAATTCAAATGCTAATACATTATAGTTTAGTAGTTATTTGCAGAGGATTCTAAGGTTTTTTAATAGTCCAAAACCTAGTCTAAAATATATGTTATGGGGGAAAAGGTCATATATGAG
Organism: Pseudotsuga menziesii; assembly: GCA_001517045.1. Classification (NCBI taxonomy): domain Eukaryota; kingdom Viridiplantae; phylum Streptophyta; class Pinopsida; order Pinales; family Pinaceae; genus Pseudotsuga; species Pseudotsuga menziesii. Next base: position 1,173,859 of record LPNX010924481.1, read on the forward strand.
TCATACAAGATCCAAATTGAGTGAGACAATTGAATTCGAAAGAGGACAGATCGGGGTATATGTGGTAGGGATTTCAACTGCAGAGATGAAATATTGGACACATGGCATACCATACAAGTTCGCTCTCCTGGATAGTCCAAAAATAAGTAGTGTTGGGATATTTGTAATAAATTTTTATTGGAACATCCAAAGTATGTCATACCTTTGGAATTGGAAATATGACACATTAAGGTACTATAGGATGAATTTTTACATCTAAGGGAGTCAAAATTCAAATTTTATGTCACTTACAAGTTGGCCATAAAACAATCTTCTAATAAGGGTTTGAAAAAGGTACATCATTTTGAATTTGAATAGATTTGAGTAGAAGGATCTATTTGTGGTAAACCCTAGGGTGTGATATATATATTTATTGTTCAAAATTCCAAAAAAATGAAGTGTAAAAAATAACACTCCACTCAAACCACCATAGGATTCATCCTCAACATATGATGAAATGGAAGACATATCTTTTAGAGTGTCGAAGTTGGGAGATATGATTAAAGGGATGGCTAGTAAAAATGATCTCAAGGGGATGACTAGTAAAGATGATCTCATGGGGATGGCTAATGATGAAGATATTCAAGAATTGAAAGAACTTATAAATCATATTGTTATTCCTCATTCATCTACTCAAGAAGAGGACAAGGAGGAAAAATGGGACTTATTCCAGTTATATATTGAGAAAATTGAAAAAAAGTTGGAAAATACGAATTTTGGGGCTCTAAAAGTAATGATTCACTACATCATCATGGGTTTAACTCAAGTCCAAGGAACTAATTTATCCTGAATATTGACATGAGAAATTTTTTATGGTAAGGATCCAATCACATGGATTTTTCAGATGGAGCAATTCTTTGATCTGTATGAGGTGCCAACTTTGCAAAAGGTAACGATTGCATCCTTAAATCTAGAACCTCATCAGTTTGTATCTTACCAATGGATTTGTGACTATAAAAATGACTCTATTATGTCTTGGTATATATTTTTAGAAGAATTGATTTCACATTATTGGGATATAAATAGAAACACCTTCTTTAGCTACTTGGTAGATCTCAAGCAAAAAGGTCCAGTTACAGAGCACATCAGGAAATTTCAGCAGCTAAGTCTTAGAGTGAAGAATATTTCAGAAGATAATTTTTTTATATCTATTTATTGCAACCTTGAAGGATAACATTCAACATGAGGTGATTCTCTTTGAATCATCATCTCTACAGAAGGATTTCATTATGGCAAGGAAGGTTGAAAGTAAAAATATGGTAATGACTACTAGAAAGACTACCCCCAACACATACAGAGAGAATAATGTTCATTCTTCTAAACCACCACAAAGGTTGACAGCTAAAAAACTAGATGAAACAAGAGAAAACAAATCATGCTTTAATTATGAAAGTAATTATAGTAAGGGACATAAGTGCGGTTAAAATAAATTATTCTACATAGATCAAGTGAAGAGGAAGAACCAAAAGAAGAGGAACCATCTCAAGATGAAGAAATAGTAGGGGATACTTCATAAGAAATTAATCCCACCATATTTTGTGCATTTGCTGGAATTAGAACTCCTCAAAATCTCAAGATTGAAGGATACATAAAATAGAAGAAGGTAGCAATGTTGATTTATTTTTGTAGTACTCATAATTTCATTCACTCTAAATTAATGAAAGTTCTTAATTTATTTGTGTATATAGAACCAGAGTTTCAAGTAATGATTGCAAATGGAGGAGCTATAAATTTCTCAGGTGAATTCCATAATATCAATCTTTCTATGGGGGAATATGTATTGAATACTCCAAATATTGTTATCCCAAAGGGTGGTGTTGATGTTGTCTTAGGGGTCCAATGATTACAATCATTGGGAACAATGGATTCTACTTTTCAAAAAACAATTCATGAAATTTTAATGGGAAGGAAAAGAATATGAGTTAAATGGTATCACAGGAAAACCAAGCAAGGTGATAATCTTTAAGGGTATAACAAATTTGTTGAAAATGGGACATCAAGGTGTAGTTGCACAATTATGATCATTAGATGTTCAAACATCAAAGTTCCCTATATCCCCGAATCTCCAAAGGGTAATTAATAAGCATTCTAAGGTATTTGAAGATATTCCAAAAGGTCTTCAACCTATTCGATACTTTGATCATGCTATCAACTTAATTCTAGGTAGCGTTCCTCCTAACATCAGACGTTACAGATATCCCTATGGACAGAAGGGTGAAATTGAGCGTATGGTTGTTGAAAAGTTAGAGGGTGTCATACATAGGCTTAACCAAAGTTTTTACTCTGCAGTAGTGGTAACGTTACAAAATCCAGATGGATCATGGAGTTGGTGTCCTGATTATAGAGAGATAAAAAATATCACCATTAAAGATAAGTTTCCCATTCCTATCATTGATGAATTGTTAGATGAATTACATGGAGCAGTTTTCTTCACAAAATTGGATCTTCATTATGGATATCATAGGATTCGAATGAAGGATGAAGACATCCCAAAAACAACATTCATAACTCATGAAGGTCACTATGATTTTTTGGTGATGCCATTTGGTCTCACGAATGAGCCTTCCACATTTCAAGGTTTGATGAATTTTATTTTCAAGCCTTTCCTTAGAAAATGTTTACTTGTATTCTTTGATAATATACTAATATATAGCAATTCTTGGGAAGAACATTTTCAACATGTTAACATGGTACTACCACTACTAAAGGAGAAAAAACTATATTGAAAACCCTCAAACTATTTCTTTGGGGTAAAGGAGGTAGAGTATTTGGTTCATATTGTATCTCATGAAGGTGTCAAGGTATAACCTAACAAAATTAAATCCAAGATGGACTATTCTATTCCCAAAACCGTCAAGAGTATTTGAATATTCTTAGGCCTGACAGGGTACTACCATAAGTTTGTTTGTAACTATGGAAGAATAGAAGCTCCTCTAACAACATTATTGAAGAAAGATGCCTTTTCTTGGAGTCTAGAGAAAACTCAAGTTTTTCAAGAACTTAAAGAGGAACTGTGTAAATCTCCCATTTTGGTGACACCAGACTTCACAAAAACCTTTATTATGGAATGTGATGGTTTAGGAAATGGAATTGGAGTTGTACTAATGCAAGAAGGACACCTAATTTCCTTAACAAGCCATCCAATCAATGGAAAGAACTTAAAAAAACCCATTTATGAGAAGGAAATGTTGGCAATACTACATTCCCTAATAAATGACACCGCTACTTTATAGGAAGACATTTCAAGGTTAAAAATGATCATGATAGCCTTAAACAATTCTTGGAACAAAGGCTATCTTTAGAAGATAGACAAAAATGGGTGAAAAAGATGTTGGTATATGAATTTGAAATCATCTACAAAAAAGGGGAAGCAAAATGTTGTGGCATATGCACTCTCCAGGAAAGATGAGGATGTTGAAGCATTGCTATATGCTATCTCCATCATCCAACCAGATTGGATAATTGAAGCAAGGGATGAATGCAAGAATGACGAAGAAATATTGACATTAATTCAAAAGTTGTAGCAGGATCCCAGTGACTCTAATACATATAGGTGGAAATATGAATTGATATGATATAAGGATTATTTATATATTGGTAAGAGTTCCCCGATCAAGCAGAAGGTACTTTTGGAATTCCGTTCCTCACCGAAAGGAGGGAACTCAAGTTTCTTAAAATCCTACCACATGGTAAAGAAATATTTTTTTTGGGATGGTCTTAATACTGAATTTTCAAAAATTTGTGACAGAATGTCTAGTTTCCCAACAAAATAACGTGGAAAAAATTAACACCCTAGGTCTCCTACAACCACTTTCCATTCCAAATGAAAGGTGGACATAGTTCTCGATGGATTTTATCACATGTTTACCAGAGCATGAAGGAAACGGTTTCATTGTGTTGATTTTTGATAGACTTACTAAATATGCACACTTTTGGGCACTATCTCACCCCTTCAAAGAAATCAAAGTCACCAATTCTTTTATGGAGAAAATCCAAAAAACTACATGGTACTCCAAGTATTATAGTAAGTGACAGGGATCACATTTTCATTGGAAATTTTTGGACGACATTATTTTCTTGTTTGCGTACTCAATTTCCTCATAGCTCATCTTATCATCCTCAAATGGATGGACAAATGGAGATCATGAAAAAATGTTTGGAAGGGTATCTTCTATGTTTTGCAACTGATAAACAAACACAATGGATCAAGTGGTTACCCTTGGAAGAATGATAGTATAACAATTCCTTCCATACATTAGCAAAATTGACCCCAGTTATGGCACTTTATGACTATCATCCACCATCCATCACATATTCACTAAGAGACTCCTCTAAGGTTCAAGCAATGGAAGACCACATGAAGCATCAACAACAAGTTGTTCAATTCTTAAACAAAAACCTGACTCTAGCATAGAATCAAATGAAACAACAAGAATATCAACACTATAGTGAATGAAGCTTTGATGTGGGGGATTGGGAATTTTTAAGACTACAAACATACAAAAAAATTTCCCTAAAGTACACCAAGAAGGATAATAAATTACCACCTAAATACTACAATCCCTACAAGGTGCTACAAAATATTAGTAGTATGGCCTACAAATTGTAACTACCTGCATCTTCACAAGTGTTAGTTTTTCTAATCTAATTCAAGTTGATTAATATATTTATATGAAAGAATAATAATAAAAACAAGATGTATAAGATAGAGCAAATACACAAGACACAAATATTTTCCTCCGGGAAACCATAAAGGAGAAAACCCCACAAAATTCCTCAGAATAGTTCTGTTACTAAGACAATATCACAAGATAGAAAACCCAAGTGTAAGAAGTCTTATGCATCTCTTTCTCTCCTCCTTGATATTCTCTCTCTCCTCATGCAAACATGAGTGAGTGAGTGTGTGTATAAATGAGGGAAGGAGCCTCCCTATTTATACCAGGTTCAAGTGACTAACCTTACAACTTGATTGGGCCAACTTGTTACCCTAACTAGGCCGACTTCTCCTAGAGGGACCTAAAAATACATATTATTATATTTAAATTGAGGACTACTTCCTCGACTTACAATGAAGGGTTTACCTCAATCACCTTATAAAATAATGACATATCGAAAGGAGGGAAACACATCTCCAATGGGGTACAACAATATACACTAATAATATACATCAGAATATCTTCCAAAGTTACAATTACAATAAAACTCCCTCTTAAATAGGAAGGTATTCTCTCACCACAGTCATCAACACATGTAGTCACATAATCATAGATGAATCATCATCTCTACTGCTGGCATGGTTCTCATCTTGTCGATCATTGAATCGTCACATTTGTCTGTCTATCAGCCATAGGAATTTTACAGAGCCAACCCTGTATCATGTTGGGTGTAGGCCTAGTCCTCATCTAGGTATTCATTGTATCCATGAACAATCAATCACATAGGTAAAACTCAATACAATTAATTACATTGTCACTGTAAACACCTTCATCTCCTACCGTCATATCCTCATGTTTGTATCATCTTGTCATATCTGTATCATCTCATCATCATACACAGAGCACATCCCAGATGCATATCACTGACCACCTGCATTCTACCAACATAGGAGCACACCAGGACTCATTATGTCACCAAGACAACCTATGCCTACCACTATGCCAGAATCACCTAGGATCACACCAAGTGAATTATTTGTTTCCATGGTTAACCTACATTCTACAAACATAGGAGCATTCTAGGACTTATTTACGTCACCAATACAACCTGTGTCTAACACTATGCGATAACCACCCAAGTGGACACCAAGTTCCTTGTGACCTCTCATCATCTCCAATATGGGACCATATAAGGACTGGTTACATCCAAGTATAACCTCAATGACTTATTACATCTAAGGACAACCTCATACCACGCCAATTTTGATTACATCCAAGGACGACTTGACATGGCTGATTACATCCCAGGGAAAATTGTGTACTATGCCAGGACCGATTACATCTGAGGACAACCCGTATACCTTCCCATGTGAGATCTCGTACTCGTGCATATGTGTATTCTGGTCTTCTCGTCATATCCAGCATGGGAGCACGTTGGGATTGGTTACATCACTAAGACAACCTATGTCTCTGAACATGTGAGAACTCATCACTCCCTCTTTCTAGGGACCTCGATCTGGACAACACCAAGTCTCTCTTTAAATTATTTGAACTTCACTATGGCTAGCGGCTTGGTTATAACATATGCTATCTTCTCTTCCACCACCACATTTGAGAGCTTCACTACTCCTCTTTGCACCATATACTGGATATTGTGATACTTGATCTCTATGTGCTTAGACTTGTCATGGAACACTGAAATCTCTAACAACTTCATGCAAATCTAGTTGTCACAAAAGATACAAGTTACCTCTAACTCTAGATCAATCAAGTCATACAGTAGCTTCTAGATCCATACTACCTCACAACTAGCCGAACAAGTTGAAACATATTCTTCTTCGGTTGTACTCAGCGCCATGCGAGACTGCTTCCTGCTACACCAGGAGATCATACCAGATACCAAACTGAAGCAACATCCTGAAGTAATTTTCCTGTCAATGGCATTGTTTTCCCAGTATAAATCAACATAATGATGCAGGTTAACCTTCAAATTTGCATCATACTTGAGCCCATAATCAAATGTACCCTTTAGGTACCTCGATACATTCTTTGCAGATACCACGCGATCATGTCTCAGATATGTCAGGAACTGGATATACCATGGAATCAACTATCTCTAATGAAGAAGCATATAGTAGCTTCAAGTTCGATGCTGTTGTTATCAGAAATACATAACTAGTGTGGACACATAGATGTTTCCCTAGCCTGAAACACTCATAACTAGAACAAAGAAATCACAACATAAAATATATTTCCCTAATATTAAATAAACTACTTGAATAAAATTCTCTGTTACCTCTCATAAGATGTAAAAGGATGGTCTTTGGAGTGTCTGATATCCACAGATGTCCTGCAAGATACACAACAAAACACACACTAGATCAGAGTAACAAGCTAGTCTATGATCTTATGTTAATGACCAAGGAATTGAACAATAAACACAGTGATTCAAACGCAATGATGTTTATGGGAAAGAAACCTTTATTTGCATTAATAAAATGGAGAGAGAGAGCATACAAACTAAGCCTTGGTGTTGATAAACCCTTCTCAAGTGAATCTTTCCTCAAATCCTGAAGCTTTCCTAGCAATTTCTCAGTATTCTTGGTTGAATTTGGCCAAAGTTTAGATGCAATAAAATAATATTACTCCCTTTACCCATGGGGGATGAGCTAATTTTTAAATTCATGGGAGGATAGAATAGGTTGAGGATCTCATAGGTGAGGTGGAGGGAGGATCCTATAATGATGGATCTCGAGTCTAGGTGATCCTAAACCTTAGGGATAAGGTTCCATGAAGTTAAGCTTCGAGAAGCTTCTCTTTTTACCTTTAAAACTTGAGAACCCCTCTTTGTCCAAGGATATAGAGCGTTACTAGGGTAGCACCGCTCATTGCATAAAGGAGATTGGTGGTGGCACCGCTTACTGCTCAAGGAAAAAGAGAGTTACTCATATAGGTACTGCACCTTGACCATAGGGAAAGTGCGGAAGTGGCCAAAGTGTAAATTCACTGATCCTTGTCCATTTTTAACTTTAAAAATTGAGGATTTGAGGAAAACATTGATACTTTGATCTCATTACATGATGTTGACTAGAAATGTGTGTAAGATCTGTAGGTGTGGCTATCACCTTGCATTCCAATATTATGAATCTTTTCAAAATATCCACTAAATACTTTCCTTGAGCAAGGAAGATCCCATCTATACTCCGCCACACCTCCATGCGTAAGAAATAGTGCATCATTCCTAGGTATTTCATGTCGAACTCAGTGGAAAGATTACTCTTTGCATCTACGATGAGTTCATACTCTCCTGTCAGAAATAGGTCATCAACATATACAAGAGCATTACCGGTCTTCTACCTTCAACCATGAAGTAAATGTTGGAATATTCTTTACTCTTGGTAAAGGCTACGCTCATTAGGAAGCTATCCATTCTATCATACAATGTCCTAGGTGCCTATTTCAATCCATACAAGGCTTTCTTCAATTTCCACACATGAGTATTCATGTCATGTGTCTTGAATCCTAGTGGATTCTCTACGTATAGTTCCTCTTCAACTACACCATTCAAGAATGATGACTTGACATCCATTTGGTGTACCTTGAATTTAATTACTACATCCAATGCAAGTATAGATCTGATGGAAGTGTATCTCTCTATGGGTGAAAATTTCTCCTTGTAGTCTATGCCTTCTTTCTATGAGAATCCACACGCCATGAACCTTTCCTTGTGTTTTGCAATGCTACCATATGTAGCATGCTTGATCTTGTAGATCCACTTCGAAGTCATGACAAACTTTCCTTCCGGTCTTGGAACTATCTCCTAGACATCATTCTTCATAATCGATTGTTACTCCTCAATCATAACATCCTTCCATTCTTTCTTTTCTACAGCTTCTTCATAGTTGTAAGGTTCTTTTTTAATGATGTCACATAACGAGGCCACATATCTCTTGTATATTTTGGGTATCTTCCTTTCTCTATGTATCCCATCTAGAGTGCCATATATTTCTACACCTTTTACTATCTCACATACCCATGTTGGTTTTTTATTGTGGGAGTTCTTCTCGTGAAATGGTTCTGTAGGTTCTTTTGGTTCTTCCATGTCATGATCTCCATGGTATTATGGAATTTTTTCTTCTAGTGCTATGTATTGGACTCTTGTTTCTTCATGTTCTTCGACTTTTACAATAACTAGTTTTCTGGAGCTAGAGTATGTTGGGTCTTTGTTGAATGTTACATCTCTGCTGATGTCACTCTTCTTGAATTCTAGGAAGTATATTCGACAGACCTTTGAAGCATCATTATATCCTATGAATATTCCCTTCCTCCTTGAAGGATTGAGCTTGGTACTCTTTTTCTTTGGAATGTGTATGTACACTAGGAAGCCAAATATTCTGAAATGTTTGACTTCTGGTTTGTCTCCTGAGAAATCCTCTTTAGGAGTCTTTTTGTTGAGTACTCGATGAGGAATATGATTATGTACATACATAATTGTCCATTGCTTTCATTGCTTCCATTATAGTTATGTTCTTTCGTTCCACAATGCCATTTTGTCGAGGATTGTATGGAGTGCTCAACTCCCTCTTAATCCTCGATTCTCTATAGAGTTCCTTGAATTATTCTGAGGGGAAATATTCATCATTATCTGACTGCAGAGTCTTGATCTTCCTTTCAGTGTGGTTCTCAACCAAGTCTTTGAATTCCTTGAACTTGTTGAAGACTTCATTTTTTCTTTCAATAAATACATCCAAGTCTTATGTGAGAAATCATATGTAAAGGAGACATAGTATACATACCCGTTTAGTGAGTTGGATGACATGGTCCCACAAACATATGAGTGGATTATGTCCAATATTCCTTCTTATTTTCTCTCACTATTTGAAAATGTCTTCTTTACATTCTTTCCTTCCACACATCCCTTGCAAAATCCTTCATGATTTGTCTGAATTTCTGTAAGTATTGAAACTAATTTTCTTGCAATTAGTAGTGCTCTATAGTGCACATGTGAAAGCATTCAGTGCCATAGTTCATTTGGTTCTATAGGTTCATGAACCAATTCTTGTTCATTTTGTCCCTTCAACTTGTACAAGCCTCCCTCTTTCTCTCCAATCACTGTTGTTAAAGATGTAAGTTCAGTTAACATGTTTAGAAGTTCAATGCCATATTTTTATTTATGTTTTTGTATGATCACATTATTAGATAAGGAAACAATGGAATTTGATCTAGTAATAAAAGAACTAGCACACACGAGGATGAGAAATGAATCCTTCATAGAATTCATTTCCCTAAGTGTCACATCGGGTTCAATACTAGGAAATATCATCAATACACAAAAAAATGAAGCAATAATTTATTTATGATTTTATCCATTTGTATTCCTAGATTCGACCCCAAAGCCAAAGTTTCAATACTAAAAAGTTCCATAAAAAACCCAATTCGTAACCCATAATTTACATTTTCCTACAAGACCACTTCTTAGATGGAAACAAGCAATGATCCAAAAATTTGGAATATGTAATGATGACTAATGTGATGTTGTTGGTATGTGTAATAATATCTAGTGAGATTCCATAAGATGTTATGATGGTCTACCTAGCTTAAGAAGGCATAAACAACTCTATATATTATAAAAAGGAGTTATCCCCCATGCATTATGACGTAAATTCTCTTAATACCATTGTAAGATAACTGTTAAAGTATGCATCCCATACGTATTATGTGATGAAATCTAGATCCACACCTCTAGTTATATAATAGAGGCGAAGGAAACTCATATGTACACATGAAGGCATGTTGATGAAACATCATTGTGACATGATGTGAAGATGATGACTGATGTGATACTTATGTGAGGATGCCATGTATTGTAAGAGTGGATATTTTTGAATAATAAAGAAGACCATTCATTCCCGTGGATGTTTCCTCATTTGGGGTCTTACCATGTATATCAGGTGTACTATTTCTTTTTATATTGTCTCTTATTTATTATCTTGATTATTTTTTTCTTGTATAGGTAGAAGGATAGACTAGTAGATGCTTGCTATTGATTTGCATGTTAGTAGAGTTATTTTTGTATGTTTTTAAGCATATATCTAAATAATCTATTCTGGAATTAGAGTTGGTTAATGTGCTCTACCTTCTTTGGTAATGTTTTCTTAATTTTTTTAAGGATCAATTCTTCATTTTTTTAGGGTCCCTACACTTGTTGTATATTTACCATTAAATATAGATAACCCATGTTTTTTTTAGATCTAGTCATTTTTATACATGTTTGACATGTATTTTCTCAAAACCCTAACCATCACCATTTTTTTCAAAAACAATTCAAGTTTCTCTCAATTTTTTTTGTATAAATATGAGTTGAAATATATTGTATACTAACCTACTCTCAAGGATCAATTTCTCTAGTAGTAGATGTAGATGTTTGCTTATTTCCAGTTCATATTTTTGCAGGTTTTTGTCTAGATGGCTTCAGATTTCATGGATCTACAATTACAAGGACTTATCAAACATGTACATGGGTTGCAAATAAAAAAGTAACATACATAAGTCATGACTTGCCATCATAGTCTAAGGTGTGTAGTACCCCCACAATCATCCTTCACAGAAGCTGAGTACACCTAGTTTTGAAGCGAAATTGTCACTGTATGTCAATTCATTTCATTGTTTCTTATAGAGGGTTTGCATATCTATTGGTTATATGCATCAAGGCTTAGTCATTTGTGAGAAAAATTAGTTTTACTATATGATTCTTTTCATTAGCTACTTGTAGTTTTTGCATTAGGGTTTAGTTTCTTAGATTATTCATCATATTTCTAGAGGTTGCTTCTCATTCCCATGTTATTTTTCTCTGACCTTCTTGTGGAAAAGATGTTTGAAATTTTCAAGGGGATGTATATATAGTATTCTATAATGGTGAGAGCAAGATACCAACTGAAAGCTAAGACTTAGTTTTATAATGGTTATTATTTTTCCATATCTAAGTGATGTCATTTTTATTTGATCATATTCTGCTCAATATTCTAACATGGTATCATATTTTTCCCAACATTTATATGTTGATTGCTAACCATATCTTGTGTAAAATCAGTTTCATTTTCTCTATCTTTTATGTATCATGTCACAATTCTTCCATGTTCATTATATGCTTTACACTAGGACGTTGTTTTGTGTAGATTATCTCTCTGTTTACTTCACTTTCTCTACATGGATATATGCAAAGAGTCGCGGGAAAATTTCTTCTTATATTCCTTATTATGTTACATATTAATGTTGTAATCTTTGGATATTCAACATTGTTCCTCTCTACATCTTATCCTTATGAAATCCAAGTTGAAACCTTTTTTCACATTATCTAAAATGTTTAAAGTTGTAATTAAGAAAGAATGTTATTTAAAAAAATACCATAAAATATCAACTTCTTTTAGTTATAATCTAATCTAGATTTATGCGAGAGTAAAATGAAAGAACATATATAAAAGATATATACCTTCCACATGAAAATGAAGAAATGAAAGCCTTAATTTATACTCAGAGCCTTTTTCACATGCGAATATGCGATCAGGCTTCAAATCCCTTCAAAGGCCATTTTAGCCTTCATAGAAGGCCACAAAGAATTTTACCATGCAAAAAAAATTTAGTTTCATTTCCAGCACGTCAATAATGAAATTGAGTAATCATGGGTAAATTTGCAATAGAAGGGCAGCTACAAAATTTGCCCTTCCAAGGGCTATCATTAATTCACTATACTATGGGAGAGTCAAGACCTAGAGTTTGCCAAAGTTCCCTCTAATATTCGGATCATGGATGAGGATCTCAGTCCCAATGGGCACGAACCACAGTGGGCCACTAGGCTGCCCAGTTCCAAGTTCAACTCGGTGACTGTGACTTGGGATTTGATGTTCACTTTCAAATAATTTAATGGCATTGGCATGCATTACTGATTCACAACTTCATTAAATATTGGTCTCAGAGGATTCTAACCTTCCAACTCAGTTTTTCATCTAGTATCTTCTTGTTCACCGAGTCACTTGAGTATTTTTGTATATGATCTAGTCACTTGAGTATTTTCGTATATGATCTCACAACTTAAAAGTCACTTGAGTATTTTCATATATGATGTGAAATTAAATGCTCATATGAGTCATATCTATGGATGGTGAATTGATTTTTACCATAATTGGCATGATTTACGTTGTTCAAAATGATGCCTCTCTTCAATTATTACAGTGTTCTTTAATGAAATCCATGTTGAATTTTATTATAAAAAGATTAGATAGAAATACAAGATTAAGTTGTAGATTAATCTTAAAGTTCTAATTTTTATTAGAACGATGCCTTTTAGGTTATACTACAGTAAATGAGATATGCTAATTTATGTTACTTTTTTACATCAAATATTTCCTAGGTTATGGCCAATAGCTCACTAATTATTAAAAAATACTCTTAAATTATTATTTTATCTAAAAAATTGTAGTATTTCTAGGTTAGAATTACATATTACATTTAGTTATATAGTTTATAAAAATAGGTTAAGTAATTCACAATTTATTCATTAAGAAAAATATTTGATATTCATAAATTTAATTTAGATTTGTATTCTATTCTAAGTTCAGAATCATTGTAGCAATTTAGGGTGTTTGTTTTAATCACAACTTAGACTTCCTTATTATCTAGCTTAACATTTTTAGGGTTTGGGTTTGGTCTTACTTATATAGTCAACATTATCAATTTCCTAATTTTCTCTTGAAATGTGTTGTTAAAGATATATTAATAAATCTTTATGCGTTACTCAAATCGACCCATTGTCTTGATGATGAACCTTGATCAAGGTTCATAGTGTCGACATATCCAATGGAGTCTACAATTACCTTGGATACCACTCCTCAAACCTATCAACCTAGAACTTAAGAGAAGAGATTATAAATACGTTTTTTGTCAAAATAACATTTTTGAATCTATAAGGTTCACAAAGAGATTATAGTATATAATAGTCGTTGTTTTTTGTCTAACCTTTTCACATAAATATAAGACAAAAATTTGATAATATATGTGTGGAATCCCTCTCAAACTTCTCGTGTGAGATCCAAATACTAGTAAGATCCACATTGATTGAAGGATACATTTTTCAATGTGTTTGAATAATAATTATATGCACCGAGTTTTGAAAAGAGAAATGAGAATCCCTATAAATCCCTCTCATTTAACATCTATATGTTAGTAGACTCAATACTAAAGTTTGAAAGATAAATTTTCAAGTCTTCTAATACTTAGGTTTATTATGGTGAAGAGGATGCTTAGGGATTAGGTGGAGTTTGAAATTGAATGGCTAGTTACTCATGAACTTTGTTCGTATGGACAAACATATCAATTAGCTTTGTGATGGTATTTGTAACTTTTTTTTTCCATTAATGGAAATGTGGATCCTAAAACACCTATTTAGTTGGAAAGATAATAATACACTGCTTTTAATAGCATGTAGAAAAGTTCATTTCAAAACAGGTAAGGTAAAATGTGATGGAAAAGTTATTCTTCTAATTTTTTTAATTTTATCTTGTTTATTTAAACCATTGATTATGGCAATGATCAAGTGGCCACATCAAGGATCAGCAATTTTAAATCTCCCACAGATGTACAATGTTAGAAGTACACTAGTTTTAGGTGGATACGTTGGCACTAGACAAAGATCATCTTTTTAGTTTTTGTTATTCATGTTAGGGATTTAATGCTTGATCTCTTTTGGCCTTGTAACATATAGCAGTTCTAATAGTGGAGCTCTTCTCAAAACAATTCTATACATAAATAAGGTTTAGTACCCCATGAGCCTACTTTCACCCCTAATTTCATATTATGCATTTAGATAAGGTTGCGAGTAGTTCTCAACTACTCTAATCACTTTAGCATGATAGGAAACAAACATTTCCCTTCAAAACATAAACAGGACAAAGAGCGTGCAATACAAAAAAACAATACTCTTAATGGTTATGGCTATGTTCACCTTAACAAAACAAGTGCATCAATCTCTTTCTAAATGGGTTTTTTCCCAATCTCATCTTCCATCACTGTTACATGTTCTTCATTCTCAACCTTTATTTTAGTCTCTCCTCCTCTATACTAACTCTTGAGTAATCCCCATAAAAAGAATCTGAAAGTGATAAATCATATGTACATGGTTTACTTCACTAATTCCATGTAAATGTTGAATCACTTAGGATTTCTTCTTATTGTCATTTTTTTTTCTATACAATATTTTTAATAAATAATGAATTTTTTTTAACACTTAAATTTTCTAATGAAAAGAATGATTTATTTTTAAATGTCAACATTGAAGAGTTCAATTTCTCACCGCCCTTCAAAGTAAAATAAGACATGCACTTCAAATTTGATTCCTATATGCGATCCCTCCTCCAAAAAGTCCTCAAAATGCACAATTTAAGTTCATTCCACAGAGTTTCGATCGTGAAAGCTTGACTCCGGTAGCAAGAATTCATCTTGTTTCTTGTCATTGGAATAACAAAGTGAGAAGCAACTTATAAATAGTGATTTGTAGGGAAATTGATTAGTGTATAAATAAGCAACTTCTAAATCATCATTTGTATGGAAATTGACAAAAAAAACACGGTCATTAAAGTCAAATTTCACACATTATAATATTTAGTTTTGCAGCGCGAACGTGCACATGACTCAAGCCCTTGTGGGCCCTTGTGGCTTTGGTCCCTACAACTTTATCAACCTTCGTCACCTTCTCATTGCAGGAGTGGGATATGGGCTCACTAAATAGCCCCGTTTTCTCCCAACTACTTTTTACAAAACCGCTTTCTACCACCACCCGTTGTCTTCTGCGAATCTGCCTCACCTGACATGTCGATGTCCTTGTCAAATCCAACCTGCAAAAGGATCTGTTGTCTTACCCGAGATGCATGACTAGAGCCATCTTGTTCTCACCCGAGGATCATTATGGTAGTTTTAAATGCCCTTACCAACCTCCTGATTCCTCCCTAGCTCGTTCAAACCAAATTTGCGAGGGAATTACAGTGCATTTCCCTTTTCCCCCTGCAACATATCATTTAGAGGCAATTACAATGCATTGCCCTTTTTCCCTGCAACATATAGTTTAGATCTCGTCAACAGTATGGAGTGGACCGTGGTTGCAGTGACCAGTGCCCAAAACCTGTATATGTGAAGCATGGATAGATAAATTCATGCAAGAGAAGGATGTGCACGAGATAGTAAAATACTTAGTAATAATATCTCAGCATCTATGCACTGCGAGACGAAGCCAGACACTCACCATCTATGGGTAATTTAGGTATACACATAGCACTGCCAGACACCAGCAAAAATCGTTTGGTTTTATAAGATTGCATTAATGATTAAGGACAACTGCTAACTGTTGTTATATGTATGGAACCTACTTATATTTTTGAATCAGAATCCCATATCCCGCTCCACAATGAACGTGAGAATTTATGTTACAGGAGGTGAAGATGAGTAACGGATAGACTTGGAAAAGATCTACTGCAATTGCTCAAATGGGAGCTAGAAAGGGAAGATGCAATGAAACATTAAAAGCATCCAAGACTAAATTAATTTTATGGATTTTTTTTGCATTTTCCAATTTGTATACAAGGAATAGATGGATCAGTAATTTCTTTGGATATCAACAATGTGGCCAGATCTGCTGGTTAAGCCACTCTGTCGCTACCGCCAGAGATGCTGCAAGGGTTTTGAGCTTCTCATTGGTTGCTGCCATCATAAAGCCAAGGCGAGTGTTGGCCAGCACTTTTAACCTGCCTAAGCTTGCTTCTATGTAAATGGATGATTTTTATGTGAATTTGATGGAAGGATTTGGATGAATGATTGAATTTATGAGTTGATTAATAGTCGAATACCTGCAGAAGGATTAATTTAACCCGTGTGTCTTTCTAGCATATGTAGAGTTCTATGTATGATTAGTGACGGTCATACAATGACAAGAAGGGGGTTTTCTGTAAATAAGATCCTGTGTGGATAATCACTGTAAGTCTTATTGTGACCATTGAATCATTGATCGCTAAAAGGATGGATGATGATCACATAAGCTGTTGAGTCCCTGAGAGAATTATCTATTGTAGTAGTTTAACTGTTGAATTGACCTATGAATATTTGTTTCTGTTTACACAGAGCTGCCATGTTGAAGGGTAGTTGGTGAAAAAAAAATTCATTTATATGGAAGAAGAAAAAAACTTAAATTGGAGGGCAGTCACACTGTAAAACATCACACAATTTAATTGACATGCAAAATTTCTGCCTCATAATTTATAATTTACACAGGAAATAGCTACTAACATCACTTGTGACTTGTAATTTATCAAAGTTCAACTATTGGCCCAAGCATTCCTTGCCTATCAGATTTTCTCAAGGCCCAGTGACACCAGTCATTTTCTTAAATTACATATTAATTTGGAATTTTATCATGATTTAAAATATGTCCATGAGAAAAGTAATTTCAAAAAACTGTTAAAAGTAAAAATCATTGTCCAAGCCAACAAAAAAAATATCAAAAATTAAAAATAAAGGGACCTCTACTTTTATTTATATTGCCTTCTTTAGACCGACCAGAATAGTCATAATTTGTGCTGATGATCCCAGTCATAGTGTATTGATGATCTTAGTCATGGAGCATTCAACGAGGGAAGACGCAATGGAAGAGATCCCTGAGTCTTGAGGTTATAAATAAAATGAAACAGAACTACGAACAAAAATAATCTAACAACTAAGATAATTGCATTATAAGAGAGCGAAATAAGTAATTGAACTGAAACATAGGTGGAATACAAAGAATGAAGATAATAGACCAACAACTATAGTTTGCACAAACTCCAACTAAGCTCTCAGAAACCAAGGATGGCCTACAAGTTGTCAAGAGATACTTGCTTCACTTTAATTTGTTAGCACTACATAAGATTTAAGTATGCATAGACATTTAAAGCACAAGAATAGTCTACAGATTACAACACTTCAGGAATAGAAAAATTACATTTGTAAATGTAGCAGAAAAAAATTTTCAAAAGTTCTGAGAGTAAAGAACACACTCACATCCACCCTTCTGATGTTGGGAATACAAAGGCCTGTGTTGAGGTGAGTCACGAGTGTTACAATTTTTTTCGATTGCATTTAAGATGATGCTTTTCAGGCATACCCACCCTGCAGGTTTAGAGGCTACTTAGGCCAATATTGAGGTGACTGCTACTGTTTTGTCAATTGAATTTAAGATAATGTTTTTTTAGCAGCGAGTATAGTTTTCTCTAGGGACATTCTAAGGTTTCCTGATTTTGAGCTGCTTAGATGGGGTTTAAACAAAACTCCACACTTATTAGATTCCTATGTTAATTTATGTTATATGTGAGGTGTGCATTGACCATAGCATTTAAAATGTGCAGTTATGAACTGAGGCATGCTCAACTCACATACTCGTGAAACTGTTAGTGGTAAAAGTCCACTAGCTCATCTGTGCATGTCTTGAAGCCTTAGTGCCAATATAGGAGGCATATATTGTGTTGCTTGGTCTTGCTGAATCCCTATTGCTATGTATCTCCTTGCTCCATCAATCTAGGGTTTTCATGCCTCTTGTTTCATACATTATCACTGACTCCTTAGTTCATACACTTTTTCTCATGTTACAGATGTACACAAAATACTACATAGAAGTGAACATCATTAGTGGATCCTAATATACATCCTTGTGGGGCTATGTTTGAACTTAATATACAGCCTTGTATATTCATAATTTAAAAGGATGGACTAAATATACAGCCTTCTATTTTTTAACAGATAGAGAAGGTAAAGCAAGATGACTATCTATCAGATCTAAGTAACGTTCTGGACCAACTGAAGGATATGGCTATTGACATGGGCCAGGAGATAGGAAGGTTTTCCCAAGTCCATATAATCTCTCTTCTTGTTAAAAAATTTAAGATGCCTTTCAAAATATTCCATAGAAGTCTATATTGCTTTGTTTTTCTCATGACGATGTTCTAATTCTACACTCAGTTTTCTCTTCATGCATTCTAGTATGTATGTTATTAATAATGTTCAAACATTTAATGCCTGATATGTTGTGCAGACAAAATAGAGCAATAAATTATCTTGGTGATGATGTATCAGAGCTTGGGATTCGAATCAAGGAAGAAAATGCACACAGTCGTTGCTTGCTTGGTAAATGACCCCATTGCATTCTAGATTGGGAATCAATGTAGCTCCCATGAGTATCCACATGATCCCATGGACTCTAATTTATCTACATGACATGTTGTAGGGGTAATATAAATGTTTAATGCATGTGGAAAATTGAAGCAAAAACAATATTGTACAAGTAATCAGTGAGCAGGTGGTGTTTTCAGTAAGATTGTGTCTCCGTTTTTTGTTCATCCACTTTAAGAAAATAATCTAACAACTAAGATAATTGCATTATAAGAGAGTGAAATAAGTAATTGAACTGAAACATAGGTGGAATACAAATAATGAAGATAAAAGACCATCAACTATAATTTGCACAAACCCCAAGTAAGCTCTTGAAAAAAAGGATGGCCTACAAGTTGTCAGGACATACTCGCTTCACTTTAATTTGTTAGCACTATATACAATTTAAGTAAACATAGACATTTAAAGCACAAGAAGAGTATGTAGATTACAACAATTCAAGAATAGAAAAACTACACTTGTAAATGTAGCAGAAAAAAATTGTTATTAAGTGTGAATGCAATTTGCTTATTTTTATGAGACAAGACTAGCATAGTTATACTGTAGTATATAAGACAAATTTTCAATTCCAACAACAATATTGCAATTATGTATAATTAGTGTAATTCTGTATTAGATCATTTTCTCTTTAACAGACAAATCAGGGATGGTTGTGGAAGAAATGAAATAATTTCAACAAAGTAGTGTGCTAATCAATTTTGGGAAAAATAATGAAGAATTTGATGCAAATTTTGAAGTAGTGTGCTAATCAATTTTGTGAAAAAGAGTGCAGAATTTGATGCAAATTTTTTGTTGATCAAATATGGGAAAGCTATACCCAAAGAATATCAATTTACCGGGCATTTCAGAGTCCATGCACATTAGCAGAATGGTAAGAAAGCATGAAAAGTTGATCAATAATGTTTTATGAAGCTTGGGAGATTTAAGCTATAAGATTTCTTAAAAAAACTAAGGATCGAGAAAACACTACACTTCAATTTCATGCATTTTAATGGATGGCCTGAAAGTGGAAATATATGAAGTTTGAATCATTCTTAATTGTCATCAATACATTAAAGTATACATTATATAGTAACAAATCTTGCAACCAACAATGGTAGATTTTGCACTGATTTTACAACTATAAAAAATGTAGAGTGTCCACGCTACAAAATCATTATCGCTGGTATTTCAATTTCTAGTAGTGTAGCTTGATTTCATCAATCCAATTCAGGGAATAATGTCAACCTTGTTCTCCTTACTAATGGTGTTTGTGTAACATGAGAGACATCACCTAAAAATACACATACCAAACAATTAAAAATTATAATGTTTCACAAGTAATCCAACAAAACATTAACCTCATAGAAAAACAAACCTATTAATAGATTCATGGTTGGAAGTGACTCTAATTGTGATTGTGTAAGATTGATCGGTGATGGTTGAGATGAATTTGACTTTTTTTAATGCAATTCATATGCCTTGCAATCCTTTGTTGTGTGGCTCGCAAAACACGTTCTCCCCCTGTCAATATATTACAATTATAAGCTTCTCTATGTTCTTTGACTCCATTTGACATATTTTAGTTCAAATAATAACACAAATATTACCTGGAGCAATTGTTGTTGACCTCTTCTTTGCATACAATGCCTCTAGTTCCTCTTCGAGAGATTTCTTCTTCGAACAAGCTCCATCTGCTATTGGAAAATTATGTTGTGTTGCATCAGCATTGGAAATGATTTTGGAAGCATTGCCATGACCTTGAATGGGTGTAGTGTTCATGGAGGCAACCAACTTGTGTTTCCTAGTGAAGGGGAAGTTTAAATATTCATATTGTTCTACATCCGCATTCAAGTCTGGCAGCAACAGATACCTCTTTTGTCATTGGAAAATCCTCTTTTTGGGGCTTAGAAAGCTTTTCTTTCACTTCAATGTGCGCTCATTATCATTATACTTAAACTCAAAATCATTTATGCATTGATTCTTCATTTCAACAACAAACTTGTCCATAAGCACCTCCATCAATAATGCCTTTGAAATAGAATGTGGATGCTGCATCATTGTTTCTTGGATCTTTTTGTTGCATCTATCAAAAATCTCTTGGCATCTACCAAGATTAGAGTTATTAATTTCATTGATGATAGGATCCTCAGTTTCATTTCTTGCATTTGACATGTTTTGGTCATCAACAATGTCATAATCATGTTGCATGATTGGAGACCCACTATTTGTGATATCAATATAAACATCAAACTTAGCTAAATGATTGATGTCCATAGAATCATTAATGTCTCCACGCAACGTGCCTATTTTAATGACATGCTTACAAAAATTGCCTTTCATAGCCCATAGGCAATCACAAGAACTAAATCCTTGATCTGAATAAATCACAAGATATGTTTTCAAAGACAATTGACTTTGCACCCAATAGGAATTTTGAATATCAGCATGTAGAATACAATGATGGTCAAGAATAATTTTGGTTTTCTCCATAGATGTCTCTAACATATGCTCTAACTTGTAGTTATTTGCAAAACCAGCTTTCTTTTGATGAGCAATGTTCAAATAATACAACTCAACCCTTTTGAGGAGAGTGTAGATAAACCAATCCATCCGTCGCGCACACTTTCGTCTACGGTCATTTAATAATCTTGTTTTTAAAAAGCAATGATAACTTTCAATGGAATTGCTTGTCTCTTGGTTAGCATTGCGGAAATTTCGATAACCTTTCGCCCACATATCTGCAAGAAATGTATACAATTATGAAATTCACTATATTTAAGAAACAAATAATTTTGCTACAAATTTAATAGATTCTTACGAAATTTTTGGTCTTGCATCCAATTTCTTGAAAAGTACTCCAAGAAACGCTTCTCATTTGAAAATTCATCATAGAAATGATTCAAAGCTTGGATAACAGACTCTGGATCATGGCAATTATTCATGATTGCACCTAATGCTGAAAACATTTTCCTTCCAATTTCCTCACAACTAGCCAACTTGTAAACATTCTTTAACCAAGCTCTTTTAACATGCCATACACATAATAAAACTCGACAACTGACAATGGATCTGCAACAAGAAAAACCATTTATATCAAATAAACAAATTAGTAAATCGAAAAAAGCATTGACACATATGAGTACTTATTATCCAAATATAATACCTTATTGCCTTGATTTCAGCCAATGCATCATCTATCATGAATGCATTCACTGTCCATTCAAGTTTAAGTTGTCGACCTCTATCCATGAGTTTTGACAACCATAATGAGATGTCAGAATACCTATTTCTTGATGACACGACCCATGCAATTGGGACTCCACTTTGCTGCTTGTCAAATATGAGTAGAGTGTACAATTGATACTGCATCCATACCATTGTAAATATTAAAGATGATTAAATGAAAAATAAAAATAAAGTGCATATACATATGTGTCGATAATTAAATAAATACTGACCCAGTATTTGTTGGTGCTAAATGCGGAATCCATTGCAATGATACTATTATGTGAGTATTTCACCATCTTGCGCAACATCCACTCTATTTGAATACCAATGATAAATGGTATGTCATCACCCTTAGGCCTTTGGTAGAAAAAGAATGACTTTTGCTGTTGTTGATACCATAAGTTAACACTTATTGAATCATTCTTATTGAGTTGAAATTTGGATTTAGCTAGTCTATTGAAAATGTTCATGACATCTCTTCGTGTATAAAATCTATCTCGGTCACTTTTTGAATCCATGTTGAATCTACCTTCTCGAACCTCCAACATGTGTCACTCACAAACCATGTCAATAGACAATCCCATGTCATATAATGCCTCAACTGACAACACCATTTCTCTTGAAATACGAGGTGCATACATCGCCCTTGGATCAGCTGATCTATCAATCTTTCCATGGCATGGCCAACCATTTTTATCCTCATGTGTATCCATATTGTATGTAATTATGGCATCCCTTGGTATACCAACTATTTCCTTAATAATGAAATGACATTGGCATCCTCTCTTATGAACATAGCGTTGCCTTCTTTGGAAAGGTTTTGGTGCATTCCTATTATCTTTTCGTCCATAAGAACACCAATATCTATGTACATTTGTAAATTTTCCAAACACAAAATTGAGTAAACTCATAAAACAAAATACACAACATACAACACATGTATCACAATAAATAGGCTTACTCACATTGAATATTTATTGGAAGTGAAATCTCTATTATCAAGGTCATCCTTCACAATATTTCACCTTCATAAAAAGCTACATGGTGCATCTAAATTGATTTCCTCCCCCTTGATGAAATCTGGAACTCTGGAATATGGAATTATTGCAACACGATCAACAGATTTGTCCTCTTTTAGAGCTTCACTCCATCTCATATCAACACTAGAAAAAATGTCTTTTTGAGATAGATCTTGTACTTCTATATCCATAATAGAACTCCACTTTTTCTTTCAGACCATCCTCTTTGGTATTCTCTGGAAGAACACTACACACATGTTACATATTGTGCTTTCTAGTATTTTGGATAAAACTACAATACAAAATTAAAAACACAAAAACCATATGAAATCCGAATATTGTGGTTGGAACTTAATTTTAATACATGAGAAACTTGTAAGAATTATAAAATAAAGGTTTCAAGTCCTAGCTTACCCGCCGTATTTTCATTAGCATCATTTTCCATTGCCTTGCTAAGACTAGTGAGAAGTTTATATTCTTTGTTTCATTTTCCATTAAATCTGATATGTTTTAATACGATGGATTATTTTGAGGGAAAAGGGCATGCTATCCCTCATATGGAAGAGTTTGTAGTTTTTGAGAAGGAATTGAGAACCTGGGCACCATTGATTGACACCAAGATCAATCCAAAGCACACCCAAGTCAATTTTTTGAGAAGGAATTGAGAACATGGGCACCATTGATTGACACCAAGATCAATCCAAAGCACACCCAAGTCGATGCACAAGAAGAACCCAATATGTAATGAGAGATTGTTATTGGACAGCCTAGTGTTGATGCTTAACATACTGCAAATAAAAAAAAAATTCAGACTTTCTTTGTAGACATATAGAGAAAGAAATGAAGAAATATGAATTCTTAGAGCTATGAATTTAGGGATGGACTAGGCCTCAACCTTGGCCATTTCTCACAATTTTCATATTTTTTGTTTTTGGTTGAAAGCTTTGCTAAGAGCACCTTACAGTAGAAATAAGAAGCCAAAGTTGTACAGCATAAAGTTTTAGAAGAAAAATATACAAGATTTAGGCAAAATCATTTGGCTATCTTTTCAAGCTACATAAATCCTTATTAATAGGATAATGTAAAGTTTACACTTATTACAGCTACTACCTTATTAATATTTTTCTGTACCACTATCTATTCCGATCTTGGATAGTTAGTGCAGCTACCACCCTTTCAAATGATATATAATTGATATCTATCCCCCATTTTGATAGGGGTTACCCAGGTCCACCCACCCAGATTGTAATTTTATTTTTAAAAGTTTAATGACTTTACCAACCATTCCATTTAACTCCTTCTAAACATTGATGTACTGGTTAAATCCTCTTAAATTTTATTTTAAAGTTGTTCGTTCTTAAATCCTCTTAAATTTTATTTTAAAGTTGTTAGTTCTTTGTAGACATATTGAGAAAGCAATGAAGAA